>JAUMHE010000075.1:8217401-8236008 GCA_032359235.1 Enteromius mattozi
TTATATCAAAGTTTGGACTTTTTTGTGAGATATGAAGTCTAAATTCTGAGATATACTCCGAACTGCAATTAAAAAAAATTTAATCTGAATTGCAAGATGCTAATTTCAAATTACAAAAGGGCCCACTTACCTTTTATATTTTTTTTTCTTATCCCGTGGCAGAAACAAGCTTCCATAGATCTTACTACAGTATGACATAGGTACAGTATCGTCTAAGTTCACACACCACACTCAGGGGAGTATCTGTACAAAGTACCCAGTGTTCAGTGCTTTTGATGAGGGGCATCATTAGGAAACCAGCAGGTTTAGTCTGGTGGGTTCAAGTTAACGCCTTGGGTCTAATTAACTCACAGCGTTCGCATCTTAATTCATTTCATAATCATTAAAGCAAAAGAGCATCTGATCCAAATCCCCATTAGAGAGAAGAGACGTTGATTTCCTCTCATCAGTGTCTCATAAGGTCTAATGTCATGTCGTTTGCAGTTACACATAAGGACACGTCATATTCTTGTGGCAGTGGTACATCAGCAAGACTCGAGAGATGACGAGTTCAAGAAATGGTCTTAAAGCGTGCCTGTATGCGCACGTGTTCATCAAAACTAAAATCGTTTTCTTGTTTTTATTGTTCATAGTGGAATTGGTTCCAGGCTGCAGAGACATATAAAAAAATAAAGCTGTACACAATTGGACAGATCAACAATGTCAGGATAGTTATTGTTTTGTCCATTTTTAACAAGAGGTTCACAAGCCAGGACTTACTTATCTTTCACAAGAGCAGTTTGCATTTGCGCTTTAAAATATGCCTTTTTCCTCTTGACAACAAATCTGGTCATTGTTAGAGCACTGACTGCACTGGAGACTGTGTGAACTATCAGTGCACATCCCTGTGAAACAAAAGACTCAACGATCAATGGACAGAGAATGGGTCCCCACAGTTCCATTACTGCAGGATAAGGAGACGGCGTGGACAGAGTAACAAATGCTACATATAACACAAGGAGCAGACTGTGGGCTTTTATGTTATGTTGGAGAATGGACGTTAGCGAGTTCACTGTGCAAGATCCTGTGAGAAAACCAGCTTTTAGGATCCACTGCATTAGTATTGTGCCCTTTATAAGTCTGTTATCTTTCTGCACTTATCCGAAGCTTAAAATGTTTTGGAGCTGCGGTGTGTGCCCTCAGGAAAAGCCTGCAGAGATCTGAAGTATTACTGTAGTACAAACTGGCTAATTGTGCAGCATTGGGCTTTCTTGAGTTTAATGAGAATGCGGGATGTTGTGCAGAAAATATTAACAGCAGCGGCAAAATATATATTGAAATACAACAGGGTTCAGTATTTGTTTTAAAATATTCAGGCTGCTTTAAAACTGAATATTTTGGATACTGTCATATGTTTTATGCCAATGAATATTTCTCAAGTTTCTTGGGGTATGTTGTCACAATATATGGGGTAAGTTGTCACAATGACAACTTTGCCAGTCTTGCTATTATTTAAAACATAGACTATTAGAAATAATTTCTATTGACTGACTACAAACTAAAAAGCTTAGATACTTAAAAATGTAAATTAAAAAAAATCTAATATAGTGAAGTTACTAAAACTGAAAATGAATGTAAGATGAAGAAAAATAAAAAAGAAATGCAAATTAAAAATGCACATTACTAACATTAATAAACTAAACTGAAATTAAAATGAAAAATAGCAACACTAAAGTAACAAACTAATGCTAATAATTCTAAATTAGTGAATAGATAATACAAAAACAATGCTGCTTATTAAGAAAAAGTGAAAGATAAATGACAACAAAAATCGATGGTCTCCAGGAATGTTTAGCCAAGAAAGATTGAGACACAGTATCTAATTTCTAGAGTCCTCGCATTATCACGAAAAAATAAAAACAAAATGAATGAATGAATGAATACATAAAAATAATAATAATGGCAACCTACAGAATGTGTGTAAATATAATTTAAACTTCCTGTTAAAATCAACATTGTAACAGATCTAGAAAAGTCTAGTTTACATTAATGTATGGTTTAGTTCACTTGTTTACCCAATCTTAGTTCAGTAGACTGAATTTGCTGTTTAAACTAGGTGTTTCAAACTTCAAACACTTGTGTATTTGGATTTTTAGCGCATGTGATGTTTTCCCTATGTGACAACTAACCCCTGAGGTCTCGCTTGACTTTTTTTCTAGTGTGGAAAGAATGATTTAGCTCACCTAAAATGGCAATAACCTCATCATCCTGAATGACCTCCAGCGATCCAGAAACCACAAAGCAAAGAGTGTCCACGCTCTCCCCTGCGTGGAAGATGAGATCTCCCGGAGCGCAGTGTGTGGTCTGGAACTCCACCGCCAAAGAGCGCAGACAGCCGTCACTGGCCAGCCGGAAGGCAGGGTGCTCGTTGAACACCTGGCGGTTGAGGTGCACACAGATGTCTGCACGCATGTCCTTAGGACAGATGGACAGGACCTAGCGAGTAAAGATAGGAAAGTCATGTTTTAGTGACACATTCTCTTAACAGTATGTACGTAGTTTAATGAAACTCTTCCTGTCAAAAACCTGAATTCATTTGTTCTATTTTGGACCTGCAGTCACATATTATACACTTGCTTCTAAGTATATGTATATGTAAGATAAAAACAGGTCAAATAATCTGTATAAAATATTGGTAACACTTTATTTCGATAGTCCACTTTAGACAATCTACTAACAGTAAGTATCTTTGCAACTACATTTCATCTAGCAGTCATTAGAGTATTAGTAGACTGCTTAATATCTCCTAACACTTTATTTTGGTGGATACACAACATACTAGATACTGACTATTAGAAACCTTGCAAGTATATGTTAACTTATTCTACTAACCCTAAACCTACCCTAACAGTCTAATCTGAGAGTTAAAGAATTAGTTGACATGTAGTTAGAAAGTTACTTATAGTTAGTAGAATGTCTAAATGGACTAAAGTCAAATAAAGTGTAACCGAAATATTTGTAAAATCATACAGTGAATAAACAAACAAACAAACAAACAGGCAGGCACTGAATCTTAATTTAATCTTAAAATGTTTTAAATTTGCAAGAAAAAGACAAGATATGAGTGATTTGTGATTTCGATAAACCAGTCAGAATCAAGTATTTTAGAGGGTTAAGCAATAACATGGAGTACGTCAGTTATTAAAATGTTCACAGAATTGCATTGGTAAGCAATCAGTTTATTTTGCCTTACTGCACTTTAACACTTAGGCTAAAGAGAAAAAAAGAAGTCAAACAGAAACATGTTCAGTTGATGGTGATATTTCTGAATATTTCGCTTGTGTGCGGCCTACAGTGAGAGTTAAACTAACAGCTGATGATCCTGAGGTTATTACAAAATATATTCAATAATGTTTATACTGTAAAGCTATTAGAATACTAAGATTATCTGCATTTGAAAGATAAGTGATAGTGATTAACAATTAAATATTATGTATAATAACAAAAGATTAGAACTGATTATGTCTGTTAATCATAGTTTTTTTTATTGATTCCAATAAGGACCCAAATATAGTCGCTCATTAATAAGCCTAAGTGTCTCATTTAGCTGAGGGCCTCAGTATTGATTAAAGAACAGGAATGGAGTACTGCTGAAAGAACAGGTGTCTCTTGAAAACATGACAGCAAAATAAATTGAATTTCGGCTATAACGAAGTCCAGTTATATCAAATAGTGGTTTATGGAATTTATTAAGCCAGTCATATTAGTATCTGTATATTTAATGTAGATATACAAAAATAATATATTTACCTGTTTAAATTAATACTGTATATAAAAATGACACACATTTCAGATGGTACTTAGAGACTCTTTCTCTCAGGATTTACTAAAGACACAGAGAAGAATTAGCGCTGAAAAGCATGGACACAGTTATTTTTGCACCTGACCTTATTGAAAATGCATTTGTGGGAGTTTTCCTTTCAGATGTAAAATCTATGGGAGGAGAATATTCAAATGAATCCCACAACGAGATTTACTAAAATTTGCGTTTGTCAAATTAATGGTATTTCTGGCCTTACCAAAAGAAGCATATCTGTGCTTGAAGTGGCTGCAATTATTGTTGTAAGGAGGAGGTGTCACAGAGAACAGAGAGCATGTGGTAGTTTTTTTGTACACATATTAATTTATTTGGAATGCCAGATGAACACGTTATCCAAACATATCATTTGCCAAGCCATGCTATATTTTAATTTGCTTCAGGAAATAACAGACGACTTGGAACCCTCAACTAGAAGTCATGCAACACCATTATTTGGTCTCAGATTCTTTTCAGCTTACTGAGACATATTTATTTCTTTATTCTTTATTTGCGACTATGGAAATTTGAGCTGCGCTTGATATATTGTGTTGGTCGATACATAAATAAGATGTTGCGTCTGTGTTTTTTCATTCGTACGTTGTTGGTAAATCACAATGTTTTGGAATTGCACACTTGCGCTAATTTGCCATTTAATAAAAATGGCCCTATAGTGTATCTGTTTTTTGTTATATACTGCTACTAAGTCATAGAATTTAAGAAAAATATGCTAATATTATTTGAATGTAGCACTGGCCAAAAATCTATGTGTGTAGATGTAAATATGCACAGTACTTGTATGTCAGTGCGTATTGGGTTATGGCATTAATATTACATCATTAAGTGCCCATAAAAAATTCGGCATGTGCTGGATGCTTTCATAAGCTAATGTTTCCATTATGGGAAGCACACGCATGTAGGCCGTTCTGTGCATAGTTAAAGATCAAATACACTCGACTTCACCAGAATGCGATTACAACTGCAGAAACCAATTACACTTTGTGCCTCCATTACCTGTACATGCCTTATTAATCTATATTCCAATTCACTGCTAATGTCTTGATAAATAATGCAACTGAACAATGTTTTACACATGTATGACAAATACATGCTCAACCTATAAATGAAGTCACAACAGGCACATTGTGTCCATCTCTGCTGTCTTTTTAAAAATGTTTAAATTTACCTATTATGTCCAGTGCCATACATCAATAAATGGAGAGGATTTCTCACCCCATGCTGTTATGAGAAGTTTAAAATTGAGGTTGAATAGATCTACTACATTCCCTGAGGGCTGATGTCTCCTGGGATATTATGCAATTTCCCATTCCTCTTTTAGAATGAAATACAAAAGGAGGTCTTGATGGAGAGACAGAAAAAAGAAAGGCCCGCTTTTCTCCACCTCCCTTATATTAAGTTTGACATTTCTCACAGAATGATAGCATCCATCAGAAAAAAAAGATAAAGCAAAAGATTTCTCTTTTGTTCAGCATTTGGGATTGCACTGCTTACATCCAAATGTTTTGATCAGAAAAATAGATGAGGAAACTATAAAGCCTTTTCCATTTATTTTTGTTTCTTGATCAATATCAAGAAGAAAAAGAATACATTTCCCTCATTAGGGCTTTCCCTGTATGCGCTAAACACATCAGAAAGAGGAACAAGTTTACCCACCTTCTCTGTGTCTATGCCTTTGGTCATGGCCCATGTGGACACAATGTAGTCCATAACTCTCTCGCTCAGTCCTTTAGGCACCTGATAGAGCTTCAGGAAGTCTCTTACATTGTTCAGCATCTCATGGTAGCGATTGGTGTTCGTGTACATCTGCTGAAAGATGGTGGTCACGTTTCCAAAGATGGTGGCGTACAGAAGAGCTGCAAATCAGAAAGGGGCACTTTAGAAAGCTGCTATATATATAAAAATCAAAGGCAAGACTGACGTGAGAGTGTCTAGAAGTATCTGAAGAGAAATAAGGGTTGTTATTCACTGAGGAGAGCTTCATAAGAGCTGGGTGCTAGTGTCTGAAACCAAAATCAGCAATTTGAACTTTCTCATGCATTAAATCCCGCTAATATAGCTTCTATCACATCTTTTATAAGCAGAGTAAAATACACAGCGCTGTCAGAAACATGATTCTAAACTCTCATCAACTGTAGGTATGTTTTTGGAGAAAACCTGTGTTAATATTTTGACACAAAATGTAAGATTAAATTTTAAAGCAAATTGAACCACGCATGCAATGAAAATGAAAATGTTATTATTATTGGTGGTGTTGTTTTTAATATTAACATCATCAACACCATTAGTAATAACAACAACAACAAAATGATGTATGAATAAGTTTATTGTATTACTGCTTCTGTTACCACAACTATTATTAACAACAACTTAATATTAACAATATTAGTATTAATAATAGTAATTATAGTAACAAATTAAAATATTGATAATTATTATTATTATGTTGATTATATATGGAGTACAATAGTTATTATTTATTATTATTATTATTATTGTAGTTGTTGCTGTTGTTTTTTAAAATTAGTATTATCAACAACAAAACATTATATGAGTACTTTTATTGCTATTACTATATTACTACTACTACTAGTGCTATTGTCAACAACACCTTTAGTAATATTAGTATGAATAATAGTAATATTAGTAACAGCATCATAATTATTTTTATTATTATTAAAATAAGTGAGTCTTATTTTTTAAACAATATTTCTAGCTCAAACTGTTATAGGTGAACATTTTTGTGAGATCCTTTTTTATCACATATATAATATTTCATAAAAAATTATACAAATACTATAATGGCTGTTCTAATACAGAAACCTGATTTAATCAAACTAATGAAATCTGCTGAATGTCATAGAATGTTTCAAGTATCCACAAAAATTCTATTCCAAGCAACAGCCAGCTATGCAGCTTTTTAGTCTGCTAATATATATATTTGCCAGCAAACATTGGCAATATCCCCCTAATCCTATCCCAACTTACACCCGAGCGTTTCCATGGAAACGCAGACCAAAATAGTTTCTGAAATCTATTGTTATTTTGTTACCAGTATGTTCTGAGAGGGCGGACAGGAAAAAGGCTCAGACGGAAAGGATGAACAGCATCAGCGGAGAGGTAAGATTCCAGTGGAAAGGGAGAGGTGAGGGGTAATGCACTTCAAATCACATCAGTGATTGACAAGAGCCCAGTCATTCAGAGAATAGAGCCGGGTCTGTGCACCAATCATCCTCGCATTCACCCTCTTTTGACATGCATGCCAAAGACCAGCGGGAGCTTGATCAACATTAACGGTCTATGCAAACCAAAGCATTAATTAACTGCCCATGCGAGTGAACGCAGGCTGAGTGATGATAATAGCGTCAGCACCCTGATGCAGCAATTCATTTCTAGCCGAGATACCAGTGACGCAGATCAATTTTGGGCCAATGATTCATTCGTGTGTCAGTCGTCTGCCTGTTTTTACTAGTGTAATCAATATAGACGAGCGCAATAAAAAGTCATCAACTCAGACATATTTTAAACTTGTCTGGTAGTCTAGAAATGTATGCGCGTAAGATGATTATGTGCCAACCCGCACGATTACACACACCTGAATAAAAACCAACAGGCAAACATTTAAACAAAGCAGTTCCATAGAGGTAATTGCAAACACAATTACAAATGCAATACAGTTGACAATGTACATGAGACATGCGTTTAGTGAGTAATTAAGGGATTAGTCGAAGCTTACAGGTTATTGATGAGGTTAGTTTTTCAATGACTGAGTTCACCGCTAGTATAGTCATGCAAGCACACAATGAACTAAAAGAATTTCACTGCATTACACAGACTATATGAGGAAATAGAAAATTTAGGGGAAAAAAAAACAAAGTGAGAGAGAGGGGGGAAGAGACAGAGAGAGAGAGAGAATGGAAAATTATGAACTAAAGTAAAGTAATGTAAACATAATTGGGATTTTTTTTTTTATTATTTGATACTCTACCACTCAAAAGTTTGGGAGATTTTACTCAGTCTTGCAAGAATGCATTAAACTGGTCCAACGTAACAATAAAAACTGCACAAATATACACATATAATATTTTTTTAAATTGTTCTTTTGAACTTTATAAACAATGAACCTGAAAAAGTATTCAAGAATAATAAGAAATGCTTTAAGCAGCAAATCAGAAAAATTTCAGAAGAATCGTGTGACCCTGAAGAAATAACTGCTGAAAAATCAGCTTTATAAATTACATTTTTAAATATATTACAAAAGAAAACAGCTATTTTAAATTGCACAAATATTTAACAATATTACAGTTTGTTTTATTATTTTTATTTGTGCATTTTTGATTACTTACAGCCTTGGTGAGCATAAGAGACTTTAATAAACAAGCAAAAATATATATATTGACCCCAAGTTATAATGTAGAATATATATTTCAAAAACCTGAAACTGCCGAAAAAAATAAATAAACAATTTTTTTATTCTAAATCTAATCTAATCTAATTCTTGACACCAATTAGAACACTGAAAGCAAGTTTTGCAGCCCTAAAATATTAAAATAAAAACTTAATCAAACTAGACAAATAAATTGAAAAGACAAATTAAAAATAAATTAAAATAAAATCCCTCCAAAAATTGTTGAATTTTTCTGTCCTGAAATAGAAAAGATTATATTTAGCTGAATATCCAAACAGATTTGTTTTTTTAAGTTTTTTTCCCCACAGTAAAAGTGGATGGGAACCACGTATGTGGAAAAAGTGTCTATAAGCAAAGATGATATGATTTGGAGTGGAGAGGATGCATGTGAAATTATGAAATGATCTCTTTAGCTTCTAGCACTGCCTCTGTAGTCTTACTTGATCCTCGGGAGCATCAAGCTCCATCAGTTCTGCATTACTTCACATTCATGGCCTAATCAAATCTACTGGAGACATGATAGTGGGTGGTCCCCTCATGAGAAGGGAATATTATATCCCTATGGGTGTTGGATAAATGTTGATTGATGAATGCAAAGAATGGCCAGACATCATTTCTCATCGTCATTTCTGGCACCATCGTTTTCATAAATGTCTTCTCTCCTCCACTGAAGCAGACATTTTCTCATTAGGTCAGGGTAATAGCCAATTTGATGCCTTTTTATGGGGCGGTAATGGGAATAACAAAGGCCTTGCAGATGCACTTTTGATGACGGTTAATGAAATAAGAAGAGTGGTACCGGATTGGAGAGGATTTTCGATTGGACTGGATCTCTCATGCGCTGCGTACAAGAGGAGGAAATAGTCACCCTTGCCCGTTGCAATTACAGTAAAATGATTCATGCACACTGCCATGTGCCGTTTTACTGTATTTAGAAAGATACCGCATGTAGAAGGTCCACCGGGCCTGGAGCAGCCCAGATAAGAAATACTGTTTATTCTGAGGGTTTTCCAAAGGATCACAGATGATGGAACTGCAGGGTTTTATGAGATTTTGAAATAACTTACAATATTAAAAAAAGGAAAACTGTTAAATAAAGTACCTAAAATTTAAATAAAATATCAAGTTTAGTGGTCATTATACAAAGACATGCACTAATGATCAATCAGAAATATTTTACTTAAACATATCTAAGAATTATGGGGTACTTCAAGTAACCAATAGGGGTTATGTGTGTTTAAAAAACAAAAAAGTTTATTTTACTAATTAACTAAAAGCATTAACAAAATATACAAATTATAGGACAAACACACAAACATACACACAAATCAGTTTTTCACTCTTGTTTTCTAATAAAGACTATACATCCTTAAAACAATATACATTTACTTGATAAGCAAAATGTCCTAAAATATTAATTGCAGCTTCAAAATAAGTTTCTTTTTCTCATTTTGCAAATCATTAACCTCACTCGGTGTTTTACCTAATATTGCGTGTCTTTCTCAAGTTCAAATATCTTGTTTTAATGTAATAGTCCACCTAAAAATGACCATTTGCGGAAATATTACTCACCCTCAAGCCATCTAAGATCTCACCCTCTGCTCATTTGATTATTTCCAACATGCAGGTTTTCACTTCATAAGATATTAAGTGATAGATGTGGATTATGGTAATGTTTTCATCTGCTATTTGGACTCTCATTCTGACGGCACCCATTCACTGCATGATAAATTTCTATCATTTCTACATCTTGAATGGCATAAGGGTTAGTATTTTCCACAAATGTTCATTTTTAGGTGAACTATTTTCCTTTAAGTATATTTTAATGGCCAGCAAGTCAAAAATACTGAGTAAGAACATGTTTTTTTTCAGTGCTGAATCACAATTACTGTCCTTTTGAACAACGAGCACAGCGATTCCCAAAGGCATCTGGGTCAGAGCAACAGACTGTTCAAGCAGGTGTTAATAGCAACGGTTTTGATTCATTCAAATACGTATGTTTCATACAGTCATCTTTGCAAAAAGTCTCAGAACGATTCCTTAGAGCGCCTCCAAACATCGAATGAATGATTCGTCGCCGCATTGAAGAGGTGACAATCTCTAGGATGTGACAGTGATATTAAGAGCAATGACAGCACTACAAAGTGAATCCCTCGTAATAGCTCCACTGCTCAATATCCAAGCTCTTATTAAATATTTACAGGGCTGACTCATGCGCTGCTCCAGTGAGCTGTGCTGCCCGGTGGCACAAAGTCGTGAGATGCAACCCCGCAGAGTCCACACAAGCCCAGCACGCGTAATTGTGTTGAACACATCCCAAAATAATAAGCGCAGCAATGTAGGACAATATTAACAAGATTAGGAAGGCGATGACTCAATACATGTAAGTACAGATGATTGTGCAGGGCTGAGTCCCAGAGTTCCACAGTGGCTTGATTTTGTTACGCGTGAGAAGTGGACCTGTGAGCTCCGAGATGCGGAGGAATGCAAATATACTGTGTAGTCAAGTCCTGTTGCTATTCAATTCCTCCTCTGGCCAAAACTTTTACACACAGGAAAACATTGTCTGCGCACTGTTTGTGATGTATTAAGAGACCATAATGCACTGTGGGTAATGAGGCCATCCTATTTCGATATGTAACACTATGTATTATTTAGTACTAGGAAAAAAACTAAACTAAACACTAGTGCTTTGTTTTTCACTGGATGTCGGATTCTGTTTCCCCACATCCACCATGACCCAAATAATGTGACTGTTTTGCATGTGAAATATTTGACCTGGTCTTATGGCATAAATGTACATGGGTGCACGTTTTAGCGAGAAATTAAATACGTACCAATAAGTACATATTACTGCTGTTTCCAAAAGAAATGAACACTAGAGGCAGTGAAACTCTGTCATCTTTTAATCCTTTTCACAGATTTACAGAGTTTCGATTAATAAAGCACAATTTTCACACAATTACTTTAAGAATATCATGTTATGATTTCAAAACAATATGCTGGGATATTTGAAAACTGATGGTTTTGAACCCTAGCATCACACATATCCAGCTTCATATCTATGGGTTTTCACAGACAGTAGGTTTGTTCGGTAGCTCATGGAGTACAGAGCTCTGGTTTGAATCCCGTCTGACCCGGTTTGACAAAACAGTTCAAATCTGCGTAAAAGGACGTGACACAGTTGCATTAACAAATGCATTTTTATATCAATTTTGCATTTGGTAACACTGTCTGGTAGGTTTAGGGTTGGATTTGGTGTAGGGTATATTTCCAACATGACAGAGCATTAACTTAGCAATAGTCCACATTTTAATTCTGAACCACCACAATACATACCTATATCAATAAAATTAAAATGTGCCAGGGTTCATGTACTGAAGCAGTGTTTTAGAGCCACTCAGTGGACATTTTTCTTTGAAACTTCAGCGAAATGTGCAGTAAGGTACGTAAAACCAGTGTTGCACAAAAAGTGCATAGAGGTACATATTTTTACAAAAAACAGGGTGGAAATATTATGGATTATGTAGCATTTAGTGCTACATTTAGTGCTACATGTAACATTTAGAAGATGTGATATCCTTCATCAGCATAGTCTGTTTCAGAGTCTGTGCTTCTTTGAAGTGTACATGAAGGCTGTGGGAACCTCACCTCTATGACAGCTTGATCAGGTAGAACTGTACCACAGCAAACAGATGCTGAAAGCCAAGTCTTTGCACAGTCAACATACTTACATCAAATTCAAGAATTAACTTTAACTTTCCTTTATGGAGAATAACCTTTACTATAACTTGTTTAACTGGTTTCTCAGAATTCATAGCACCTTTGACTTTTAAAAATCACGAGTTTGTTTAGTGTGCTCCTGGCAGAGCTTCTGGGCAATTAAAAGAATAGTTTGCCCAAAAATAAATAAGAAATTTGGAGAAATTTAGCATTACATCACTTACTCACGAATGGATCCTCTGCAGTGAATGGGTGCTGTCAGAATAAGAGTCAAAACATCTGAAAGAAACATCACAATAATCCACATGACTCCAATCCATCAATGTCTCATGAAGTGTTTATGTTCGATCAGCTGTTTGGATTCTCATTTTGACGGCACCCATTCATTTCAGAGGATCCGTTTGATGAGCAAGTAAAGTAGATTAAAAATGTATCCAAAACTCTTTGGGGGAAGAAAAACAAAATTCTTCTACATCTTGTATGGCCTGAGGATGAGCAAACTTTCAGCAAATTTTCTGTAAATTATTCCTACAATTCCGTTAAACAGTAGCTGAGCTAAAAAGAAAACATTTTCACTCTCTATCAATGATTAACACTAATTTGATTATGTTAAGTTAACCTTAATGGACATAGAAAGTATAACAAAAGCAGGGACAGTCCCTCTGGGGCAACCTGGGGTTAAGCACTTTGCTCAAGGGCACAATGGTAATAGGGCCATGTGCTGCTCTTCAGGCAGAAACGAGCATGTAATTTTGACCAAAGGAGACCAATTAAATCCACAATTTGAGGAAAACCCTCATGCAGTGTCTCTGAGCTTCATCCCTCAGTCCAACTCAGGGCCGTAGCACTTGCTGGCCCTGTTTGAAGATGTGTAAACAGCACAAATTAATAAATAGAACAAAGATACAAATAACAATGTTCAAGTTTTTTCAAGTTTGTAGTTGTCCAGGTACAGAGACAGAATAATCGGATGTAAAATATAATTGCATAGTCTTCTCTGCATAAATTAAATAAAGATTAATTCTTGTTAAAACTACTAAGTAATTCAGTTAAGAACAGTGAGTGATTTTCTGTCCTTTAATTTCTCGTATTAACATTAAGGACACCAACAGCAGCTAGTAAATTAAGTGTGGTCACATTTAGAGACAATACAACACAATAATGATACACATCTGAACTGTTTACATAGCCAACAGTTTTTTAGAGGATACTTGCCAATACTTATACTTCAACATAATTTTGTATGTATTTGTTGGTTCAAGTGCAAAAAGAGGCAAAACTCAATTCATTGAGATGCAGTTTAGATGAATGTGCATGTGTGCTGAATTAAGCTTTTTGCGTCTTTTTTTGTTTGTATGTTTAAACTGGCAAGTTGTATTTGTTCTTTGATAATAATTTGTTCATTATTAACTGTTATTTTGAAAGCTGAACTCACAATTATGGTTAAGGGCGTTATATTTCTGATGTGTGCTTGTGGGGTTCGTCTGATCACAATGAACTGTGTCAGCTGGCCAGTCAGAGCAGACTGTGCTTTTCAGATGGAGGGTCTTTGTAGAAACCGAGACCCGTTTGAGAAAGGCGGGGCATAGAGGAGCTACAATACTGTACTGTATTTGAAAGATAATGTGTCAGAAACATAGAGCAGAGATGATGGCTGACATGCTATTCGATCACACAACTACAGTGGTGTACATTTATGTTGACTTGTCAGGGAGAAACGTCCAGTATACTGTATGTTCAGATATACTGTATAGAGCTAAAGGGCATGCTCATATTTTTTAACACAAGTGAATGTGTTTTCACTGTTTGCTGACACATCACTCCCTAAAGCAAAGCGCACATCTGCTAAATTCGCCCACGTTCACTCAGGGACTAAAAAACAACCACACATTGTTTGCAGGGGATAGTTGATGTATGAGTTTGGTTACAGGTGGACCATGTGTCCTCATCTCACCTTCACCTAACCATCTCTCTAACTCTGATCTACCATCCATTTATCTCAGTATCTACCCATCTGTCTGTCTATCTACAGTGTTAAGAAGGTTACTTTGCAAATTTAATAGGTTACAGATTACAAGTTACATTATTTAAAATTTAGATAACATTTTATTTTACGGTTACATATATTGGTTGCTTATTAGCATGCATATTACTAAAATATTAGCCATTTATTAGTGCTAATTAAGCACATATATAAGCACATATATAAGGGATGCCTTATTCTACATCCCTAATCCTCTCTAATACCTAAACTAAACAACTACCTTACTAACTATTAATAAGCAGCAAATTAAGAATTTATTAAGAGAAAAGTCTTGGTTAATAGTTAACAAGAGTTAACTATTCTAAAGTGTTGCCAAAATGCAATTTTAAGTGGAGTAATTATTTTGATTACTTTATTGAAATAATGTAACTGATTCAATTTGATTACTTTTCTAAATTTCTAACAAATTAACTAATCTACCTAACCTACTTAACTACTTGCCATCATCCATCCATCCATCCATCCATCCATCCATCCATCTCCCTACCAGTGTCTGTCTATCTCCAGTATCTAACTACTAACCTACTTACTAACCTACCTTCCTACCTGTTTATTAATCTGTAGTTTCTATCTTTTCTGCAACTGCCAAAAATTGTGTTTCCTGAAGCACCTCTATAAATCTACTATGTATACACATCTCACAAAGAAGCAGAAGCCTTGATTGATTGAATGCTACTCAATAATGCTGATTTGGGGCCTTAAAAGCACAAAAAGTCAAATATTACATTTATTTATAGCTGCGCCTAGAATGATACACAATACCAGATGAATGGAAGAACTATTCAGACATTACCAATGCAGCTGAGTGAGCTCCTTTGATCTCTATCCGTGCCATCAGCAAAAACAAATACAAACCGTTGTTACTGCCTCAATGCGTGTAATAACCACCATACATACCAATCAAAGCACAGTGTAACTATAAGTATCTGTAAAACCCCACCAGACATAGATGGAAATTAAAAGAAGAAATACCAAGGGGAGAACGAGAAGATCAAACTCTCCCACTTAATGAAGATGTTCAAACACAATCTTCAGAAATGATATTAAAACATGCTCTCTTTAAAGAAAAGACGCATGTGATGAGAGATATTTTTCTGTTTATAAATCATCATTGGGAAACTGTTTGACATTAAACAGTGACGTGAACATGGAAGCAAAACTCTGACTGACTGATTGAAACATGCTGCACTTCTCTCACTAGATGTACAGACGTAAGAGTGCTGATCTAGTGATGGGTAAAACTGTCTGAATAACGTGACTCATTGCTAATGAGGATTATATTAGCATTCTTTCAGATTGATGAGTCATCATCCAGAGAGCTCCCTGAGCATGATTTATTCAAAAGGAGATAGGAGTTTCTCCTCACACGTCTGCAGTGATGATCAGTATGAGGGGGACAGAAGGTAGATTTGATCAAGCCACATATATATATACACAAAAAGAGCTAGAATCACATAATACATTTTACCTAAAGGACAATGAAAACCAAGACAACACGATTTCTCTGCATTACATAACAGCCTTGAGCAACATAATAAGCTGATTTAATGCACGGTCACAGTCAGGTCATCATACAGGCTTGTCACTTTTAGTTCCATATTTCTGTGTAAATAAATGAATGTCATATACACTTTATTTACTTCATAGGTGAAGAACACATTGGCTCAGTAAAGGAATTATGCAAATCACATGACAAAAAGAGAAAGATTGAACAATAGGATCATTTAGAAATGTGCCACAATCAAGAAGTGGAGGATGGTGCTCCATTACTGTACGCATTGTTTCTTTTGTTTTTCTATAGTAACAAGTGTTGAGGTGGTGAGAAATTATAATAAGCTGTTAATTATGAAGATTACTTCAAAATATTGGAGAAAGGAAATGTGTGTACGGTAGCATAATTACCAGCAAAAACAATATGATAATAAAACCTACCATGCTGTAATATTTCATTGGTTTGACTGATATTGATTTACTGCATGTATCTGCATGCATGAAAAATTCCCCTCATGGATTACACCGCCACCTAATTAAGTTGGACTATGAGTAGTAAGTGAATAAAATCCATGTTTTTCTGCTGAGATACAGCAATAAATTGATGCAAGTGTTTAGTGAATTAACCCAACAGTCTTTCTGATACGATTCAGTCATTTTTCAGCCCTTATGAGACGATGACCCAGATGAGTCACTAATTGTTAGTTAATGTAATGCTCTTGTGCTTGGAGGAATATAGTCGGCTCAGTTCCAGCATCAGCCCAACAGGGATAGATGCCTTAACCCACGTGGTCAGGTTCAGCAATTACTACAGAGCCTGAAGGCAAACACCATTTCTGTCCATCACTCTATTTCTCTCTTCCTGTGTTGTACTTCTCTCCCATATCATTTTATATCTCCCCTCTGCTCTTTGAATACTGCTATAGAGCAGGACAAACACATTTGTTCTTATTACTCATAGACTGTAATAGTAAGTAATATAAACAACGTCAACTGCATTATGATAAAGTCATACTATGGTCATTACCCTGAATCTTCACAACACACAAGTTGTTGGCACCTGACTATGACATTAGAGTCAAAAAAGTAGAGTGTGTTTGGCAGTACATTTCTTCACAGCTGTCATACAGCTTGCAGCCTGTGACTCCTGTGTGCTGTCAACCTGCTGGAGATGTCCGGGGTTTGCTCTTGCCACATTCACAGTCAATCTGTAAGGTGTCACTTAAACTGAAGATTTATAAGGTCCACAACAGGGTTTGAAATTAACTAGGACTCCTGAAGTAATGCCACACTCCAACGTGACCCAAATCACACACGTGTATATACCAGTGTCCGAAGTTAACTATATGGAGTTGACTCCAAGTGGCAATTATTCGACTAGTATTATACATACATGTGTTTAATTTTACTTTAGTAGTTAGTTTTACTTTACATTTTTACCAAAAACTCCCACAGATCATGTTTTCAGGCTCCGGCTGAAAGTTTGCTTGCTGGTGTAAGGTTAACTGCTTTTTCTTTAGAAAAATTTGTGATTTATACACATTTTAATGTCAATATTTGCGCCATTTTATTAGATTTTTTCTACTCCAATTTTTTGAGGTACTGCCTCCCTTGCCTTCTCAGAGGAAACATAGTTCTTGCTTTTGCTCTATGTCAACAACGAAACTAGTGCCAAACAAAGCCACAGCAAAACACTTTAGTTTTGCGTTTCTGGGGAACACACAACAGTGTGTTACTGAATCAATCAGCCATTTGAACAAATCATTTAAATGAATGACTCAATGCCACCTACTGACAATTTTAGCTTTATGTTTATGTTTCAAGTTTTCATTTGTCTTTGGAGTGTTGCAACTTGTTTGTGCACAAACACACACACACACCTTTGCACAATCTGACATGTGCTTAAAACTGAACTGGATATTAAGTGCTGGGTGTCCGGCCACAGGAGAACTGGCCCCAACTAAGCCTGGTTTCTCCCAAGGTTTTTTTTCTCCATTCTCTCACGGATGGGGTTTTGGTTCCTTGCCGCTGTTGCCTCTGGCTTGCTTAGTTGGGGGCACCTAATTTCTAGTGATTATCGTTGTTTTGATTACAGAGACCATCTCTGCATTTGATAAATAAATAGTTTAATCTCGTCATTATACATTACCATCACTCTATTCTACTATTTGATCATGTTCAGTGCTTTGTTACAATCTGTATTGTTAAAAGCGCTATATAAATAAAAGTGATTGATTTATTAATTGATTGATTGTGCATATATAAGATCCATAAAGTTGCAAAGATTAAAGTGTCAAACCCAAACTGATGTTCTTTATAAAAGTCAAGACTCATCCTCACCTTCCTAAAATGCCTTATTTAAGCACGCCCCCACATATCTACATCACTGTGTTGGAAAATTTGTATAACACCAAATGTTTACGCAAATCACAATGCACTAGACAGCTGGCCAATCAGAAAATACCATGCTTTTCAGAACGGTACCCATTGTACAAATCTATGCTTTTCAAAATAGTGGAGCAGAGAGGAGCAATAATAATGTACAGTGTGTGAAAAATAAAAGGTTTTTTGAAACTTAAAAATCACATGACATTACACCAAATGCACAAAATAAAGTTATTTTAGCATCGTCATATGTCCCATTTAAAGAATATTTTCTCGTTTTCCCCCAAAATCATTTCAAATATTGCTACTGCCAACAAAACAGTTAGTGTCTTACTAATGAAATTTATTGATTACCTTTAAGAATTTGACAAAAGATAATGCATACATTTAATTAGGTTAGAAAAAATGACCTTTTGATTAAAGCTTATTTGAAAAGTTAATTTCTGCTATCACCTCACAGAATATGCAGATATTTAAAAGGTTTGAGAGTTAGCTGTTCATGGCAGTCCTAAAAGTGTAAAAGTACCGGAACAATAACACAATCAGCAAAATACTGTCTAATTACTGTTATCAACAAAATTCCAGAAAATATGAAGATATCACTTTATGTCATTATTGCATATCCCTATGTAGGCCTGTATTTATTCTTGCCTTTGTACATATTTTAGTCAGCTACCTTTGAAAAAAAAAAAAATAAAATATA
>JAUMHE010000075.1:8255223-8316737 GCA_032359235.1 Enteromius mattozi
CCCTAATAAACATAACTGATAAGAAAAAACTAAGAAGAAACAGAGTTATTTCAAAGAAAAAACATCAAATTCAAACAGTGCAGGGAATTCTAGGAATGTCAGTTTATGTTTTTTCCTTGTAAATTCTACAGAAATTTACCGTTAACCATTTAACATTTTTTTCCAATAGCATTTCCACAGCTTTTTACTGTTAAAATCACAGCCATTTTTTACAGTGCATGCAATGCTTTACCTTTAAAACAATAGTAGAAAGCCTGAATTAAAAGGAACATCAAAAACAGTAAATTTTATCTATTTTAAAATGTAACTTGGGTAACACTTGTTAACTATTAACAGTGACTTTTGCCTCAATAAATTCTTAATTTGCTGATTATTAATAGTTATTGCGGTAGTTGTTAAGTTTAGGTATTGGATGGGATTAAGGATGTAGAATAAGGCATTAATATGTGCTTAATTAGTACTAAAAACGGCTAATATTCTAGTAATATGCATGCTGATAAGCAACTAATATGTTTAACCGTAAAATAAATGTTGCCGCAATTTGTTCATGTGATTAAAAAGCTGTATTTTCAGCAGCCATTACTCCAGTCTTCAGTCTCACATGATCCTTCTGAAATAATTGTAATATGCCTACATGATACTGACTCTTAGCCCTAAAGGAAACAGCCCACTTACAAGCTCTTAAATCAAGTAGCAGATGCTGTACAGCCCATCAATCTCATTCCAGTAAGTCAATCTATCGATCACATCACAATTTAAATACATAATTCCACTACTGGAAGAACCTCTTCTAATTTATTGCCAATTCAGCTATGTCGAAGTTCAAAGCTTTCAATGCATGCTTTCCATACCTGATTCTCCACTCTATCATCGGTAAACGCGCATGAGCTATTCATGAAGCAATACTGAATACACACCTGGCATGTGACGTTTAACAAATGCCCCTTTAGAACAACAGATCTCATATTTACCTAACAACAAGCTCAAGCAACGTGCCAGGCTATGCATAATCTGACTGTGCTGTTAATATTTATTAGTGCATCAAGGGTCAGAAGCAGCATAGATTAACATTTTGATAAGGGCAAATAGTCCTTCATTTACAAAGTAATCACTGTAGGTGATTTGAATGCCTGATAGATGCTTAATAAAGTTTGTGGTTCGGTGAGCGGGGATGAGAAGCTTTTATTCTCGACACGAGAATTACTAAGGCTCATCTATGTCAAAGGAATGTGAGCACAGTCACCTGTGATGCATAATTTTCTATATTCATAAATATTTAATAAAAGCTATATTGGTAAGTACAGCCAGTAGAGTTTTGGTTATTCAGCAGGGAGAAGATAGGCAGTAATTGCTTACTGAAATGGTGGTGTTTTCATTGACATTTTCATACCAAATATCATGTAACAACTGCTAAAGCAGGGAGATTACTATTCAAGCACTAAAGACAGACGTCAGGTTCTTTATTGGCATCAACGGTTCCTTGAAGAAACTTTCAAATCCATGCACTTCTAGAAATTAAGTTTCTAACAAGGGTGTTTTTACAGTCATGCCAGAGAACAAGTGGTTCTCTCAACAACCTTTCTGTTAATATTTCTTAAAAGAACCCTATTTTTTCTTAGTGTTAAAAGCATTTTAAAAATCTACAGAAGCTTTATCCACTATAAAGAACCTTTTGTGAATTGAAAAGGCTCCATGGATGTTGAAGGTTCTTCATGGAACTACTGATTGCAATAAAGAACCTATTATTTTATTTTAAGAGTTTTATTTTTCAACATGTTCTTAGTTGGCAAAGGTTCTTTACATTATAAATACTTTTCTTTCTGTTCCTTTAAGAACTATTGTGTACACTTTATTTTAAGGTTCCAGTGTAATTATGCATTTATACTGAGTAATATTAATTAACTACATGTACTTATGGCTTAGGGTTACTTAAGTAAAGTTATGCATAATATATTGTTATTATAGGGCTTTTCACACTTGAAATTGTTAACCCTGGGTTATCCTAAACCCCGGATAAACGGAATCCTGAGTTATCTGTAATCATGTTTTACACTGCTCATACCTGGGATTAAAAGGTAATCCTAGGTATTCATTCATAGACGTTTCACACTGTACATTCCTAAACCCCGGGTTAACGTTCTTATTTGCATATTTGCGGTGTCGCTGTCACTGATTGGATGAACAGCAGGCAACTTATTTGCATAGCTTTTCATGTTCATAGTTGTACAGGGAAAAACATTTTTAAATAAATAAATCAATTTAGTAGCAGAGCTACTGCAAGTGCTGGAAATCCATTTATCCTTTGCTGAAACTCTTGCGTCTTTATGAGAGTCATGGTTGCTTAGCAACGGCAGACGCCATGGGAGCGCAAGCACAGAGGCTACAGAGGCTTTGAAAACAAGAGAAAGTGGTGCGGCAAGCGTTTTCTATGCGTTTTTATGCGTGTTTTAGGTGCGACATGACACCCACAAAAATACAAGAAAACAAAGACAAAAGTACAAAAGAAAGAAAACAAGGATCAACGTACGTAAATATTTCTTTGGATTTCTTTTAAGTCTGTTGTTATTTCTTACTTTTCTCTCACCAGTCACCGTTCAAACGATGCGCGTTTTCTGTTACTGACGTGACACGAGCATTGCTGCTGAATTTCTGATTGGCTGTCTGTTGCCAAGCGACCAGCAGCAACAAGCAAACTTAGCACCGCATTGCGGGGTTATCACCACAAATGCAGTGTTAACCCTGCTCCGGAGCTAACACCGCTTTCAAATTGCAGGTGTAAAACGTGTCTTTACCCGGGGTTAAGCGCAGTGTGAAAAGCCCATATGTGTAACAGGTACACTTTAAAATAAAGTGTTGCTGAACTATTCACTGAAAAGCTTGTTTGAAACTTATTTTTAATAGCATTTGCTACACAGCGGTCACTAAATGATGTTTGCAAACAAATTTCGGTGGGAGCATGCAAGAGTAATTAGCACGGCTGGCTCCTCATTTCCTAATCATGCTATCATCCTATCAGAGCAAGAGAAACCTCCTATAAATAGTACAAGCCCCCTTTCCTCGATATCTCATTCATAGCATCCCTCCGCCACCCAAGACTCCACCGTCCACACTGTCCTTCCTCCGGGGGGTTCTCGGGGATCGGGCTGGACGCTGAGCTCTGTCCACTCCTCACGGACAAGAAGGGATAAAATCCCTTGGGCTCAGGAGTCCGCCGAGCTCTGAACCCTCTCCCCAGACAGCACGCCAAACACGCTTAATTTATATCTATTACAAGTAAGTATGAACTCGTGAAATGCAGAATGGTTTCATTTCAAACCTGCCTGTGCAGTGGATGGTGTTTCCATCTGATAGGCTGTTTATCTGCTAGAGAGAGATACTCGCTGAACTCACTTCCTGTCACTGTGCTCTGTACACACCCACTGACAACAGTCTCAGTTGGGCACAGGTGCCCTGCCACAAAGTGACAGCAGCTGCCAGCAAGTCTCTGAGGGGAAATTCCAAATATATATTGTGTGTGTGTGTGTCTTTAAAGAGCTCCTGTGTGGGCTAGGATCACTGTCAAAGGACAAGTGCTTCAGTTTAGCAGTGGCAAAAGCTGACAAGGAAAATAGCCACTGGTTTGTATGAGATTGAGAGGGAGAAAACCAGAAAGGGAGAGTAAATTGTGGGAAAAGTAGGATCTGACAATGTCCATCAATCATAAAAACACACATAGCCTATATAAGTAACCTCCACAGCTGACTGCAGTCGTGCCCACAAGCAGCACTCTCCAACATAAAGTGACAGCTTGTCGCTCTCATTATACTACCATGTGCTATTGTGCCAAGCAGGCTGCAACACATAAACATCCCCACTTAAAACACATCCAACTGACCTTAATTCAGTATTTTTGTGCAGTTCTCCAGTAAAAATATTTAGAGTTAAACATCCTTAAAATAAGATTTTCTTGAAATACTGTGTACTTTTAAATGTAAGCCTAAATAAACTTTTGTAAGACGTGTACCTTAAACAATTCAAAATAATATTTAATAAAGTATAAAGTAATTTTGTTAATGAATAAATTTGGTTGGAAGCATAACATAAGTCAAAAAAGTAAAAATATGTGTATATATATATATGTAAAAAAAAAAATGTAAGATTTTTTTCCCTCTTTCCCAGTTAAAATATCTAAATATCCTTAAAGTAAATAAACTAATTTTCATATATTGTGTACACACATTTATCTTAAATATTTACTTTCATTATTTTAAATAAGTTTTTAATGACTTTTAAATGTAAATCTTACAAAATTTATATACCTTAAAATAAATAAATAAATAAATAAGTAATCTGCTAGCAGGTTTGTAAAAAACAAATATATACATACGTAATTTTAGAAACATACTGAAAATATTAGTTTTCAAGAACAATTTATTATTTAAAAAAATGGAATAAACAATATTTAAATTTTATGCTGACATTTAAAAATTAATCTAATAAAATACTGCAAGGTCTAACAAAAATCTCACTGTTCATCCAGACTGCATTTGCTACGCAACCACTTGACAAATGTGTTACATCATTTTTTTTTTTCAAGAGAAAGTCCTATTCACATTAAAAAATGCATTATCAGTTTAGGTTTGTGTGTCTGTGTGTTAATGCAATTTTTTACCACAAGACTGAAAAATGCAACACTCAAAATAATATTTAGAGTTCTTACCTCTGGTGGTCTCATCTTCAATAGGCTGCTTGAAGACAGTAATGTCTTTAAAAGTGCAGAGGAACAGGACCACCTTATCATTCTCATTCCTGATGGGGGCCACCTGCATGTAGAGCCACACAGGGGTTCCTAACAGCACCGGATGAACACAACGAGAGAAGAGAGAGGGCGGGATGAAAGGAAAGGAAAGTATGAAAAGTGGTACGTGAAAAGAAGTCAATTGAGGGTTTAAAAGCAGTCATGACCAGGAAGATAAAAGACATGGAGGAAAATGATGAGAATGGTGAGGGAAAGTAAAAGTGACAGAGAGGTTAAAGGAAGGGATGGAGTAGAATAAATGATAACGATTACAGTGGCGAATAAAGATTGCAGGAGAAAGACAGGAATTGAGAAAAAAGAGGGAGACGGGAAGATCATTGAGACCAAGGTTCTCGGTTCACCCGTATGAGAAATATACTGTGTAACCCGTGTGCCTAATGGGTCATTACATCTCAGCTTAACAGGACAGCTTTATCTTATAGAGGCTACATAAGGACATTTATCTTTATAGTAGCTGCATTAGAAAAATTCAAGAGTAGACAAGATGCAATTGTGTCCAAAATGCAAGATGCCTCGAGGTGTAAATTATCAAATAACTCAGCAAAAATGATACATTTTTAGGGTTGGGAATGAGTCGGTCATGATCATAAATTACGTGACTGTTAAGAGAATCTGGGTAAAGAGAGTAAGCAGATAAGAAGAGCATGTGTGCACACAGACACGACTCGACAGCTTAACCGAGTGCAACTGAACGGAACAGAACACAGGTTTGCAGACTCTTAAAAATTGTCACACTTTAGGATCTTAGTTTTCATTAACGTCAGACTGTATAAACGATCTACTCAGTGACGGTGAACTGCATTTAAATGCGGAATTGAAATAGTGACAGCAAACAATCAGTGTTAGGAAAACAGTGTAAAGAAAATAGAAATGCGAGAAGCAGGTGGTGGTTAGTTGTCTCTCATCAGGTTTTGTACTTAAAAGTTGATTGCATTTGGTAATTAATTGGTTGTCACTGAGCATGTCAAATTAGCGATGAATAAGTACAGATTTCAGCATAGGATTAGAGGAATACCAAAGCTTTAGGTCAAAAAAGCTGTAATAAAAACAGAAAGTAAAATAATACATAATAACACAATGTAACAACAAACCTGAAAAAACTAAATGGCTTAAATGCCCAAACCAATTTCAAGAAGGTCACTTTTTTCACCAAAGAGAGGAGAAAGTTTTTAGAGAAATATAATGGCTCTTTTGCCCTACCTTTAGCTTGTTAGGATTTTGACTTCGGATGTGGCTGGCCTTGCTAATGGAGAGATTTTTTGCATTTGTGATCTGGGACAGGAGCTAAAAACCGAGCCATAAAACTGGACACTTTCTGCTGGCTTTATCGACGTTCACGCTGTGTTTGCAAATGAAGTGGATTAGTGAATTTTTAATGTAGCATCCAGGCACACTTTTCAATGAGCAGGTTTTTTGCTGCTTGATATTTAAAAGAAGAAAGTTCAAAATAAGCATATATTATCTGAATACCAATAAAAAGGGATCTATTTTCATACTGATTAACTTAAAACAATATAACTTTATGATTTTTATGGTTTTCATGGTTAAAATTACCTACCTGCAAAGCTACCAGAGAAACTATGAGCAAGTGTACCTAGGGCAAAAGTTGCTTTAAACGCAAAGGATGGTCAAACCAAATGTAGATTTATTTAGATAATAGAAGTTAACGAATAAAGAAAATCTATTTATAACATTATTTTTGACAGCATCCTTATTTTACAGCATTTTTACACAAGTGCCTAAAACTTTTAACACTACTGTAGCTTTACAGGTACAGTAGGCTTATGAAAGCGTCTTGGAGATGTTGCCATTTAGTCCATCTCAGTTTGTTCTGTTTCTTCATGTCATTCCAGACAGACTGGATGATGATGAAAAGATCAGATATTTAGGCAAAATATGAAAAATGTAAACATCTCCATTCTGTTCAAAAGTTTTCACCCCCTGGCTCTTAATGCATGTTTTTTTCTTCTAGAGCATCAGTGAGCCTTTGAACCTGTAATAGTTGCATATGAGTCCCTCAGTTATCCTCAGTGTGAAGAGATTGATCTCAAAACCATACAGTCATTGTTAGAAAGGATTCAAATACAAAAAAATGCTGGAAAACCAAAGAATTTGTGGGACCTGAAGGATTTTAGTTTAACTGTTCAGGATAAAAAAAATCACTAAACAAACAAAAACACAGATCATTCAGGTAAGAGTATTAAGAATCATGGGGATATAAACTTTTGAACGTTTTGACTTTTATGAATTCAACTATTGTTTTCTCTTGTGGACTATGTAAACATCTTTTATGTGAAATATCTTTTTCAGATCTTTACTTAATAAACAATAACATGCATTTTGGTAAAATAATTAAGATTTTGCAGATTCTGAAAGGGGGATGTAAACTTTTGACCTTAACTGTATATCAAACAGAAAATGATTTTCTTAAATCGTTTTCATTGATTTCTGGAATTCAGGACACAATTGCATCTCTGTACTTTCACTTTTCTGCTAGATGCAGCAGGCACAGCTAAACAACCGTTGCTGGGAATACTCACTGTTCTTCTTATAGAGCAGCACTTCAAAGCAATTGGACTCATAGTTATCAAAGGTCTGTCTGACTTTGTCTATTGTCTTCTTGTCTGTCAGCTCGCCATACATGAAACTGCCGGGGAGGACAGAGAGACAAAGGATGAAAAGTCGGAAAAGGTTGTGAGAGAAGTGGGTGGGAAAGGGAGAAACAGGTGATGAAAATGAGCAAGACAAAGACAACAGAAAAAGAGAGTTAGGAGAGAGCGCACACCTGTGGGCCACACACATCCGCCCAGCAAACTCTACCTTGTCTTTCACTGTCAGTTAATTCACAGAGTGTGCACAAGAGGGGGAGTGGCTGATGACACGCGCTGTCAGTTACTTTAGCCGCTCTATTTAACATGTGCAGGCTGGACAAACAGTAGACACTGAACCACAGTTCAGTCATGATCTGCCCTTAAGTTTATGTAAAAGGAAGGAAACATTAAATTTGAAACGGTTTAGGGGAGCAGTGAAAGACAAGATATTCTTGCATTTTTAGTGACTAAAGTTCCACATTGGAAACCTAAGACCACACTGAAAATCTGGCAGTCAAATTATAATTCTAGCCAGGAAAAATACAAGAAGCTTTTAAGAAAACAGTTAATGCAAAACATGTATAATTCTGCTCTATTTTTAAGTCACTCATTAAGTAGATTTGTGACCATGTGAACACCTTTGTGCTGCTTGAATATCATTAAAGGGAGAAGAACAGAACAATCTAAAATTCATGTTCATTTTCTAATTCAGCTTTATAGTTTTTTTGCTTTAAATTGTTTTGCTGATTATACAGTTTAGAATAAAACTGTGCATTAAATATAAAAAAAAAAATACCAAACTGGTTTCAGACTTTTGGATAATATAATTTAAAGGAATAAGTATGCTGTTTTGGGTCACCATTGTCTTCCATAGTGTTTCTTTTCCTACTATAGAAGTTAATGGTGACCCAAAACAGCCTGGTTTGAACTTTTTTCAAAATATCTTCCTTTGTGTTCGGCAGAACAAAGAAATTCTTACAGGTTTCGAGGGTTCATGCTTGAGGGTAAGGGTTTTACTGCATATCTTTTTATGCAGTATATTCATATATATTGGATATTAATATATTGCATGTATAATGGGTATATAAATATTTCCCATTTTTCATGACAACATTACAATGTGAATTTGGTAAATTCATTTTTTTTTTTTTCTGTTCACACTATTTTATATGGTTTATTTTATATTAACCACAACTTTTGCCTCGATTAACTCCTAATTTGCTGAATAGTTAGGAAAGTAGTTGTTAATATTAGTTATTGGACAGGATTAGAGACGTACAATATGCAGAATATGTACTAGTACTAGAAAGCGCTAGTATTATGCATGCTAATAAACAACTGGTTAATAAGAGGAACTGGTCTCTACACTAAAACGTTAGAATTTTTTCTTTACTTCAGCTCTTTATTTCCATTTCAAATCATGCTATAATCAAAGAAGTTTATACATTACTGAGACCTCAAAATTTCTCTATCTTTCTCATCTACTGTCCATTTCTTTCTTAAGTGGACACCGGAGGACAATGCTCTACACGTGAGTCTCATAATAAAGCAATTTTAGCAAACTACTACAATCAGGACCGGGTGACTTTGAAACCTCTTTAGCATTGTGTTGAATACCCCAGTTTCATTTTAAAGATTTTATTTGTTCTGCATCTTATTATCATTTCAGCTGCCATAAAACTGAAAATACTGAGGTAATTATAGTGCATTTGAGTTTTGTGGCCCTAAGCTACTGAGATTTTTAGTATCAAATCCTCACCCTTATTGCTTTAGCTGGCAAAGGCTTGTGCCAACACTACCTCTAAAATTCCCCTTGAATCCTGAGTCAATCTGGAGTCATATCACAGTCTGTAGGCAGATCCATATCACTGCATGTAGGTAGAGCCAAATCGCTGCAGTTGGTATTTCTATTTCTACTCCGATGATTGGCACCTTACTGAGTTCATTTAGCGCTAACAAGGTGTTCAGTGATGGCTCAGGAGAAATGCGCTCTCTGAGAGGCAAAACAGCACATGCAGATTCTACTGTGGCTAAACTGATGTGAGAAGTGTGCTTTAGCATCATTGCTAACTCAAGCAGAGTGAGAAAATGACACTTCTTTTTCTAACACTTCACTAAATCATTAGCGAAACATCCTCACTTGTCTGATGAGTGAAGCTTGCAGGAATAGCGGTCAGTTCTCACTTGAGAAAGACAGAAAACAATACTAAATGATCAAACTCTGTCCTTCCTCTACTTCATATTCTGCGTTGCATCAGTTTAATAGATTCAGCTTCTGCTATCGGAGCGTAATCCCTCTGGAAATGTTTGTGAGGCTTCGTTTTCGGATCCAAAATAATGCAATTCCGTGAAAACACATAATTTAGTTATGATGCACACTAATGCGTTTTTGGATCCTGCATGCCTTAGCCAGAAAAGTTGCGAATATAAATTTAAATCAAATCACTGCCTGTCCTTGACTACTGAATTAGGACAGGGTAAAAATAGACAGTTGGAGAAGCACTCACCTGCAGGTGCTGCTCTTCTGCATGACCTCTGCCCTGTGGTATCCAGACAGCTTGCAGAATCCGTCATTACTGTAAACTATAGGCCACTCCACGATTTGAGCGTTCCCCAACAAGAAACTTGTCTCTGCAATTAAAAATAAGAGAACACATTTATAAAAGTACTTAAATAAATAGTACAGTATATGTATCTTTAGTGATCATATTATTGTCAGGCACGTCAGTTTAACCAACTAGTATGGAATGAAAGAAACACTTTCTTTGGCTTAACAGACTTGGCTTAAAATTGTCATTTATGTAGATGTTTTCTTGAAAGCCTAAGCTCTCAGAAGCATAATTTATGAGAACAAACCGAACCACTGAAGGGAAGAAAGAGAGGCAATCACATGCTATAGTAGCATTTTCTCTATTGATGCTATTCAACATTTTTGCAAGCAACATAAAAGCATTTTGTAAGTCAAGACATTCCACTCTGGAAACTCGGATTTGGTCAGTTTTTTTAGTCTCTGCTCATCATGGTTGCATTTATTTGATCCAAAATATTATTGCAATTACAAGAACTGCTTTCTATTTCAGTATATTTTCAAATGAAATATATTCCTGTGATGCAAAGCTGAATTTTCAGCATTATTACTCCGGTCTTCATGTCACATAATCCTTTAGAAATCATTCTAATATGATGATTTTGAAACATAATTTTTTAATTTAAATGTTGAAGACTTTGTGTTGCTTAATATTTTTGTCAAGTTAAAGCATGAAATGTTTTTCAGGATTCTCTAAGGAATAAACTCATCAAAAGAACATTTATTTGAAATCTAAATATTTTGTAACATTATAAAAGTTGATATTGTTTAATACAATGCATCTATGTGGATTATTATTAAAATATTTTAAAAATACAGAACTGGCCACAAACTTTTGAATAGCAGTGTATGTCTTATTTTATTTATCAAAAATATTATAAATATACTAACTGCAAAACAACATGTGGTGGCTAAATATACAAACTAACTATTTAACAAATAAACTGCATTCGTTTTTGCTGTGTGACCGCAAAATAAAATAACGACGTAAATAATAATATAGCTATAAAATATATGATGTAGTCTAATCGTCTTAAATGACCAGACACCTTTTTTTTCAAAGATTAAACACATCCCTTTCAGTGGCAATTTGTTCAAAAGAAAAAAGACCTGAGTTTCAAGCCCTAATTTGTACTCCATTTGTGGAAACTGCCTTAATCAGTTCCATCTTCCATTTGACAAATGCAGTCTTGACATCAATGTAATTGATACACAGTGGTCTAGCCATAGCAGGTGGGTTAAAGACCTGAACACTCTTCCTGCCATTAAAAAGACTAAGTCATCCTCTCTAGTCTTCATTAGTGTTATAGTGAGGCTAAAGCCAGCTGACTTCAGCCTCTCGACGCAGGTATAAAAATACCAAGGCAAAGAGAACATTACAGCACCGAAAACAAATCAAGGCACAAATTGCTACAGAAATGTCTGTGACAATACAAATCCTTAAGCACCCACAAACAGAATCATCTTTGCTCTCTCTCTCTCACACACACACACAAGGCTTTTATAATGCAGCAGAGCTACAGTTCTCTCTGGACACATGCGGTCTCCCCTGAGGAAAAGAAAAAGAGAGAGAGAGAGAACGTGGCATTTGACACAGCCATTAAAAAGGTGACCACTTCTCTCCTTCATTGAATAGTCTCCATTATCTCTCCTCCTCCTCCTCTTTCAGTTTGCCTCCGCAGGACTGGCTGAAAGGAGAAGTGGAAAGGATAAAGTGAAGTGCTGTCCCCTTGAGGAAGGAGAGTTGAGACTCATTACAGTGGTCTCCATGCCATGGCCCCTGCCCTCGGATCAGGGGCCAATTGCGAGGAAGTGCTCCCTGAGGATGCAAAAGACCTAGATCCTGTTTGCAGATCTCGGTGATATGATAATCATGTAATGCTCTGTCACTGATGATATATCGCATTCTTAGCCAAGACAGCACGTTCAGACTAATAAAGTCTCTCCTAAGAAGTCAAGCATTAATAACTAATAAGGAAAAGGAGTTCAGGCGAGTGGATAAGGACCATGTACAGCCACATCCGCAGCATAACCACAATAGAGGAAAATTGAAGCGAGGAATGAGCTGTGTTTTTTTCATTGTTTAAGATGTTTGTAATTATTTTTTCTATTGTAATTTGTAAAAATTTTGTTCTAAAAAGTTAAAAACTATACAGACATTTATAATCAAAAACACAATATATTAATAACTAAATTAAGTAAAAAACAAAAAATTTAAAAAAAGGAAAACTCAAAACATTAATAAAAGCTATAATAGAATCTATTATGCTGGTCCACAAAAGCATAATAATAAACATTTGGAATTCACTATTATTAATAAATTCCCTCCATAAATTCTTAATTTGCTGCTAGTTAATAGTTAGTGTGGTAGGTGTTAAGTTTAGGTATTACTAATAAATGCCTAATATTCTAGTAATATGCATGATAATAAGCAACTAGTTAAGTTACTAGTTACAATTTTTTTTGCTCCCATCTCAAATTTTTTTAAACATCATCATGTCCTCTTATAGAGACAAGTTTTCAATCTGTTATTACTAATAATCAAAAACTAAACATTCATTTGTGGCCTCTTGTTATATTGTGGGCATTAGTTTGGGGCATTAAAATACATTTTTAATGTTGTTTCTAAATGTTTTAGTTCAATTATCAATAAGAACACTCTCTGCAATAATGAGATCAAATATTTGTTTAGAATTAAAACTTACATAAACAAAAATTGTTAAAACATTCTTCAAAATACCTCCTGCTACAACTTTCAGAATTCAAAGCCTGCTTCAGCAATACACAGACAACACAGATCCACCTCAAGGCAAAAAGAGCATCCATTTCACAGGCCGTAAGAGGACACAGCTGTTTTGTCTGGCGGCATGTAAAATCAATGGAATATTGAGACTAAAAAGACTTTAATCTTTATCATCTCACTTGAGGCAAATTAACATTCAGGCTTACCTGTGTCTCTCTTGAATTACCCTTGTTGTTTTTAAGAGCAGCTCGTGTCAGCTGATGCAGACTTTAAATAGCTTAACATACACATTGATCACACTTCCAGATCCACGTGAAGCCTAAGGCAGTCCGTCAGCACTTTATGTGTATTATGGGATGCTGCCGAAAGCTTATCGTGTAAATGGTGAATAAGAGGCATATTGACAGCGATGAAAGACTTAGTGATGTGCGTGCCAACCCCACGTGGGAGGCCAATAGACAGCTGCTAGGCTGCTCTCCACAATTCCACAGCAGCATGTTAACTGGAAAAACATCTCACATAAGCACTCACATGGACACCTTTACATATATATACACATTGTTTTCTTCCCCCTTTACCTGCCCACTCACACAAACTCATGGAATAGCTGCATCTTCTTTTGAATGTTGTAAAACACGGCAATGCAACATAATCGAAAGCACTATATAAAGAAATCGGAAAAGTTAAAAATCAAGATAACATGACGAATTGCTTGACGTAAAAAAAAAAAGAAAAAATTAGTGTTTACTAAATTCAAAAAGTTTAACTTTACGGTCCAATTATTTAACATTAGCTAACAAAAACTAACAAAGAGCAATACATTATTTATTAAACTGTGCAATGTTAGTTCTTGTTAGCTCAGGTCTATTAAAACATTAACATACTAGATTTTGATAAGGTCTTACTTTCAAATTAACACCAACATGCTTCCAGAGTATTTTAATTGCTAGTTAATGTTAACTAATGTGTAACTAATGTTAACAAATGAAACCTTATTGTAAAGTGTTACCAAAAAAATTGTCAAGTGAACTACAGACTTCCTTTTTAACAATATATTAATACACATAACTGATGTAAATTGCTGTGAGAAAGAGAACATCTGGCAAGACAAACATTAATATTGTATGAATAGTTTCATTTAGAAATATAAAAAACTAAACACAAATGTCACTGGTGGTAGCAAGATCTAATCCGACTGGCTGAAAACTTCTTTTTCTGATACTTATGTGACCCTGAACCACAAAACCAGTCATAAGGGTAAATTTTTAGAAATTGATATATATATATATAAATATATATATACATCATCTGAAAGTTGATGGAATTAGCTTTTCTGTTGAGGTATGGTTTGTTAGGATATGACAACATTTGGCAGAGATACAATATCTGCAATCTGAGGCTGCAAAAAAATCAAAATATTGAAAAAAAAGTTGTCCAAATGAAGTCCTTAGCCATGCATATTACTAAGCATAAATTAAGTTTTGGTATATTTATAGTAGAAAATTTACTTTAATTTTGACCCATATAGTGTTAACCTATGCGACCTAGGACTGGTTTTGTGCCCCAGAGTCACATATTTCATTACACATGCTCTTAAATGCCACATTAAAACACACTGTGGTTGGTTGCTTCAAACGTCAGATCTTATCCTGATTAAGTTTTAAGTTCTTGTTCACAAAAAGTTGCAATTAGGACCAAGTCGTGATCTTATTCCACACGTCAAACATCTGACTAGGCAAGACTGAAATAATGTCGACAATCAATAAACCTCAATGTGTGAAATGATGATCATTGCACAACGAATAACTATATGCAATAGCATAAAGTCAGCAAAACCCAAAAAAAACAATACACTACCCCACAATTTATTCATGCTGCAATTAATTATGGGAGCTTGCAAGTCAGCAATATTGTTCAATATATATTTGTTTTTTCTGATGACTCTCTCAGGCTAGTACCGACAACATTCGGGGGGTCTCATATGTGTTTTTATGTATTCAAAGTAATTCACATTTCTTAGAAAGCTGGAAAAAATGTTATTCCTTGGCATTACAACACAGAAAGACAGGCTATGATTCAGATTCAGAACTTTCAGGTTTGACAAAAGAGGGAAGTAGGTTTATAAATTGCTCTGATTATTAAACCCTGTGCGGAAGAGTCTCTGCTGTCAGACAATTTGTGACCTTTTCTCCGGCTCCATCGTCTCTCGCTGTCTTTCTTTATCTCTCTATAATTCTCTATTCAATTACAGCATGACACTTTGTGTGTGTCAGCATTTGACTCCATTACTTCCAGCAAGAGGCGTGTGCATTAGGAAATAACCACTGCCAATCTCCAGCCGAAGGTCCTGCCTTAAGCAAACGGCTTTGAGGATAGTTGTCGATTCAATCTCGAGCGCACACTTTAGAAATTTCACTAGAGAAGGTTCAGACAGGGGCAGACAAACTTTGAGGATTCCTGAGGGCTAATATGTCACCTTTAATAAAACACATTTGGTCAAACTGCCAAAGGTTTGCTTCAGATTCAAAATGGCTCTTTTTATTATGATTAAATGCTGTGAAAACATCTTACCTACTGACTTAGGATCATGCCCAAGGCTATTCAGGTGGGAAACCCCAATCTTGTTAATCATTCACTGCTTTACCAAGATGTGGCAGAACCTGTACTATCATTTATTTTCTTTAATTTATCATTTTGTTCAGCAAAGATGGAGTAAAATGTATCAAAAGTGACAGTAAAAGACATTTATAGAATAATTTCTGAAGCATCATGTGACACTGAAGACTGGAATAATGGCAGATAAAAATTCAGCTTTGTCATTATAGGAATAAATACAATTTTAAAATATGTTCACATTGAAAACAGTTGTTTTAAGTTATTTTACTATTTTACAGTACTTTTGACCAAATAATTGCAATCTTGATTAGAAAAAAAAACATTTAGAAATCTTACTGATCTTAAATGTTAAATGATAGCGTAGTCAGGATATATTTTAAAACTTTTAAAAGGTTAGTGTGACATATTTGAATTGGACATGACTGCAAATGAGTCATATGGAGCATTTAATAATTTTTTATGCTGCTTGTTGGCCTTTTTGGATCTAGTCCTCATATAATTTACAGTTTCTATACATCTCACGTTGTGTTTCCCAGAAGAAAGTTTGAAATGGCATTTTGTTTGGTTGGTTTGTTGTTTCTTTGATCTTTTCTAGTTTTAGTTGTATTCTAATTCACTGTAATCTCTATCAGCAATAAAGATGAGAGAAATCGAAACATTTTCTTAAAGCTATCCAGGATGGAAAGACGGAGATAGTACAAACCCACAAACAGCAGACTGGACTGGACTGACAATTTAGTGATACTGTACCATTAGGAGGTACAAAGTCTTTTTTGCACACATCTGCATGTTACTTCTGGCAGTTACTGCACTAATGACATTGAACAAGCACAGACATTCTATTTTTGGAACCATTAACATCAGTTGCACTCAGTTCTTTCTGTTTATGTGATGCGATTTCATTGTATGTGTTCTTGCACAGTCTATGTGGAAGTATGTTGGTGCACCTGCTTCACGGTGAAAGGGTGACTACAAGGAAAGTGTTAGAAGAAACAGATCCTATTAAGATAAACCTATATTTACTCAGAGTACACCATCCGTGGTGCCTGTGATCTTTGTAAGAACGATTTTCTGTTGACCATTATGGATCCTAAGCATGTAAGAAAAACAGACTATTTTTATTTTAGACACAAATCAGATACTGGTTCCCTTTGGTAGTGAACACAACCAGCTCTCTGTTCTGGTATACTGTGGTTAAAGGGGTCATATGATGTTGCTAAAAAGAACACTATTTTGTGTATTTGGTGTAACACAATGTGTTTATGCGGTTTAAGATGCAAAAAACACATTATTTCCACATACTGTACATTATTGTTTCTCCTCTAAGCCCCGCTTCCTGAAACGGGCTGATTTGTACAAATCTCATCTTTCTAAAAAAGCAAGGTATGCTCTGATTGGCCAGCTATCCGGTGCACTGTGATTGGTTGAATACCGCAAGCATATGGTGGAAATGTTACGCCCCTTACCATAACGTGACACTGTGTGCAGGTGACACCAAAACAATAAAACACATTACAAACTAGGTATTTGTTGCATCCGGTGGAGACATAATTACTGATTATCATGACTTAGTACTGTCTTTTTACACGTTTCATCATGCCTCATAAACATAACACCATGTCTGCATTTGTGATGGGAGAAACAACAAGCACTACCCTTCATTGCCCAAAACTCGTAAGTAGCAGGTTCTTTTAATAAGAAAACGTAACTTACTTAAAGGTTGTGAGTCAGAAGCTCCAGACTGTTCTTGCAGAGGTCGAATTGCTCCACTTTATATTCTCTGTGCACAGCCAGCATAGACTACACTCCAGGTTTTAGGAGTCCGTCCTCCATAAATGCACACACTAATATTTGTGTTGAACTGTTCTGGAACAACTTAACCACTGATTTCTAGTTATGTCCTCTTATGGAAGCACAAACAAAGTAGTTTCACTTTCACAACAACACATAGCATCTCCAGCAACCGGCAACAACACTACAGCGAGAATAATAGCTCTGCCTTCTTTCTTTGCGCAAACATTTGGGCGGTGTTTGAAAATAAACCCACTCTGTGACGTAGAGAAGTGGGGGCATGTTCAAACAAGCCATTTTAGGGGGGCGTGGACAAGTCATAACTTTTATAAAGAATTTCTCTTTGGTTTTGAAACTTTAATCTTTGCAACTTCAGGGATGTTATCTATGCACTAACAGCTTGTAACACTCCAGTGGGAAAACTTGAAATTGCATCATATAACCCCCTTTAACAAAAGACAGAACTTTCATTATATCTGTAGCTTTCTAATGTGCATCTCCTCACATGCTTTTCTGTTATTTTTTCTCTCTGGCACTAGTCTTATGATCTCCGTATTTTTGTACTATTGTGATATGTGGATCTCTCAAAAGTTTGATTTTACCACACAAATTCTACTTTATCGTTTCTTCTAGCTTCCATTTGGTGGTTTATTGCTAAAGTATATGTTTGTCCTCTGTCTTGTTTATTTTATACTTCTTTTTAACTGTACTTTAACATCCCTTTGCTGTGTGTGTGCCTTTTTTTCTCTTTGAGAGTATGTGTAGCATGCCTGTACACCTTACAATTTGAATTTGACAAAGCGTTACAAAAGAGCAAGCTGAGGATGGCCGGGGGCAGCCATGCTCAGACGAGCCATGGTACATTGCATAAGCCCCATACGCAAACGAACAGTTCTAAGGAGGTAGACAAACAGAATACAAAAAAAACACAAAAGTGGGAGATAATGTAATGTACAGCACATAAAATAATAAATAAAATATCTAATAAATGAAAGTAATTTAAGACATAATAACTAATCATTACATATGCTATTTTATCCTCAGAACTGTCAGCCTTAAATGCTGGTACAGTATAGCTGTCCTCAATATCAAAAAGAGCTTTAATTTCCCAGGTAGTGAGAACCCTGCTGTCATTGATTAGCCAAACATCAAGCTGACTACAAAAAGCTTCTCCGGCACATTAAAACTCAGCACAGTTGTTTCTCTACTTACGTAAGAAAATTGAAGGGAAATATGCACTGCTTTTGCTGTTCTAACAATGATATGTAAAGGTAAAAAGCTTTATAAAAGTTGACTTTGTTTACCCTCCAGCTGTGTGTCTCGATTCCTCTAAGTGGGCTGGAAAAACTCAAACAAACTCCGCTGTCCGCAAACAAAGGAGAAGACCTTCAGGGAGGTGTTGGGTTGTAAATGAGGGACAGAGACACAAAGCCTCAGAAAAACCTACATCATTTTGACAGCTGCACTCGTGAAAGGCTTCATTATTTTGAGGTGGACATGCTGCGTATGACGATATAAGAGATTTATGAAAAAACAAATTGCTTTTACAATTTCAAATATTGGTAGAATTATGTATTTTGAGACTGGATAATTTTTGCTATTACATCATTGACAATAGTTTAGAGTTTTGATAGCTTGGGTTATTAGACCCCGTTCAACTTTCCTGCCAAGCGTGATTTAAAGCGTGCTGGTGTTTTGGGGTTTCAACTAAAATGACGAAGGTAGTAGTGTTTTTTTCCTTCTCTTATTTGAAGTCAAACCCAACCATTCCTGAAATTATTCTTTTGATACCTTACTATCTTCATAAAGACAACATAAAAGACCTCAACTACCCTTCTAGAATCCAACTGAGATCCTGCCAAATTCTCTCCAATTTATCCCATAAATCACACAGCGCTCACATCCTTTATTTACCACCTGCACACTATTGGCTTTTTATAGCTGCATAATCAGATTGTAAGTAATTATCAGCTCTACAATACTAAAATGTTCCACAAGGAGAATTTTGGCATGTTCATCACCAATACATTCGCTATTCTTCACTCCCAATTTAAATTTGCATCACCGTCAGCATGAAGTCTCGGTTGGAGCTGGCAGCTCATTGCCAGCATATCGGCACAGGCTTTAGATACATTTTTAATGTACCTTGGTGAAATTGTGGTAAGGAAGAAGACACTAACCTTGACTTTTAATTACATGCAAACTCTCATTTTTATTCTTGACACACAATACTGGCTCTTCCTGACTTTCTCTTTGACTTGTACTGACAGCTGTAGAAGTGTTCATTCACACAGTTACAGAATGCATGAACTTCCTTGTAAATTAGTTGTTTAAAAAGCCCATGACAAGAAAATAAATGTAAATTTAAACGCAAGAATCAATTATCCAGCCCATTCAGATTTAGTCAGCATATTTGAATTAGTAATGGGATGAGGGGAGGATGTCCAGAAACAATAGGAGATCTGCTGAACAACTTCATCTGGACTAGAATTTGAAATTCTTCCACTCACTGCATTGCTTAAACATTAAACGATGATCACAGTGACAGAAGAGCTCAGAGAATACAAATAGCAGCATCTCATTACTACAATGACTGTGATTAGGATTTATAGGATTTATTAGGAAAAAATAATGTGAAGCTGCCTTCCTAAAAGATGCAAGCTCCGCGTCAGATTTAGTAAAGAGCGTGTGGAAGATCCAGAGACCCTCGGAGGTCAGAGAGCTGCCCACGGCAAATGTCAGGGCATGGTATTATGAGCTGAGAGGGTACCACATTTTTTTTTAAAAACACTCAAACACACATAGTTCATTAGAAACTGGTCTCTGGTCTCAATGTATGCACAAAAACACTCAAATTTATGTCTTCAACTTTTAAGTTTGGGTTATGTGAAACAGAGTGAAGAGATATTAACAGCTTTTGTTGCAGTAATCATGTGTGACCTCTGCTGGTGAGGTCCTTTAACACAAACTCATACCAAACCTGTGGCAGATTCACACGGAAACTGTATGTGACACAAAATGACTCTGCATTTCACGCCACAGGCAACAAGCCTTCCACACACGAGAAGATCCACCGCAAGACAAGCAAGAAAAACTTCTGCTATGATTAAAAATAATTTGATGATACAAACAATTTACCATGCAGATAAACTGATTCTAGAGCTTCTTTGACTTATATAATAATAATAATAATAATAATAATACTATTGCCACTACTACTACAACTACTAATAATAATAATAATAAAAATATAAAAAAACGATGAAGAAATTATTACACAGCATAAAATAGAAAATACATACAAAATAATAATTTATAAGTGTCACATCAATTTAACCACAATAAATTTAAAGTATCAGATTTAATGTCTGGTTTAAGTTTAACTCAAGTAAGCAAGAAATGTGGGTTGTGTGACGAAACAGTTGCTCGTGTGACTAGAAAACTAAAAAAACGCATTTTTACAAGCGTTAATAGACGTTAATAGACGCAAATAAATGTTTCCCCGTGTGAGATTTATCCCAGTGTATGCTGTTGATGCCATATAATAATCAAGTCTTACTGATGCATTAATACATTAATGCTGGTAATGGATAGCAATAGTAAAGGTAATGTTTTGTGAAGCGATCGAGCGATGTGTTGTTAACTGTGTTTAATTACTATTATTATGGTAATGGAGCGGTCATGTTTAGCTCACGGCTGTTTTTCCGTTTTGTAGCTCTCAGTTTTAATATGTTCTATTAAGCACTCAATAAAGAAGAGTTTATAAAAATGACTTCAGCCGCGTGAGATCCAAATATTTAATCTTACTTTGATCAGGAAAAAATGCGGGTTTCCATCTTTAGGGGATGAAACTCACGAGCTTCACTTCTACGCATAATTCTGCGCATTATTAAAGTTAAACAGAAGAAAAAGAGAGAGAACTGAAACATATCTTAAGACATCACAAGACTTTCCCCATTGCTTTATCGGGTACTGCAATCTGAAGAAAGCGATCATCTTACCACTTGAGCGACGAACAATATTTTCCAAAAAAGTGTTCTGTGGTGCCACCAGTCCTCTTTTTCCCCCGTGCATTCTGCGGCCGGGCAGCGTCGGTCAGGCTTGCGGACTTGCTGGAAGCTGGTCGTTAAAGTGATGCAGGCGGGATGGGAATCTATCGGTGGGATGGAGAAGATCATGGTAACGCTGCGCCGTGCCTGACTGGTATGGGTCCTTTGTACCAGAGAGCTCTCGCAGTTCTGCAGGCTCCGCGCTCCCCTGGTTTGCGCCTGCGCACTGGCGAACTGTAACAATAAAAATTGACTGGCACAGGAATCTCTAGCGCGATGCCCGGTGCCATGGAGATAGTCACATGCAACAGATGGTGCCTATTGCGCGCGAATTAGTTACATGAAAACTCAAGAGTTACTGTAGGTGATGGGAATGTCATCTTAAGTGAGCAAATAAGTAGCCTAAATGTAACAGTTTAAGTGAGTTACCTAGGAATAAATAGGTTATAATCCATGAATTTACGGAAGGATTACCCAGAGTGCTTTTAATTACGTCAATATGATGGTACCACGTCAGTATTCATCTGTGAATATTTCATAAAACTTTTTATGTTCATTCAACACCTTTCAGATGAAACCTGAGTGTATTTCACCATAAAGGCTTTGAAGAAATATGAATAAATGAACACTGAATGAACTAATATGAAAGAAACAGGCTAGACAAATTATTGAAACGTCAAAATGATTGAATGGTCAATCAGGAAATTTAAGTTAGCTTGAAAAAAAAATTAATGGACGAATTTGTTGTAGCTTTATGGTGATTCAAAGGAAGAAAGAAAGAAAAAAGTGAGTGAGTGAGTGAGTGAGTGAGTGAATGAATGAATGAAACTCCTGCCATCCTTCCTTGTGGCGCCATATTTTAGGAAATGCAGTTAGATTCGGGACGTCCTCCCGCCCCTCCTGCGCCGCTGAAGTCCCCTATCTGAGTAGGCTGTGGACAGAGCCCCTATTGTTCCCAGCCCACTCCAGCCTAATATGGAATTCGCAAGGAAACCAATGATTTCCTGACACTGGCGATGCGTAGCCGCGTAGGGGCGAATGTGGAAAGCTGTTTGGAGTATGAAGGAATCAAACCGGAGCCACAGCCACAGTCTTTGAAACGGTCTCGTTGTCGGATCAGGAAAATGTAACATATCGGAATGCGAGTTGTAGGAGTTATCGTGAGTTTTCATGAAACTGCGGTCGATGGCGAGGGATTGTTTTGGAAGCGCGAGCTAACGCGTGGGTCACCTACTTGACGGATTTGCCTGCGCACCGTACGACACACCAACTCGAGTGTTTCAACTGGTCACACGAAGACTAACCTCCTAAAGATTGATATTTCTAGTCGACAGAAGACTTGACTACCTGTGGAGGATATAGTTTCTGGACTTGTCCAACTATCATGCCTACTCTCAGCTCGAAAAGTAGGCAGAACGCAGTGGAAGCGGTTGAGGATGGAGGTAGCAACAGCGATCCTCTCGATACTGCGGCCAAAAAGATGTTGAAATGTGTTGTGGTCGGCGATGGAGCTGTGGGCAAAACCTGTTTGCTTATGAGTTACGCAAACGATGCTTTTCCCGAGGAATATATACCAACTGTATTTGATCACTACGCAGGTAAGACGCTTTCCGGCTCAAAGCAATCAATTGAAATCCCTGTTTATGAAGTGCAGTTTACATATGTCTACCTAATCCTTGTCCACCGCCCCCCACTACAGTCGGGTAGGGGACGGTCCCAAGAATAGCCATCTGAAAGAGGAGATATCAACTGCCAGAGCGAGGACTGGGGCCCGACATACTAAAAAGTAGAAACAGGGTACGAATTATAGTTTGTGATCAGAGCCATCTAATTTAGGGGTTTTTTTTAAAAAAAGTATATATAGTATTTAATGAATTTCAAAAGGGTGTAGCTATCATTGCATGCATTTAAATATGTAGCCTACACATTTCATCAATGTGCAACAGAAGTTGCCTTGGACTAAATATGCAACCATAGCAACAACGTTGCTGAAAGCTTTTGCTACTGAATCAGTTTCACTCTCCAATAATAGCTGAACAAAAATACGAAAAGTGTTTAAATGGTCGTTGGCGATTACCTTACTGTGCAGGGGGCGTGAAAAGACAATTTAGATGTTGCGCAAGAAGTAAATAATGCAAATAGCATCAAGCTGCGTAACAGTGCCGCAACCTGTTGATCACGGTCTACATGCTTTCTCGGTAGACCTACTGTACTGACATTATAGCTTTCTAAAACCACAGTGGTTTATGGTCACAAATGTGTTGCTATCCATTCATTTCCCCCCTGTTCTCTTTGACTCAAAGGCATGAATGCACAAAGGCTTAGGTTTCTCAGGAAAGCCCCCAGTGACACATGCACGCTCCCAAAATCCTATGAGGGTCAAGTCTTAATTAAGCAGTAGAAGTCAGGTCAGCTTCAACATCCTCTGGAAACAGCAGGACACTTCCCTCAAGAAAGAACCAGTAGAACTAGTAGAAAGAAAAATTACAAACAAGCCCTGTGTCCATACATGCCTACTTCCTTAATATATAGTAGGGGAATGACAGTACATATAGCACCTACTAGACATTATACGATTTCAGATCTCTTATTATCAGTTTTCCCAACTATGAAAAATTCAAAATGACACTAATATAAAAAGTGCTACAAAAGTAGATGTCTTCAATTATTCTAATCTAATGCAATCTTCCAAATCCAATACAGGTCTTTTCAACTGACGTTATTAGCAGTAAAGTTGGAAAAGCAGTGGAGTGAGTTGCTGTCATTTCATATTTACACAAGCAAGATCTCTTACTCAGCATCTTTAGATGATTAATGATACCACAATGACTGAGTGATTTGCATATTTCCGAGGCTGGAGAGAAAAAGCTTGTGAATTACTATGAAACATGGAGAGAAAAAAAACTTAGTTTAACGCCAATCTTTTTGGCTCTCATTTGAGAAAATGTTTTTTATAGCTGAACCTAAAAGCAGGTATTGTCAAAGGGTTTTCTATTGCACATTTCACCGTAATGTGCCATATGATCAAATAAGGCATGTTTATCTGGGCTGTGCCAAAAAGAAGAAATTTTTATGAGATTTTAATAGTATCCTGTGTTGTAATTTCCTCCAGCTGGCCAGTGCAGGCTCATGACAAACACACAGACTGAACTCGTTTAAGGAGTGAGTAAAACTTTTAAACTCTTGGGAGTTGAATGAGATGGAAAGATCTTCAGGCAGTGTGATTCTCGGTCAACTTTTGCAGTTGAATTAAGCTGATGAGTGAGGCCATCCAGAGGACACTAAATGGATGCCATTAGAACAAACGTTTGAATGCAGGCACTTTTTGCTAATAAGAGAATATGCAATTAAAGGCATGACTGAGCAGACTTTAACCTTGTGGTTTTCATTTTATTTAACCTCTGTGATGATTTTATTGTAAATGTTTAAATACTTTCTCCTGCCAAGAAAATGATACACTTCACCTTTACAGGGATATTCACCCAAAAATGCGGCCCATAGAAACACGGCCCAAGAGTCACTAATGAGACATCTATGTATAGATATCTATGTGCCACAGCCAGTTGATGCGTCACACGCCAGATGTTGTTATTCAGCTGAGAACAGTTAGAGATTGTGGTGTATAAGAGGTTAAAAATTATATAAATACTGTTCAGTTTTTTGCACAGACCAATTGTTTTGTGTCTTAACACCCTTAATGTATCTCCACGAGCCGCATGGTTTAATTTGGGTTCTATGTTTTTTTTTTTTTACTTAGCTTTGGAACATGCGTTTACCATTGACTTCCATTATATGACTGACAGACTGCAACGATTTAAGTTAAAAATCTTTGCATTTGTTCTACTGAAGAAACAAAGTAACCTACATCTTTGATGCCCTGGGGGTAAACCGATAAAAGTATACATTTGGGTGAGTGAACTATCCCTTTAAGGAAATAAAACTGTGCTCATAAAGAATAGCGGACACATAAAGGCTTTTTTGGGGTTCCTTTATATAGTGTGCTGGCAAACAGATGTAGATTCAAATTTAAGTCGAGGTATGTAAAGTTAAAAGTGTTTAAGCACCACTTAGAGGAGGACTGCAGTCATTTGCTGTACATGTCATGAAAGTATAGACAGAGTATTGCAGAATGACAAATTGAGAGAGGAGACAATATTCTTTTCTTCCAGGGCCAATCAATCACTTACATTCATATTAGGCCCCTGGAGAGAGGCCTTGACAAAGCATCATAATAAAGTAGCGAATTGTCACATAGTGGCTTAATGTGCAGGATAAGGAGCACAGAGCTCCCTTTGTAGGCCACTGAAGGCTTTACTGTGCTGCTATGCTAGAAGTGGTCTTAAATGAAAAACTATGAAATTCATTCATGCCTCAGCAGTAATGGAATAGTTTACTATATGGGAAGCACTGGGAGTATGGTAATTGCATTATAAGTCAAAATATAATTATTAAATAAGCAGCTTTTTATAACAAAATATATAGTTAAATAGTGAATTGAGCAATCATTGAGTGATATTTATGTTTAATAGACTTAAAAAAAAACTACTGACCCGAAACTTTGGTAGCATTAGATAAGGTAATATGGTTTAACTTTTCCAACTGTGTCTTTTTAACAACCTAGTATTTTTATTCATTGTAACACATACAGACTCTTTTACAAGACTCATGTAAATAAGGGCAAAAATAATATGAGTGATTGAACTATATTCTTTTCACCAGAAACATTGTGATTGCAATCTATGAGAGCTATAGAGCTCAAGCCAACAGTATTTAGGACAATGGTTTCCGTCCATAAATCCCACAGGATCTGAATTCTCTTGTGCAAAACAAACCAATGACATTCCCGATCCATGACATAGTGCCTGTTAATGCAGTTGAGATGAGTCATCGTCTAGTGTGGCTCCCACTACACTCCTAACAAAATCAACTAGCCTAAGTAATACTGCATTGTGGATATTGCCACGTGGTCAATATTAAAATACCTACAGCTAGAAAGCTATAGTTCGTAACACTTTTCTGTGTTAAACACTCATAGCTAATGGTAACTCTATGTGCTGCAACACTCCATTCACCACAGCTGGTGCTGTATCGGCACAGATCGCAAGTTTAACACCTATTGTTTTTTCATTATCTTTCCACTACCTTTTTCATTTGGTTTGATCTCTCCTTGAATTGGCAGATCTGAGCACAGGTTTTTGTTAACACTGGCATCAATAATAATGAATACTAATAAAGGAAACCAGAAACACCCAGAGAATTTCTGTTGAGTTGGTTTTGATGTCCCATAATCCTGTGCATGTGGTTAATGGTATCAACACAGCAGATTTGGTTAGTGGTTGGTTGGTGGAAAGAATAAAAGTTGTGTCTAATGGAGTGGTTGAAGGAAGAAAACCTTCTTTTGAACTATGATTAAAATAAAGCCTGTGGTAAACATAATGTGTGATACTATGTTTAAATTACACATATATATACCCAAAACACACATTTTGAAGCAGTAATATTCATTATTGAGAACATGTTTTTATTAAGTAACTAGATGAACGTTTGGGGGTGAGTGTGTGCAGTTAATGCTGTAGAGCAAAACGTATATAAAAATATTGTCATGTTGTGTTTACCACAGGCTTTATTTTAATCATTTATTGGAAAACCTCACTATTAAACCTCATAGGAAAATCTCAAAATAAATTAGCAAATTGCTCTTCAGCTTAGTTCCCCCACTCGATTTACATAGTTACATCTAAAACTCATTTGAATTTGTTTTAGGTCCAAAACAAAATAGCAGTGACATGAGGTTGAGTAAATTATAACATGATTTCATTGCCATTTTGGGGCTGAACTGTCCCTTGAAGTAATATTATAAATGTAAATATTTTGGAGTACGAAAAGTGTCTTATAGACACCTAGAAAGAGTTCCTAATAAGTAATTAAATGAAAATTCATAATCAGTGGAGTGAGTGGTTGAGCTCATTTCATGTTTTGCTGAGTGGAAGTACTGACAAAATGTTCACTGACAAGCAAAAGCTCAATCTTATAGCCAGTGCTGTGTAAGGGCATTACAGATTCCTTTGGCTTCAGAATACAAGATTAATCACATTAATGTATGTTTTAGTTATGCTATGCAAAATGTGTATGTAGATTATGTACACTTCCCTCTGGCAAGCACAGTGCTGCAGCAACAGGAATAAAACCCAGTGGCTTTTTTTTTTTGCAGATTGACCCACCAATGCCTTTAAAAACACTACAAACTTAGTTATAAATAAAATCACACCTCAGAAACCAATATATGGATCACAATACTGCAAGAGCATAGTGGATATATTTGTCATGTTGATTTAAAGGTTGAATTAAGCCAATTTACTGCCATAAAACAGTTATTGCTCAATTGCTCTCTGAATGGTGCACAATACGCCGATTACCATATTCCAGTAGCAGATCTAAGATGCCAGTATATTTATTGCTAAAAGACAATTTTATGGGAATGGGTGGTGGAAAACAGTCCACAATTGTAAAATGGGTGTCAATTGTGAGTGAGCAGTCAACACATCTACAGTAAATGGTTATCACTTGAGACCTAATGACCTGGTGATGGAATGGAAAGTGCCTAAATTAAATTTGCAGTCTCCTGCTATTGCCATGTGAGTATATATACAATTCGCTGTACTGTTCTTATAGGCTTAAGCTCACTGAATGCAGATATATTGTCTGACTCAATGTCACAGGCCAGTTTGTGAAAGAGAAAAGAGAAAGGAAGAATGTTGAGGTCTTGAGGGGCCTCTGATGCCCCAAATCACGTTTCACAACAGTGGGTCAGGCTTGCGTGAGTGAGACTATAACACAACATTGATTTCTCTCCAGGCCACAGAATGGGGGCTGAGGTTTACAGAAAGCTCAAGCCTCATGGGGAAAAGCAGCTGACCGGAGAGAACAGCTGAGAGCCTGATTCACAGCCACCGAGCCTTCTCCATCCCTACAGACTTGAAACTTCTCTCAAATCTTCACCTCACCTCACATCACCCCAGCCTTGTTTTTGTACTAGTGGCTTTGTATTTATAGGCAAAGAAAGAGAATCAGTAAGTGAGGAAAAGATTAGACTCCTTATTTAGCCCAGCCCCAAGAGGGGAAAAGAATTGTGCTGGTAAAAGGACCTGTCAGGAACAGCTGATACACAGCAACAGACTCAAGGCCAGTGTTTCTGGTCCATCTTCATAGTCTACAGGGAAAGAACTTCTAAGCACATCTAATCAAAACACCGCTTGGCTGGTTTCTTACAGCTGCAGTGCCTTTCAGAAAGACACCGCCCTGAAGGAGCTCACAAACCACAGTTCACGCGGCTCCTCAGTGACCCCCTGTACCTCCACAAGGCTAAGCTAGGGGCTTTAGAGCTAGTGTTGCTTTGTATTTGTCTCTTGTCCCCAGTGTTGAGCACATGATTGTTAAAATTAGCATTGAGATTAGCAATTGCTTAAAGCAGTGCAAGATTTGACTGAAAATTTCATTTGAATTTTAAAAGGGCTGCACAGACCTTTTTTGCAATCATAATTTATGAAACAAACATTATGCCTTTTCAATTGAAACAGTTAAGCTAGCGTAAAAACTGCTGCAGGGTTTTTAGCGTCTTTTAGGGTTTCATATTTATGACTAACTACAACTATTCAAATTATGCATTCAGTATAGTTTCAAAAATCTTTGTTGTTTGGGGAACCATAAAAAAAATTCTCATAATGAAATTTTATCAAAAAAGATATTTAAAAAGTCAATGGAACACTATAAAATGATCATAAAAGTGTTCCATATGCCTTGTGGTACATGTTTTGAAAGAACTTTTTACTTAATCTTTCATGAACCTCAAGTGATCTGTTAATTGCTGGAACTAGATCATCGAATCAGTGAGTTACTTCAAGAACTGCATCGCAAATTTTAAGCCCGGTTTAGATTACATGATTTTTTTGTCAGTTACAACAGTCACTGTTCCAGATTATATGATTGTGACTCCTAAAATGTTGTCGTGTCATGAACAAGAAACGTGTCAGACTACATGCTGCCACCCAATCATTTTTGGAAAATTGGAAAATTAGCCTATTATCAAAAAAAGTGGAGTGTTCCTTTAACAGTATGCTTGCTGTTATCAAAAAAAATGTTTTCACGTGACCTTTTTCACTATGCTGCACTAATCCCTTAAGAAAACATCATAAATAAAGAAGTAGCCATAACAAAAATTTTCTCTACTGTAAAATTCCACCTAGAAGGGCCGATACCGTTATCGCTCTTCTGTTTCAGCTTGTTAAAAAAGCACATATGAAAGCACTTCTGTGCTCCTATGGTCCTGTATCACAAATGTGATGGAACTCGTCATAGATGATGGGAAAATAAATTGAACATGCTGATCTTTCTGTGTTGTAGCGTAAAGCGTGCAGACATAGCATCGGTTATTGTCCACAGTGACACTACACAAGATAAACCTATTAAATCTTGCGTCCCAATGCCCATTGATGTTTAGGAATCCCCACAACACCCTAGGCCAAGCAGATAATGCCAAAATTGGCCTATAATCAAGCCTGAACCGGGAATTCGATTTTTGCAAGCAATTTTTAAGATTTCTCCATTCAAGCACATTGGAGCATGTCTTGAATGCCCAGAAGAGTTGCAAATGTGGATGCAAAGTAAACATATTTTCCTTGAAAGAGTATCTGGTATAATCAGAATGGTTTTGAATCGGCTTCTTCATTGAAAAGATCAGGCTTTTCAAGGTATTGGAGAGCCTGTATTTTAAAGATCAGCTTACTTTTACAGTCATAATATGCCATAATATAAGTCTGTTTAATCTGAATAATCTCTGCTGAATTTCTTCCGAACATTTTGCTGGGCTTATTTTCAAGGGACATTGGAGAGGCTGTCTTCTCCTTTTCCAGAAAATTCTCAACTCATTAAGGGTCCCAGATCTGTAGTTTGCAGGAAGTGCTTTGGTTCTGACAGAAAAGTTATTGGTCATTTTGGAAGCATCCATGGGTATCTGGCTCAGTACAGTTGATGGGTTATGAAATATTTGGTATAATCTTTTTTTATGGTCCCAGTCATCAGTATTCCAGGCCATCATGTAGCTTAAAGACTGAATTCAGTTCAGGGTGTCTCAGAAGATGCTTGAGGCCTGAAGAATCTTTCAAGGACCACCTTTCATGTCACAGCGTCTTTCTTGTCTCACTCACACATTCCTTTAATCAGTCTTATCAAACCACTATCAGAGAACGGAGATTAAGAAGAGTGTGGAGACACAGCGGACTAGTATCCGCATTTGATTTGAAACCTCTGTTCTAGTGTTCTCAGCAGTGGTCTTTTATTGCGTGTTGTTTGATGACAAAAGATTGACTTGTCTGGGGTTTTTTCCTTTTAGTTGTGTCAACACAGCCGTTCTCTCCCCTTCGTCACTCGCAACTCAAAATAAAATATGTCTGCGAGCACACACACACAGCTCTTCCCTCCCTGTTTTCCAAAACCAGCACCCCTTGCTGTTGACAGCTGTCCTGTTCCAAATCAACCTCCGTTCCCACCCACAACCAAACAGCAGGTCCAGAGTTCTGGAAGTACATCAGAGAGATGTGATACAGCAGGAGCAGAAACACTGCTGGACAAACACACATTTTGTACGCTTATTCTGCACAGTATTTTTCTGTTTGATATGCATAATGAATGTAACAAAACTTTTGCTCTTGTTTTTCGTTTTTAACAGTGAATGTAACAGTATCTGGGAGGCAGCACTTACTGGGATTGTACGATACTGCTGGACAAGTGAGTTAATGCTTCTGAAGTCTATATAGTCGCAACAACAGAAGCAGATCTTTCCTTCTATACTGTGATGTACATTCAAGTGAAATGGATTATTGAAAATTTGTTGTCATTTGTTGACTGGATGGACGCAGATTTAAATGAGCTTGCAGTATATTGTAAAAAAGAGGCAGGGTTTAAGCAGACAAAAATTCAGTTACAACTTCACTACTGTTACCAATTACTAGTGGTCGACCGATACTGGTTTTTTGAAGGCTGATGCCGATATCTTGGAAAGCAGAGTGGCCGATAGCCGATATTAGGCCAATATAACTTTATTTATTTTAATTCAAAATATAAGTCCAGCCTTGAAAATATCAGCCAAACTTAACAAATTTATCAGCCGATATTTGGACTTTTATTTATATCAGCCTTGGCTATATATATCGTCGACCGCTACCAATGAATATATAGCCAAATAAAAACAGACATAACACAAAAGTCATGTTTTTCACTTGGTTAATATGTTTCCCATACTAAATTGTCTAATTTCATCAACTGAAACTCTCAAAAAACATTACTAAATGCGTTGTGGCCATGCATCAGATCACTCTGAATGTAAGCTCCTTTTGCATCACAGTCACGTTTAATGACAGAATTTACAACCTGTTTTGAATAATGTTGTAAATAAAGCTGCTAGCACTGACTTGAAATTACAACAAACCACAGGCTGGGTTGTTTTTGTCACAGTCAGCCCACCATAATGACTTTGATTTCGGCTTATTGCAGTGATTCTTCAAAAGGAAACTCACATGACTATTCATACACAGCCTGAAGAGATAGATGCATCTGAACCAGAGCCCAGCTGTTTACTTTCCCTGTGTGTCTAAAGGCATCACAGAATCAGCCGGCCCTGTAATACGAATCTTACGGGGCGCCAGTTGTTAGAGTTTTAATCCTAAAATATATTGCAACATATTTGTGTTTTAACTTGAATCAGTTGGGGAAAAAAATAAGTCACATAATTATTTTCTTTTTTTTATGATTGATCATTACTGTCACTTCCACTCATCTGTTTAACAATTTCAGCATCAGCGTTATTGGCTTTTATGAGGCATTCCCTTATGAGGAATATTCTCTTATAAGGACTTTGGCAGTTGCTGTAGTTTCTAACATTGCATAAATTTGAATAAACTATGAAATAATAAAGCATTCTTTTATATGCAAAAACATGCAATACAAGGGAAAATAGCATTATATGCATATTTTACATTGAATGTCTCAGATACTGTACCAGAGTGAAAAGTGCTATAGGGTGCTGATTTGCATAACAGTATAAATATTTACCAACTTCTACTAACAATGCACTGGAGGTCACCTTTTTGACTTTTTTTTTCAAGGAGCGTTTTTACTTTAAATAAAGAAAGCTAAAGTGTGAATATTGCTTTTCAGCTTGATATAATTAGCTAAATGTTTCATAGGACATATAGCTGAAGCAAGCACAGTGTGAGCTGTAATGAAGAATATTTCCTGCGTTTCAGAATTGAAAAGACTGACTAATGTAGTGAGCCGCACATTGCTGTATAAATGAAAGTTATATAATTCAGTACATCTGCTCCCGTAAGCAGTTCACTGATACAGAGGAGCATCTGTGTGATGTCTGGTCCTTCTCTTCTATTGATCACTCACTATGAGATCAATGGCACTCAAGAAGAACTGACTTTTACAAGATGCTGGCACTAGTGCGGAGCTGTCATTTGGCACTGACATTTTAAAGGCCTGATATTAAATATTTATGTTCATTTGCATTTCATAATAAGTGATTGAATTGTTATTCATGACTTTATTCTAAGGACATTACATTTATTGACATTTTTAACTGTTTCACTGTTTGGTTTAGTCAGTGATCCACCTGCAAATTCAAATTAGGTACTTAAACATGTTTAAAACTCTCACCAAGGCTGCATTTATTAACAAAATAATGCAGTATAAACTACTTTATTGTAAAATCCTTCAGAAATCATTCTAATATGCTTTTTACTGGTTCTAATTATTATCACTGCTAAAAGAGAGGCTTAATATTTTTGTGGAAATCATTTTTTCAGGATTTTTTTTGATGAACAGAAAGTTTAATTTGAAATAGAAAACTTTTGTAACACTGTAAATACCAATTTTGTCATCCTTGCTGAATATCTTCTTCCCAAAAAAACAAACAAACATCTGACCCCAATTATTTGAATGGTAACATAAATATAAATTTAATGATTTTTTTAAGAACACTTCTTTATGATATTCTCCTGAACTGTCAAGTTAAAGTGTCTCAGTGAATGATCAAATTGGCCTCTCTCAGACAGGCACTTTAATAAAATAAATGATAATTCCTGAATGTATTCAGCATAATAATAGTCAAAAGAAACACATTTGCGTGGTGTGGTGTTGAGGTTTCTTAATACTTGAAAATAACACCAATCAACAATTAAAATATTTGTTATTACAGCTATTTCCACAGCTATATATCCCAAGACATATTTGCATTATTATACCACAATGAATATGCACACTTTAGAGAAAGTCCTTAATTCAAAATCTGTTGATTTGCAAATGTGTACAGTTATACAATTATGTAAACTGAGCGCAACTGATGGGGGTATGTATGCAAAAAATGAAAAAAATGAATCTTTAACCTTTAAATTAATCATCTTTGCACTTTTTGTTTTTCAAAAAGATCTTTTGCATCATATTTCAGCTGTAAGAGAGATGAACTGAGTCAGGCCTTACTTTACTTGTCGTCATATAGGAGGATTACAACCAGCTGCGGCCCCTCTCTTACCCCAACACAGACGTCTTTCTCATCTGCTTCTCTGTGGTGAATCCAGCTTCCTATCACAATGTGCAGGAGGAATGGGTACCTGAGCTCAAATCCTGCATGCCTCATGTGCCCTACATCCTCATCGGGACACAGGTGCAGGAGTTTCTAGTTCAGAGAGTAACTAGTTTTGTTAATATTAATATCAGATCATTTATTAATTACTATTAATTGATACTATATTATTATTGCTGATGTGTTTTATTATCAGATAAAACGTTAATAATATTAATTATAATTGTTATTATTATTTTCTATTATCACATGAAGCTCAAACAGAGCAAAGTCAAAATATTAATATTTACAAAAAAATAAAATAAAAAAACAAAAGATAAAGAAAAACTATTTATTTATTGGATTGTTTTTTTATTCCTTTATATTTCCATTAAGATTGATTTGCGAGATGACCCAAAGACACTGGCACGTCTGCTTCAGATGAAGGAGAAGCCACTGACCTATGAGCAAGGCCTCAAACTAGCCAGAGAGGTGAGGGATGTTCATGTGTTTGTTGGTTTGGCTTAATTTTCAGTCATTTTATTTTTGATCTGTCCCTGTTTCAAAAAATAGAAAGCATGATTCATGAACTTTCACCACTGTGTTGCAAAGCACTAAAAGGAATAATAAATATTCTGTCTCATCCTCATGCTGTTCCGAGTATGTCATGCCATATGACTTTTTTTCTTCTTCTGTGGAGCACAAAAAAAGATTAACAGTGTTTGAGCTACTCTTTTCAATTCAACAAAAATGAATGCTGACCACGACTGTCAAGCATGATTTTCATGGAGAATTTTCAGTTTCCTTTTGTAGGATCTCGACAATCTATAGTCACTATCAATTTTCTTATGGAAACTAGGAGCTCAGACATTCTTCTAAACCTCATTTGTGTTCCATGAAACAAAATTCCCTGTCTCTTTAACCTAAAACTGTGTGATTTGTTTCAAATGTGTATACTGATGTCCACAGATTGGAGCCCAGTGCTATCTGGAGTGTTCGGCACTGACTCAGAAGGGACTAAAGACAGTATTTGATGAGGCCATCCTGACAATCTTCAGCCCAAAGAAACAAAAACGGGGCTGCGCGGCCTGCAGGAGCTGTTGTACTATCGTGTGAGGATAAAACATCTCCAACTGTGAACACCCACTCTCCTCCAAAGCTTTGGGCAGAGTAACAGACCCTAAACCGCCTCCAGTCTGCTGTACATCCTTCCTTTCTCCATCCGCCTGTTGTCCCTCAGGACAATGAGCGGTCTTGCCCTCGGTTTGTATGTCTTGTGGAGAGCTACACTGTCCAAAACAAGTGCCTTAATTTTTCCCAAACATTGCCTTACAGGATTCGCTTCTCAAGCCAAAGAAGTCTCAGACGGGACTGCGGTTTCTTGAACTGGTGTGGTGCGACGTCGCCAATTCACCAGTCAAACATTTCAGTTTAAACTCTGAGCCATTGGATTTTTTTTAAACCGGCTATATTATATGGTTTCTCGAGGCTTATGAAAAAATGAAAATCCATTCCTCCATACAAGCTGGTTTTCTCTCAGTCACCTCAAATCAATATTGCGCTCTTTCTGGAGTCAATGCTTCAGCAGTTCGAGCTAGTTAATAAGGGAAATTCTCTGGAGGATAGCCAACAGTCATCAATAGAGGTAGAGCAGATGGAGAGGAAGAGAAGCGAGAGTAAGAAATGCATCTTTCTTGGATCATTCAAAATTAACAATACTGATAAACTGCTACAGTACAGTACAGTAAAATAGTGTAATCCATCAAAAAGAGTGACAATCAAGCACACTGTGTGAAGACTGAAGTCTGCCAGTGACAGGATAAAGGGAAATGTAGCTCATGACAACATTATCCCATGAATCATTTATATTTCTTTGTGTTTTTAAAACCCTAAAGTGTACTTAGTCACGTTTCTGTGAGCCGTCAGACCAGATCTTTATACAGTGTAGGTGTAGAAAAAAATGATGCCATAAAATGGTGCTGTAATTGTTATATTTTTCATACGCATTAACATTCAGATTTTTGAAGGGGCCTGTATTTTGTCTTGTCAAATGACTCTGCCTACACACATTTTAAAAAATACTCTCATTTCTCTTTATTAAAAATGAGCCGATGGAGGACTAAATGTATGGAGGACTGTATGTGCCACTTAAAATAAAATGAAGAAATCAATCACTAATGTATTATTTTAATTTTAAAAAATGATAGATAAATCTTAGATAAATCAAGTTTCAAATGATGACATATTTTAAACTGTTTATTTCACTAATGTTAAAAAATGTAGTTAAATGTAAAAAAATAATCTAAATCATTTCAAATGCAATTTAAGCTGGAAGTTACCATTACTCTAGTCACAGCTTCAGACATCGCATTCATGAAACGCTGGCTGAATGTTCAAAGAATAAGGCGCACAAAATTGGAAACACTTTGGAAGTGCAAGTTGTCATCCAGTGGGTTAAATTCTGCAGGATTATCATTAATGGTCCATCTGGAAACAAATCCGTTGTGACTTCAAACCCCATCGCGAAAGTTTACAACGGTGACATTTTCCATGAATGTTTGAGTTTCCAAGAGTGTGATTTCAAACACTTGTAAAAGCAGACTATTGAGTAGACATGTTTTCCTGTTTAAAGTGATGGTGCCTAATATCCTCGAAAGCCTCTGTAGTCTCATTTAGCCACTTGTTAGCAACTGCCATTTTCAAGACAAGTAAAAGCTTTAAAAATGTCATAAGGGGTTATTACTGGTATATTTTATGTCTTAGAATAAGTCAGGAAAACATTTTGAGCTCGTGCAGACCTTATTTGAGTGATTAAAACCAAAACCTGTTCAACATTTGCCTACAAAAATATATCATCCCTGCAGCACTGTATTACTGTGATGATTTAAGTTTAATTTAACGGTTTAAACATAAATAAAAAGTAAAATGTCTACTATTTTGAAGAGTGAATGGTCATTTTAATTTATTTTTTTTATTATTTTGATTTTTTTTTTAAGTGGCACTCATAGTCCTCCACATAATCCAACACTGCAAAAAAAAAAACTATATATATATATATATCACCCTCTATTTCAGCTGAAGTACTTTACTGTGTATTTACTGTGGACCAGGCTTATACATTGTCTAACTTCTCAGTTTTGCCTCTGGCTTAAGCCACCCCCTCATTTTCCCTTTTAAAGATCAGCTCAAACACAAATGGCTTTGTTCTTCAGACTTGTTTTTTCCTCAAGCATGTAGTGTGGTCATGCTGTAAACTGCACCATGATCATGGACTCTCAGCAGTCCCACCCTAAATATGTGCCTTTTAAAAATCCCTACTGTGTTTTGGTACAAAAGTGTCAAATTAAATGGAAAATATTATGTGTAGCCCTTACATTTTTGTTTTGGACGTGTTGAACAATGTATAGGTTAAACAATCATTCAAGCATCCATGCTCACTTACCATAAGCTGTCCTGTGAGTACTTGTATGAGTGGTGAGTACCACCATGTTATGGACACCAGAACTGGTACCGATTACTTCTGATTGCTCTTCACATCAGTCGTTCCTTAGTTTGACCTCAGGGACTTCTTTTCGGAGCCCGCAAGGTGCTAGAGACCATCCTCAGGCTGAGGAATCAAGCCTGCTCCACAGAGAGGAAGAATGAGCCGTCATTCACTTGCCTTTAATGTAGCATAGTTTGTTTCTTCACTCGATTTAAGTGCACTTACGAAACTGTGCCATGCATTGTACTATGCAATAGTTTATATACTGTAATGCTAATGAGAAAACCAGTTTCAGTCGCTGGTTGAAAGAGCTTGAACTCAACTGTAAACTTATATTTAATATTTTTAATGTTTTTTTTCTTTCTTTAATTTTTAATGTTTTGATTTATATGCTTAAGAATCATGACAGCTTTCTTTGCCAAAACTAAAAATGTGTTGTAAATATACGTTACACAGAGTGAATAAAGCTTGAGATAAAACTTTAGACCTGTCTTTGAAATATTCATTCATGAAAGTACCGACAAGTTTTTTCCAATACCAATAGCTGTTTGCCGTTAAATATTAGTTTTGGATTTATGTAGCCTACTTTTTTTGAAGATGTCAATGCAACTGAAAGGTGAAATGCTTCCAGGGACATCCACCTCTGGTTATTTTTCCTGTACAAAACCGTATGGTCTGCTAGTTTATTAATATTTTAATGTGTTTTCGTAAATATAAACACACTGTTATATAGCGGAAGTTGGCCGCTAATCTGAAATCTCTCACATTCAAATAAAACGGCCTACTTCCGCGTTCCAAAATGAAGCGTGGAAGTCAACATATCCACATAAGAACATCTTTGGTCTTCATGGCTATTTAACGTGTTTATGAACCTTTAGCTTTGGGTAACGTTAACTTTTTAAAATTGTGTGCAAAACAATGTCCCACCTTGTACATACATTACAAAGAGTACCAATTCACCATGAATATATAGTACTATGTGACTACTTTGAAAGTAGTCTCTTTTGACTCTTTTAATAGTTGATAATAGTGCTCCACTCACCTCCTTATGTTCATCAAATAATCACTACACGTTTGCTTGTTACAGACTTGAAGTGTACTTGAATGCCGTGAAAACTTGCTGTAAATCGGTGACATTTCCAAGACAGGACACCAGAAACTAGGACGGCTGGTCATCCTAATGTAAATCACTGGCCTTTATAGACTGAGTGCAAGACGAAAGCATTAAAATTAGAAATGGGTCCCTCACATATGATAAATCTAGGCCTATTAAGATTGTTTATGTTGTATGCATTGTGTTCGGTTTCTTTAGTCAGGCTTGATTTTGTCTTAACAACTAAAAATGGCAATTCTGTGATCATTTCTGTCATTGTTTACTTAACCTAAAATGTCTTTCCAAAGCTGTATGAATTTCTTTCTACTGCTTACCACAAAATAAGATGTTTTGGGTAATCAAAAAGTTGTTGGTAGCCATTAACTTGCATGCTATATTTTCCCATACTATGTTTGATCACCCTAAATATTTTTGTGTTCTACAGTAAAAATAAATTTATAGAGGTTTGGAATGATGAGGGCGAGTAAATAACTGAATTTTGACAACAGAAAATACATAAAATATCAAATGTTTAAGACTAATTATTACCAAGACTACCAACTACCGCACTTATTTATTCACCTTATTATTTATAAATGAAATAGTTCATGTATCAAGCCATGTTTTGGCAACAGAGGAAAACATTATTGTATCATATGCTATCATTTTGCATTCATAGTATCATTTGCTTTTAAAAAAAAAAAAACAGACCCTCTGGATGCTTTACCAAATTCATTCCCCTGTATCACACTCATTTGAGCATTTTGAATGAGACTTCTGCCACCTACAGGATTTAAACTACACATTACTGCTCTTATTTAACTTGAGCCTTCCCATTTTCTCCAATCAAAATAATTTTTGTATACTGGAATACTAAGCTTAATGGGTTATTCAGGTCAAAAAGATGCAGGTGTAGTTTTTTTTTGGAGGGGGGGCAAAAAAAAAAAGTAAAAAATTTACACATTTTTATTAAGCAATTAAGAAAAACAAAGCAAGCAAGTTTATCACAAAAAAACAGGTTTATTTAATATCTCTTTCTTTTTAAAATAATTAGATTTATTCTATTCATCAAACCCTTTCTTTTGAATTTTCTTTACATATCAAACTTGGGCCATCATAAAACACACAATGAGCTTGAGAGAGTTAAAACAAGGAAGAGAGAAAGAGAGACACGTGATTAAGCCAAAAAAATAAAATATAATAAAATACTCCTCACATGTAAAATCCACAACCACGATTGTTGGGACTCCAAATAAAAGAAGAAAAGAAAAGGGGCTGAAGTCCCACGAGAACAACTAATGAGCTATAACTCGAAGTGCTTTTTAGTTCTAACCTGCCCTGTTGGCTGGTATTTCAGAAGAGAGATTATGACCTAACGGATCAGCGTTTACTTACATAGGCCCTAAAAACCCCACCATAAGCAGGATTTCATTTCAAACACTCCATGAAAAGAAAGAAAGAAAAACCTTGTCTCGCTCAGCTCTGTCATGTAGACATCCACCCACCCTGAAATCAAAACCAACAGAGTCGAGCAGTGGAAACATGGGTGACCCATGAGAAGCAGTCCAGGATATTCTTTACCAAAAAATATATGTCACTTAACGGTTTTAAAAACACTGGATGAGCTCTGAACACTGTGTGCCACTGAAATTCCACCAGTCCTTGCTAGTGTCGGAGAAACCGAGCTTGACGTACTCTTGGTAACTACTGAATTTCCACATTGGAATTCCCAAGAGTCTCCACAGCAGACAGCATGAAACTATGACCAGATCATTACCTGGTTCACAAGTTAAAAAAATAAAGGTCCTCAGAGAGGTTTGTCCTCTTTATTGAGCAAAGGCTACCACCGTAGCTCACTGCGGCCCATCTCACACATTAAGTTATGGACACCTGTCCATACTGTACAGTAAAGGACTGGGCCGATCATCCTGTAAAAGAAAAAAATAATGCACACCACAGAGAGGATGTTCAAAGTTTGTTTGTTTTTTCTCTCCACTCCTGTTTTCCTTATATTCACGTCATGGGTTTCTGATTTGTGTCCCCCCAGTCAGGGGAGTCAAATTATGTCTAGATGGAAAAGTCTCTCTTCATAAGGGACAAAAAACAACAAAAAAAAAAAGATACGTGGTGGCGATGGGATCCTCACATAAGACATCTTTAATCGCAGGGTGAGCACAGATCCCAGGGCACTTCCTTGAGAACAATATACTGACATGGAGACGCTGAACAATTTCTGAACTGAAAAGGTTTTTTTTAAAATATATCCTTTGACCATAGTTGATTATCATTTTACCATTTTTTTTTTTTTTTTTACAACAAGGAGTGCACATTAAGTCTCTCTTCAAATTTTCTGTTTTTTTCTTCTTCCTTTCAGTGTAGTAGTATGATACAGGAAAGAGGGAGAGGATTATTTACAGTGCTGTTGAAAGGGAGGAAATGAACGAGGGAGTGTGCGGTAAAGTACGCAGCATGAGAAGCAAATAGGGGGACGGGGTCCCTGTGGCAGAGTAAAGGATCGGTCGGGGCCACACAGAAGGGCGGAGACGAGGTCCGTGTTAGGTGGGAATGACTCCGTCACTGTTCTGGATGCCCCGTCTGAGCTCCAGATCCTCCAGCTTCCTCCATAGGTCCTCTCGCTCTTTGTCCTTCTTCCTTTCTCTGAAGGAAGAGAGGTAAAGGTTATCTGAGGTGCTCTGTAAACTGCAGGAGTTTACAACAATACATTGTTTGCCTTACCTTTGCCTGTCTGATTTGTAATTGGCGGCGAGTTCATCAAACAAGGCGCTGTTCATCTCCATGAATGCTTTGAGCACATTGTAGATCAAAGCTGATATTGCCCTGGAGGAAAGCAAACATATTTTTAAATATATTAAAATAGAAAGCTTGTTTTAAACAGTAGTAGCCTATTTCACAATGTTAATGTAGTTGATCAAATAAATGCAGACTTGGATAGCATAAGAGAATTATAAAATCGTATTGACCCCAAATTGTACACTGTCTATTTATGGATTTTATTTGAAATAAAAACCACATTTAAGTAAACGGGAATATAAAACTCACGGGTTCCAGTGCTCTTTGGAGATCCTGTAGAGACTGGCAAACATGATAGGCAGGATGACACTAGAGTTCTCCTCAATCAGACTCATGATATACTCATTGTTCCAGTAGTACAAGGCTCGTTCTGCCACCTGAAAGAATATACAAACAACATTTTACAGGGTTTCTGAAGGATTTTAAAGCTCACATTGAAGATTTAAGATCTGCAAAAATATAATGAATATCATATGAGCGGGGAAGGGTAATGTCTAAAGTACTATATTAAACTGTAAAATTACTGTAAAAAGCATAATTTACAAATCAGTTTTCAGACTTTTTGTTTTTGTGAAAACTTGTATCTGAAAAGTCAAAAGTTTTATTATATTAAATTAAACAATTATTATCAACAATTATATAAATTAAATAAATTAGGGGTATGAGATTTTGACAAAAAATTATATCTTGATATTTTCTAGGAATTTATCTGTAAAAATTAGACAATATTTTGCTGAGTGTGTTATTGGACTGATATTTAAAAGATTACTCTGGACAGCCAACGTTTTTTTAACTCCTGAATATTCTGTGTGGTCAGTTGTGTCACACTCTTCATGTGATATTTACTATATAAAAATGTTAGAAATATAGACTATACATTTTCTGCCCCCATATCCTAAATTATGTGATCATTATGAATGCGTTTACTGAATTGTGCAGTGAAAGAATGCACTTGTATGCGCACTAGTTTAAGCCATGTTAAATTATTCATTCTCTGACAGCAGATGTTGCATTTGACAGAAATATAACGGTTTTCCGGGTAAAGACAGAACACAAAGCAGTGCAGCGCTCATGTTTGTTTAATGAAATCATAACCTTTGAAGTTAATCATCACATTCAGCCATAATCGCAATTCTGGTCCTTCAGTCTCCAAATATAAGACCTCTTGAAATCATAATTATGACTTTCTTGTACAATTTAAAACTTTTTAAGACCCCGCGGACACCCTGATTAACCTTTTAAAATCTGGTAAATATCAGCAGTGTTCTACATAGGGATTTTAGGCTGCAGAACCTGAAGCTTTCATTTGCACTAAAAATGTACCCTAAAAGGACGTAACAAGTGGCCAGGTATGGTTTCCCATACTAGGAATATTTGCTCTTAACCCATCCAAGTGCACACACACACAGCAGTGAGAAGTGAACAACCACGCACACACACACACTGTGAACACACACCCGGAGCAGTTGCTGCGGCACCCGGGGAGCAAGGGTCTCACCTCAGTCGTGGTATTGAAGGTGGAGAGAGCGCTGGTTATTCACTCCCCCCACCCACAATCCCTGCCAGACCTGGGACTCGAACCCGCTACCTTTGGGTTACAAGTCCAACTCCCTATCCATTGAGCAAAGTGTGTCTTGTATATTTAATACATCATATGCCCAAACTGCTTACTAATCTTTACAATGGAATGGTAATGTGAGCAAATATGGAGCACTAGCTCCTCTCACTAGTGAACAGAAAATGTAGATGCAGTGAAGCTGCTTTCAAAAAGTTTCTGGCTATTACAAGATATTGCAAGGTTTGTGAGGAAGATTTAGGGTGGGGTGTGTTCACCTGAAAATGGGGGCTGGACACACATCTAGCAATCTGTTTAAAGAGAGGCTCTTGGATCTTAACAAACTGAGTGGGCTCAATCACATCTAGAATCTCCTCCAACTCTCCAAGAAACATAACCTACAAAAGAAAACAATGCAGTCAAGGATACCAAAACATTTCGGAAAAGCATGTAAAGCATTTCTCTTGAAAAAAAATAAAATAGCGGAAGTAATCATAGTATTTCTCACTTGCTAAAATAAATTATATTTTGCTAATTAATTCTGAGACGGAGAATGGATTAACTTAACTTAAAAATTAACTTATTACCTCTTTTTGACTGCATGTTTTTGGCCAAAATTTCAACAAGCCTCTGATCACCTACAAAAAAACCCAACAAAAAACGATGAAGCCAACTAGTGAATTTTCTTTTAGATACAAGCTGAAACAAGATAGAACTTGATTAAGAATGAGGAAGATAAGGTGATAAGGAACACTTACAGGTTCTGTTAACGTGGGATCTTTCTCTAGGAACTGTACAATACAATAGGCCAGCTAGAAGAAGAGATGACTTCACATTATCATAAGTGCATTTCAAATCTTCAGATTCATAAACTATCATAAACATTCATGGAAACAAGGAATCCGTTTCTTCTGCCCCTGAAATGTATGCGAGCAAGCACAGACATGTGTACAAGTAACAAACAGCTGAGTGTCTGTACCTGGGCATGGAAGAGAGACAAGCTCCTCACTGTGTGCAGAGGCAGTAGCACTTTCACCAGGAACTGTTTGTGCTCAGCTTTGAGAGGAAGCGCAAAGCCATTGATGATGCTGTAAAACCAGAGACGTGTAAGACTTCTGATATGACATTCATAACCATGAAGTAAACTGATAACATGCGGGAGACACAAACTTCTAAATGCCTCAGGACTGAGGACAGGGTGGAGTAAAACAAAACAGGAATGTGACCTCCGTGGGTCACCCTTCATGTCTTTTCCTGATTTAAATTTCTCCACGTCACTGCCAACCAAAGAATGGGTCCTAAAATATGACATACCTTCCCAAAATCTCCAGCAGTTCAGCTACGCCATTGAAGTGCTCTGTCTCATATACAAAACTGTCAGGAGAGAGGAGGAGATATCTCAGCATAACTTAATATTTCCATCTTGTATATTCGCAACAAAACACTTTGACAGTTACTTACCAAAGAAAAATGTTGTTGATTTGTTTGCGGATGAAAGCCCTGAGACCGAGGAACTTTCCGTAGATTCTGTGCAGAACTGTTTTCAGGCAGTCCCTCTCTCGTGGGTCCTCGCTATCAAACAGCTCCAAGAGCTAGAAATTCACAAGAGCAGTTTTATTAACCATATGAGCAATGTGTACTACTCTTTATATATAAAAAAAAAAAAGGAAAAAAATAAAAAGGACATATTACATTTTGTAATACACAGTTACTAAAATTGGGGAAAAATACGGAAAAATAACTATTTAAAAACTGGTTATAATTGACAAGTCATCCGGTCTGGTTAGTGGTAATTATTTAAAAAATATCTGACAGAAAAATACCACTACTGACCAATCAGAATCATGTATTCCGTGCTGTTTAACTGGCAATATTGAATTCATTTGATATATACTAGGATGAGAAGAACACTTCACAGACATTCACTCACCTGTAATACAAATTTCTGGTCGATGTATTTTTTGGCAACGCTGGGCTGAAATTCCTGACTTTCCAAGAAGCGAATGAAGAACTCATAAACGAGCTTAAGCAGAAAAGGAAGAGAGAGATCAGAAAACTAGCCCTTGAAATGAAACCTTTTTTAGCCTATTGTGTTTGATTTTTGCAAACATATTTTAACTTTGTCTCTTTTCACATGCATTATTTCTTTTTTCAAAAAGGTCATTAATTCCTTTTTATTCCAATTTATTTGATGCTGGCTGTGTCCCTCTACCTGTAAGTGCGGCCATGAGGCCTCCAGCGTGGGCTCGTCTTCCTCTGGGTCAAACTCATTACTATCACTAGGTGGAAGAGTCCGAAAAATATTATAGGACACCTGAGACAAATGAAAAGAGGGAACACTTGAGGCATCTCTGCATCATATAGGCATATTAATTAGACAACCAAAGAAACTTTCCAGTCATCTCACCATTTTGACCACCTCGGGGTAGGTCTGCTCAGTCAGGTAGCCCCGGCTGAGGGTGACATAGTCCACCAGCTCATTGAGGGTGGACCGCTTATACTCTTTCATCTTGAGGTCAGACAGTGTGTCCATGAAGTCAAACAGAGTACAGCACTGCTGCAGTTTCTTGAGGAATAGCTCTGGTTGCTCCTGCGCAGAAACATCTAGACAGACAGAAAGAAAGAGTTTTAATCCACAATCAAAATAATCCATGGAGTACTAAAATTCCACAAATGGTCCCTGACTTTCATACTGTAATGTGCCTCATTTCAAAACTGTTGGTAGGAAGCCTAAAATACTTCACATATTAGCTTGGAGGTCCATCTGGCATTTGACCTCTAAATATTCCAGCTGACAGGGGCTTCAGTTTGAAAAGCCATTAAAGACACAGTTATACTTGTCCCATAACCAATAGGGGTGTGATGAGATCTCGTGGCGCGAGATGCAACTTGGTGATATCCTCGCAATAGTGGTATGATGCAGCGCAACAAATCTCTGACAGGAAACTGCTGCCGCGTACTATTTATGACGTGCTGACACAAATTCCAAATAGTTTCCAATGGTCACTTTATCGCATCCACTGTAGGCAGACTTAAGGCCCGGGTATACTACACTTTCTGAGTTCCGTTCTGTCTCGCGCACAGCTTTCAAAGTATACTCAATCGCGGATTAGTGCGGATGGACGAGCTCGACACATGCACAATGCCACCAATTGACTTGCACTCTTTCAGCACTCTTCTCGCGCATACACTTGACAGTCTGTGCGGTCTCAAAAAATTAGGCTCGTTTGAGATGCGCCTTGCCTCGCCTGAAATGTAGGTGAGAGTAGGCGGCTGCAGTGAGGAGAGGAGTGAAATAAACGCAGTCAAGACGGACAGTTCTGCCCTCTCGGAGTGGAACAGATGCCTACGAGATCAAAGGCAGATATTGCGTTTTTCTCACTCTTGCGCTGTGAGAATACTATGAGACTATGAGAATACTATGAGAATGTCAAAAGTCTAATATTTTCATCATTAAGGTGATGAAACATACTTTAGGATAGCTGACGTTAAATATTTAAAAAAAAGAAATTGCTGTTTAGAAGTATTAAAGATGCATTAAACTGACAGAATGTGATAGTCATGATTATTACAATGTTATCTATTACTCAAAGTATCCTGATGAAATGTATCACCGTTTCCACAAAAGTATTAAGCAGCACAACTTTTCATCAATAATAATAAAAAAAATTTCTTGAGCACCAAATCAGCATATTAGAATGATTTCTGAAGGATCATGACTGAAGTAATGATACTGAAAAGGAATTCTGTCACACCAATTCAATTTAAAAAAAAATATATTTAAAATAAAATAAAAACTACTTATATATAAATAGAAAGTTATTTTAATAATTTTTCACATTATTACCATTTTTACTGTGACTATCTTCAGATAAATAACCACCTTGGTAAGCATGAGAGACATAAAATTAGACAACATGACACAGACAGAACAATCCCATCTTAAAAATTTAGACTTTCTTCATTTGTTCACACAGCGACAGTTTGCCTGCATTCAGCATGTCGCTTTCCTTTTTTGTTATTAAAGTAAAATTTCCCCAATCAGCTCTATCAGACCAATAAAACTAGCTCAAAACAGTCTGCCATTAACTTCATCTGAACACGTAAACACAGCTTACCTTTCAGCAGAGGCAGTTGCACCAGCTCTATGGGCTTGTCCTGAGATCTGAACTGGGACGAGCTCTGCGCTCGCTTCTGCCTGGCTTTCCTGACAGACTTCCTGGAGAAGCCGTCCACCTTGTCCACCGACGGGGCTGTGGTGGCTGCTGAAGACATAGCCCTATGCCCAACAAAGAAAGAGGAAAACAGAACAGTCAAGAGATGATGTCCAGAAAACCACTGATTTTGAACTATGCATCCAATGGACACTTTACAATCCCATGAGGCCACAGGAGAGGAGTTGTGAATGGCAGTGAAGACATATTTGGTTTTACTGAGCAGTAGAATATTCAATTTAAGGGGAAAAAAAGCTAATTAGCTTTCTACAGAGGAGGCATCATAGACATGATCTAGATGTTATGAATCAAAATCCTCATCCTGTCACAGGACAGACGTGCACTCAAGCCCTCAAACTCTACCTGCTTTGGCCTTTCAAATTCAATGTTAGTAAACACCGGTGGGCCATTACAGGTTAAATTGTACTTAGGCTGGTGTCCCTGAGGCTTCTCAGCATTACGTAATGGCTCAAAACACACCCACAGGGATGCCATGCACTGGGATTACCATGGGACGGATGGGACAGGAAGTGATCAGGCTTTAGTACTCCTCCCAAACAGAGCAGGAAGTGGAGGAGTGGCAGAAGGAGGTGGAGATTTCACATTGTACACGTGTTTAGCAAGGCCATCTCCCCACTACAATGAGTAGCAGCAGCGTGTAGCGATGGACAAAATGAGCGACAAAATAAAACAAACCCCAAACAAAGCCAAACACAACAACAAAACAAAAAGCCAAACAAGAAGAAAAAAAAATTATAATTATATATATATATATATATATACACACACACACACACACACATATACATATATCTCTACATAATATCAAAATACAAAATATATAAAAACATAATATCAAAAACAAAACAAAAATAGACAAAACATACACCAACAAAAAATTTATATCAAAAATAATAACATATCTAAAAAAACAATACAAAGAGAACAAAACCCCTGCTACGTTTTTAAATGCTTGAAAAAGGACTGCAACAAAGTGTAAAATGAAAATCATTCCTCCTGAATAAGAACCAGTTCTTGGTTCCCAAACCATCTTTTTCAGCTAAAATATTAACATCCTGACACTTTGCTATGGCAGGAGCCGGATGAGAGTAACAGACAGCTGATTAATTTCACAGCATGCGCAGATACTTTGTTCTCCAGAGAGCATCTACAGGGGGTCTATGGATGTGACCTTCTGTTCTACCCGGTGTCCTACATTTGGACACACATCAATTTCAGATCCAGCTTGCCAAAATTAATTAATGTTAATAAGATAAAATTTTGCAACCAGTATAAAACTTTAATTTTAAACCACACTACAATGCAAACATGCACATTACAACGCCATTACACTTATGGCTGTATAACATATGAACCCTGGCTCAAAGTTAATAATCAAGGGCCTTTCATTTTCTTCTGGATTCCTGCAAGGGGTGTTGGCTAACAGAGAGACCTCAGAGTTACGGTTACTGTGCAAATCCAAGTGCTGTCATTATGACAGCTCACATCATTATCACGAGAGTCCTCCAACAGTGACAAGCAAACATCTACCAATTAAAAACCTCTTATCTGCTGACAAGGAAGACGACTCATCTGAAAGTTGAAAGTTTGCTGATTCATCTTCTCTGCCCTGGCCTGATATTGCTTGCATTTCCTACCAACCTGTGTTGAATCTCCAGATTTCCCTTCTTTAAAGTTGTCAAAATAAATGGACTAATTTGCACAACATGCAAATGTTATGATAAGCAATTTCCACTGGGTATACATCTAATTTGGGGCTTTCATGGGTCTAATAGAATTGTTAGGGAACTAGACAAAGCTTATCTCTAAAATATGTCCACTTAAAAAGTATTTTCAATGTACAGTAAATAAATGCATTAATTTTAAGTAGTCAACCACTAGTCATGCAACCCAATATAGACTTAAGTCATTTTACACAAGACCACTGGCGTCTAAAAAAAAAAAACTAACATATATATATATATATATATATATATATATATATGGCTAATTGTGTAATGTACAAAGCAAACGGGAACCGCCTCCATAACGAAAGGCCATGATATAGATTTATGCAAGATCTTATGCCTAGTAAATATTCTTTGTTAATAAATTTCACAACTGAGTGTGTAACTGTCAGTTATCAGGCTGATAAATGTGAGGCTGTCATAACACCAGTCATAAACCAAAAGGACTTTGGAGGCAAAGCCACGCCATGTAGGGAAGTGTTTCTGCCATCTTTACTGCAGCTTCCAAATTGAAAAACAAGAACAAGTCGTTTAAGAAAAGTTACAATTAACATTAATGTCAACTCAAACTTAATATGAAAGCTCACCAATCTGAAATTATTCACAACATCAGCTCAACTTTAGATACCGAAGTTCTCAGTGATGGATGCAGTCATAGATGCCTTACCAAAACAGAGATGAACTTAAGACCACGAGACCCTTACGTAAAAGTGAGCTTTGAAGAACAGCCGACTGCTTTTCCATTCTGCAGATGTGTTTACATTATGGTGGCTCTAATATGGCCCTAGACGGCCTGCCAGTACGAGCCTGGGATTTAAAGTGCTGAGAAACAAAGCATTGCACACTTAACCACGGACCAGGATTTATTCCCCATTCATCTAACAGTATTATAAATCAACGCTCAAGATACCAAGTTGTTTATTGGACGTTCAAGGTTTTATACACAAGGCCTTCACATACATTGCTAAGAGAAGGATTGTGATCACGTTTAAGTCTATTAATCAAACGTAAAATGTAGGCTCACCTTCTTCGTAGACTGAACTATAAAACTTCTCACACCATGTCAAGCAAGGAAATGGCAACTTTAGTCAGGACTTGGACTTGGCTGTTCTAAAGCATGAAATGTCATCTACTGAAGCTGTTTGGTTATACATTTACTTAAGAGTGTAGGATCATTGTTGTACAACATGACCCACATTCAGTTAAGCTTCGGCTCACAAACGGACACCTTGATGTCCTCTCAACCCTACAGTAAAACACGCAGGCAAAAATACAGAATTTGTGCAGTTATCCCATTTTTAGTGGCGTCAAATGAGCTCCAAAACATTACACCTCCTTACATCACAAACAGGATGTGGATTTTTTTTTTTTTCTGCGCTAGACAACAGCAACGCAAAGAGCGTTTTCTAGGTGGTTGATTCGCTACACAAACTGATGCATTTAGATATCCTGTAAGTGTCCTGATGGGGTTTTGTAACCTAAAAATATGTCGCACTTCCTTAAATGGACAGTTATGAATAACTATGACCACAATTATTATTTTCTATACAATGATTACTTCTAAAAAAAAAAAAAAAAACACTACTATATTTTTCTTTCAAATGGATTTTACAAAAAAAAGAAAAAAAAGTGACAAGAACGTGAAAGTCAAAGAAAGTGAAAAGGCAGCTTAAAACATGAGTTTTATGGTTCTCACTGGACTGATCACATTTTGACATGCACGTTAACAATATTAGCAATGTTTTACTTTTTAAGTCCAATAATCATGCAGTTTTATTATCCAAGATACTATTTTGCTTCAAAACCAAACGATTCAAAAATCTGCTTCAACACACCTGCCTGTATCGCAATGCTTTTCCAACCCCAAAGAAACCTCTTTTAATAACGCATCTCAAACTTCACAAGCTTTGAATTTAAAGAACATACTGCAGCTTGAGTCTGTGTTTGTTTTATAAGGAAGGGCCCTGTAACATACAATTGACTCCTCTCATTGATTAGAACGCCTGACTCAAATTACAACCATTATACAGACGCTTGTCCTTTACATTGACACAATGTTTATAACAAAGCGCACACTGGATCTGAGTTTATAAAGGCAACAAACTTTCCTTCTGCACGCTCCAATACGCTGTATCCAAAAACATTTTATACATAAGAGATTACAGACAATTCTGGCAAGTCACTCACGTTGCCCAAGGTTTAAACACATTTTTGTTTCCACACAAAAAGTGACTGGTATGATCTTTCTTATGAAATGCATGTCCTTGACAGATAGAAGTATGTCCTGTCTCGATATAAACACCAGGAGATCAGAAGAGTTCAAATCAGTGTGCCTGAAAAGTCTCAATTGTCTGTCCAAGAAACGCATGACTGCAGCTGTGGAACAAAAACAGGTGTGGAGTATATTGCATTCCCAAGAGCCTGAAAGACAAGGCCAATAAACAAGACTGTTGACTTGGTAAAGTCGGCAAAAGCCAAAGAAAACCTGAAGGTGACAAACTCAACACTCAATATTTACATTTACTCCGATTTGAAAAGTGAGATGATGTTCTCATCCCATCAAAAGCTGATCAGACCGCCTACACATAAATATAACGCACAGAAAGTATAATAATCATCACTCCCCAGTGAACAACCATTGTATTATTCACAGCATAACCCCATACCGGCATGAAGAAAGCGTTTCTGAATACCTCAAATGAGCAAATGTGTCAGAAACCGAATGACAAGATTGTAACCAAAGCACGATCGTATGTTTAACTGCCTATAAACACAAACCGACCACAGTGGTTTTGATCTTTTAGAGTGCATAGTTCTCTAGTTATATATAATTGGCTGGCCACTCTGCTTTAAATGGCCGGACGCTTGTGAAATATCACCATTAACTTAGCAATGCAGTGTTTAATTGTGTTTCTTACCTCTTTCGATGGTTATCGGGTCCAGGTGGCTCGTTCTAAGCAGCTAACCTTGTACTTGCAGGCGACCCAGCTAGCCAGCTAACTCAAACGCTTCACTATCGGACTATTTAAACCGGTCTCGGCTTTGGAATACAGTCCGCGTATGAATGGTGGCGATTTTTCCGACTGAAGTCACAGCAAAATCCCCGTTTATGAGATAATTAGCAAGCCGTATGAAGGTATGTCAGCATTGCACTGCTAGCAGGAGCTCCCCGTACAGCTAATCCCTGTAGCTGCCGTCCCAGCCTGCACCAAAAGCCACATTCATACACATACACTGACCGACTACATACCCAGATGTTGGTCACTAAGGTAAGAATGTCCTTCTCCTTACTGCTAAGCTCACTCAAATGGCGACTAATTGCTAACCTGTTATCACAAGTATATGTTAGCAGGCTGTGCTAGTGCTCTGTGCCAATTTTTTCCTGGCTCAAAACAGACCGGTAAAACCGACCTTAACGGTTAACTGGTTAACGCTGTTAGGCCAATGATTGGCTACTCGCTGCACAACGGACGCGTGGATTGGTCGGCGGACTGTCAATCAAAAACTGCTTAGGCACGCCTCGAAAGTCAAACGTCATTGATGTCGAGGAGCTATGAAGGTAGGTTGCGGCGTAAATGTCTGAGATGGAGATTGGATGAAGACAAGGACCAGAAATGCCCGTATGGCGAGAAATGTCACCGGAGCTGTGGTCCGCCAGGTCTCCGCCGGCTCTGTTTACCTCGAATGAGTCGCATTACAACAACCTAATTACGCGTATAACGCCGCAGACTACTAAAGAAACGATTCCACTAACGTTTTCTATTCTTAGAAAAGGATTTGGGGATTTTTCCCCTCTTTAATTAATGATTCCTCACTTGAAACACGGTGTTACATAACTTAAATGACACTGACCAGTTATGATGTTTCGCTCTCGTTCCTCTCAGTTGAGACAAGTTAATGTTTCCGTTGTAGTTATACAGTTATATAGTGGTTACAGTCTCTCAACCAATTAATATTTTGGGTTGCGCTGAATATCAGCCTCAAACTTCCTCCCCAGTAGAGACCTGGGGAGACATTAAGATTAGTAGTGCTTTTGAATGAATCTTTTAAGTAAAAAAAGGATCCCATTTCCCTCTTCCCTCTTTTTAACCCCCTTAATTTGTTTCTTTTCACTGTTTCCCTTTTCTAGATTTGTAGATGGGCATTTTCTTACCAAAGTGTATTAAAATAATGTCTCTTACAACTAAAAAAATATACTCTAGTCGCCACCTACTGGTGTAAAGACGCAGAAGATGCCTGAATCGGTGAACAAATCGTCACTGCATTAAAATTGCCACCACCTATGACTTTTGTAGATCATCTTATATACAGACCCACTCTTAAATTGGTTTTGCAGTGAACTACACCATTTCAAGATACTTAAATTAACATCTCAATTTTCAGGACTGCACTGTACTTGGTACATCTGACCACATGAAGGCGGTAGAGTACCTTAACTTTATTCCTGCTCTTCTCAGTGAAGATACGAGATGATCAAATATATGTTTGATAAAATACACAGTTCAACATTATTGCGGGGGGAATTACTAATAAAATGTCCATTATCATTTTATTCAGATAGGTCTACTGTTTTAAAAGTATAACCCTCAGTTTCACAGACAAAGCTGTTAAGAAACTTGCACTGACTGATCTTAAAATATACCAGTGACTTGCCAGTGACACACCATGCATGTTTTTTTCTAAGGCACGTTAATAAAAAATTACTTAAACTATTGCCTAATTCTGGTTTAGTCTAAACTCTGTCTATGAAACCAGGTCTAAATGTTCCATGTACTCCATAAAGTATTGTGAGGTCATAAAACTGCATTCATTATTTTTAGATTTGGGGGGGAAAGTAATGTAAAGTAGTTTTAGAGCAAGCACAACATACTAGACGCTGATGTCACCGCTTTCATGTCAACTACCCTCCGAATAAATGTTTTTTTTTTATTTTGCAGTAAATGTGAAAACAATAACTAGAGCTAATATACTGCAGTACATACAGTAGAGCCTAAATATGTGTAATACATAATTATCTATAGTGTGGAAATATACTTGAGGAAGGAAATAAGCAAGGTCTTCTAGCACTTACACACTGGGTTAAAATCAATACATTCTGCAGAAAGTAGACCTTTGTCCAAAGAGCTGACAAATTGAGAAATGAGTATATGCCCCTGAACCTTGCTGGATCAAGTGAACACGAGCACACACACTCTGATAAGAGGAAACACTGCAAGCCAAGCATTTAGTTAGTCGTACTCAAAAGGTTATTTTTTACAAACATAATGCTGTCATACAAAATGTTCATTCTCCCCAGTGACCGCTTTGTAATGGAATTTTTTAAATAAAAACAAATATTAATTTCAGATGACAAGGATGCAAATATAGTGGTAATTCATATTGGGGTTTTTTTATTCACGATAGTAAGAACAGAAAAATGGCAAAAACATTGCAGTCGAGGAGCCATATTACAGATACAGTACATGTGTGAGCTGACATGACAATGAACGGCTCGAAGTTCAGCACAGGTAAGGTAAGCTTCATTAATAATGCATGTCCTTGCAGGAAACCCTAAAACACCATCCAGCCGTCTGTGATATGATATCCACTTTTGCTCAGTGCACTGTAAAATAAAACAGCTTATCATTCAATTATGGAACATTTACTATATGCACAACTGACCACAATTGAATAGATGCACAACTGTTTCTTTTATTTATCCTGGTGCACAGATAAATGTCACCTTCAAAATATGTTACCAGAAACCCAGTAATAAATTCCACATACAGCACATTAAAACAAATCTGGAGATACACATCATATGTAAGAAAAACAAAAAGTGAAAAGTAAAACCTTCAATTACGTAACAACAATGAGTTTTGCTAAACAAACATTATAGATGCATGACAGTATTTGCACCATCACAACTGTTTACAGAAAGACAGCTGTGGTGTCTTGTGCCTAGTTGGAGGATAAAGTTGCCCTGAAAAATAAGGATGCAAGGCACTGGGGTTTCTGAGCAATGAATGTTTATCAGAGACCTGTCTTCTATGGCTGGCTTTACATCATTTCATTGTGAACCTGAACACACTGACAAAATAGACTTCAAGAATAGAATACTAGTTCAAAGACAACATATCAACTACCTAGGTTAATACTGATAATCAGAAAATACATGTAGGATTTACTTCAGCCATGTCATCATGCTCATAATCACATTTAAAGAGCTAAAACTGCAGTGAGTTCACACACGTGGACAAAGCAAGGAAGTTCAGTCATTTCATTAAATAAAGTCACATTGAGTGTGTTCCTGGTGAAAGATTTCAATGCTCCTTTCAATCTCCTCCAAACTAATGACAGTGTGGTACATGATGGATGTTGAATGAAGACATGCAGAAAACCTGCAGCACTCAACAGCTCTAAATTTTAGTATCTCAATTTAGCCAATTGTTACAAAAAAAGTCTGACGTAATTTATTTACCCACTTCATTCCAAATTTGTGATACACAAAAAAAAAAAGTCAACTGTTTTTAACAGTATAATTGAAGTCAATGAATTCCAATTTGAAACAAGAAGGTAAGTAAATTACCAATTTCGATTTTTAAGTGAACTGTCCCTTTAAAAAGAACTGGAAGAAAATGAAAACCACTTGCATTCATGCATTCATATTTAGAGTGGCCTTTTCCTAGCTCGGGTTTTAGAGAAACACATCCACAGGAAGTTCACGTATACAGCATTCACTGTATACTGCCAGGAAGTTCCCTCCCCTCATTCTCTCAATGCATTACCACTTATTGTGAGGCGTGAACTCAACCGGTTTTTAGATAAGAACAACTTTCTACACCTCTCAGATTTAAGAGCGTTTTTCCCGAACCACTGAATGAACCATTGGGGCCACGGCACTGATCTAGAATGGACCCATTGAGAAGAGAAACAAGCCCTAGGAAGAACAGAGACTTACAAAACGTTATGAGAACGAGCCCTTGAGGGAAAACCATGACAAGGACACAAGAAAGTTCACTCAGGTTAAATTTGTGAAAACAGACGCGAAGGACCGCAGACAGAGCCAAAATGGGTACAGCGAGAAACAATCCAGCGTATTGTTGAGCAAGAGAAAGCACAAGGGTCCAGGATGGGTGGGTGTCAGTCTGCTGAAGGAAATGTACTGAAGACAAATGCAGGAAACATTTGAAACCTTTTGAGAAACATTGGCGTTTAAGAGACGGGAGCATTGAACAGGTCCTCTGAAGATCATGACATCACACGCACTCACTTTCAAGAATATGCTAACAAATATAACAGAAAACCCTGTTGAAATTTATACGTTCGATAAAATCTGTAAACAAAACAAGTGAAATAAATTAGCATGGAAATGGAGCTGGTGAAATGATCAAAACCATGAGCATCATGTGTGTTTGCAACCAAATGTTTGTTGGTTTTGACTACAACGGTGGACCTTCACTAGTCCAGGTCATGTATAGGTTAAGCTAGGATAAAAACCAGATAATAACAAGGTTAAACGGAGGGATTTTCTTCAGGATAAGCCAAGGGAGCCAAAGAGAAGCGGCACCAGGAAAACGCAGCAATAGGCCACTGTGCCGTAGACCATAAACCGGTACGCCAGTTCAATGTGTGCGTGTTGCCTAGCCTTCCGTACGTCATCTGAAGGCACGCCGAAGATCCTGCAGGCCAGCGGGATCGCCACCGCCTTCATAGCAGCCCTGACGACTAGAAGCACAGCTACTCCTACCAGTAGCCGCATGATGGAGCGGGTCAATAAGGCCCCGTCGATCAGGGGCAGGGTGAGCGGGAGAGCTTCTTCGGGAGGATCTGGCTGCAGACCCAGCTGGTAGTTCAGGCGGGACGCTAAAGCGGCTCCGGCAGCTGTGGCCAACGCCTGGGCCGTGTCACCACGGGAGGTGCTCCATGAGTCCAGCGAGAAGGCCACCAAGCTGAAGCCAACATGCACAAGCAGGACGACCGGAAGGGCGTAGCTGTGGGACAGGTAGAACGTGTCGATGTCATGCAGCATGGGGTGAAGGACCGCCAGGATGAGCACACTGTAGAGGAAGCCTGTGATCACCTCCTGTGGAGATGAAGGAACAAACTTATTAGTTTGAAATCATCATTTGTTCAACTTCACGTCATTCCAAACACAAATGAAGATATTTTTAATGAGGTTACTGTCCCGTAACGTGTTTCACGACATGTATTCACACCTTTTTTGTTTCTGTAAGTTTTGGTTCTCTGGGTGTTCAATGAAGAGAGAGATACTTCTCAGGTTTCTTTAAAAATATCCTATTAAGTGCTATTAACCAAAGTCTTAAAGGTTTGGAACGACATGAGAGTGAGCAATTTTTAGACAAACTGCCATTTAAATTCTCATTGTTTATTCAGTACTGGCAAAGCAAATACATGGAGGTTAGTGAAAACAGGTATTGCCTGGCAAGGGAAAGTGGTGTTCAAGCATCAGCGATCTGTATAAACAGTGTATGAGTCATTATGGAAACAGTGCTCAGTTGTGTATAGAATTTAAAAAAACATTCACCCTGAAATGAAACGTTTCTATGTATTTATTAACTATACAGTGAGTCCACTAACGTAAGGCCATGGTTACCATAACATGTCAAAACAGACATGAGAACAGGCTGGAAGAATATGGCATGTAGATCTGATAAACACTCTTCACGCTGCACAAACGTTAAAAGACGGTGTTCAGGGCATCTCTCCATTTTGTGAGCAGATGTTCAGAGTCTTTGCTTCCAGCTCGCTTCTTCTAACACTGCAGCCTTGATGAACAATAGGAAATGGTTTTGTAAAATTCTTCCCTCAGACTTTGTTTTTTGACATTTTGAATTGATTTTGACCCTGTAATTTCTTTGCAAAGAATTGATAGATTTGTTATGTACTAAATGTGTTTTTTAAAATGTATTTGCCCTTGTGAACATTACCACCCAGATAATGTCCTGTTTACAGTGGAGCACAAAAGGTGAATTTCTGAAGAACTTTATGGGCACTATCATCAATAAAAGCGAATGGTTTATCTTCAAAAAGAATGCAAAGGTCATTTGTTGTATTCCAGGCTAAGTCATACGATAGCATTGTGTGAGAAACAGACTGGCCGTTCATTCATTATTTACAGAAAATCTTAAGATCTGCCCTACCTTTTTGCATCACAATTAAGCAGGAGAATTGCTTTCATTCAATATTAATAAAAATAAGAAATGTTTGTTGAGGATCATGTGACACTGAAGAATGAGTAATAGCTGCTAAAAATTCAGCTTACTTCAGAAATTAATTCTGTGTCCTAATTATATCAATTCCTGTAATATAATTTCACATTTGAAGCGCTTTGTTGACACCTTCAGAGTGCTTCTGCCTCATATGCTTGACAGCCTCAGTTTCATTACGTGGAAATGATATGACTATGATATGGAAATGAGTGGCTAATATATTTTACTTTTCTTTTTTTTTTTATTGCTCCACAGAAGAAAATAAGTCACAAGCGTCCGGAGAGGCTAAATGATTTGCTCCTTGTCTAATCTGATGTGAGGCACATTCAAGGTTAACAGAAGATTAGAGCCTGACTTTGGACACCTCACGAGAACACTACAATCTGATTGTCTGTATGTGATGCACTCGTGCTGTTATGTACTTTAAAATGGTTAAAAGGTCAAAAGAACCTGCAGAAGGAAATGCCTAATCATAAGCCATCCACATACTTATGACAAGAAGCCTCTCTGTTCACTTAGATCTTACAGGCATGTACCAGTTTAACCTGTCCGTGTCTATTTTACACACGTGCACACACGCTGCTCCATGCACTGCAAGCCAAAGGTCTCTGATTCTTTCCAGCAGTGTCTCATTTACACATTCCCACTGCACTCCTGCTCTAGTCCTCCCCTCTACTCTCTCTATATCAGTCTTTTTAAGTTAGAGGGTTGAATAGATGCTGGAAAGATCTAAGCCCTCAAGATTTTTTTCTCCGTAATCTTCTCTACCAAAGCATTCTGATCACAGGCACTTCAGCCCTAAGCTGTGAAACAGCCCATCAGGGGCTCAACCATCCTTTTTCTATGCTGGCCTGGCTGGTATACTAATTCAGATTTTTATTTGCCTTGCCAACATTTTCACACAAAAGACGACATTTTTTAGTAACATTTCTATAACTACTATTTTACATTTTTTAGGTCCACTCATTCAGAGTTTGTACATGCCTTGCCAACATTTTAACACAAATAAGTAATCAAATCACTACTTTTCTACCTTTGGAAAAACTGACCTGCGTCAAAGATCTGATGATTTCTGGCGTATTTGGTCCCCACTCTGGGACTTTCTTGAGAATGTATGTTAAATGTTTTTTGGGGGTTTTTTTCCTTCTATTTCTTTCTTTCTTTTTCCATTTTATTTATTTATTTTATTATTTTATTTATTTATTATTTTCTTCTTTGGTGCTACCACCCTTCACGGAGTTCTTTAATTACAAGCTGATGGATTATATATGCTGATATAACACCTACATTATGGTTTTGTTTTTGTAAATTCATATTAAAATAATAATAAAAATAAATAAAAATAAAAATAAGTAATATTTTTGGCACATTAGCACTATCAATTTCATGTTTCAGTATCAGTATTAATAATAAAATATTTTAATTCAGGATAACTGGGACATTTTTTCCCAGTGTTTACATAGTGTTGAATTTTGCTTCTGAGCAACAAGTACAGTAGAGCTTATCATATTTAATGAGCTATATGAACCTTCTGAACTGTCAAAGTTCTGGTTGCACAGACTTCTCTCAGGTTTCATAAAAAATATCTTAATTTGTATCTTAAGTATGATTGTTTTGGAATGACATGAAAACAAAATGCTGCTAAAAAAAAATATATATATATATATAATGCAACCAAAGACATCCCTAAAGTACACAAAACAATGACCAAAATATTTATGTACATGATTAATTGATATTTAATTTCTTCAATTTTATTTTTTTAATTGACAGCCTGTTTTTAAACATTTAGACACAAGCTACAATATAATTTTATGACTATTTATAAACATACTTTTGCTGAAAAACAAATGGCACAAATTTGTTGATAATTTAACTACTTTGTGCAATAAAATGCATTTTAAAAAATTGCATGTGGTCAAAGAAGCACATAAGATATAGTAGTTACGGGACTGGCCTGATTGGGCAAGTGACCATACAATGTTGAACCCTGGTCCACAGACTTGTTCCCCCTCAACATTCACACAGTGCAAGATCTAGACTTCCTAAAACATTGGGTGTGCAGATTTCCACAATGATGATTCAACCACCTTCATCGAGAGTGCAGCATTAAAATAACAAGGTTCCCATCACCTAGGCAACCAGCATCTGCTTTCTAAATCTGTCCGCTCCCACCAACAGTATTTAAACAGATAAAGAGACACAGCCTCTGCCACAAAAATAACAGGTGTAAGAAGTCAGTGGTAATTGTTACTACATGTTCAACCTTCAGCGCTGATGACTAACACTCAACATGTCAATCTTGATGACTAATCCAAGGCTTGTGTTTCAAACTGTCTATCGGCCTCTGTCTGCTCAACGCATAAAAATGTAAATGATCACCGCTGGCTCATGCAAGCCCAGGGGAAGCAATTATCCAATCAGAGATATTCTATGAGGAAAAGTAAAACAGATGAGCATTAGAAGATCAGAGGATACTGAGTCAGCCGTGATGAGTCACTGATTTGTTTCGTTACTTGGTTGCAAAAGACTAAAGCAGCATATATTAGGCTGCTTCTTGAACTGCTCCCAAAACCTTAGTCACGAAGCTGCAGAAAAGATCCTAAACTTTGAAAGCTGTGCAAAGCTGAAGGTGCATTGAACTGCATAAAATATAAATATGCTCTGAATAACCAATATACACAGCTACTGGTGCAACAGATGGAAATGGTGCTTATTGAAAACTTTGTTCATGCAAAAATGAAAACTGTCATCATTCACTCATCCTCATGTTGTTCCAAAACCTTGATGATCCATTGGTTTAAGACAATAAGAAAGAATGATTAAATGTGATGAAAACATTACTCACCAGGACAGAGTGCATGCCCATATAAATCCTGCTGATGCACACAAGGACACTCCAGAATAAAGCGATGCTCAGTCCAAACATGAACGGGTACTGTTGAACACAGAGGGGAAAGACTTGAGAGATTGCAGCTCAATAGTCATTAAAGAATTCGTAAACGCAGTAAAAACCAGCGTTATATTCTTTAGTCTTTGATAATAATATAAAATATAATAAATGTTTGTTTTTTAACCTGATGTACTTAAACTAAAATACAATGAAAACATTTTGTATTACTACATTCAGACATTTACAAGAGAAAATAAACACTGACAAATGACAAAACAACATTACACTACTACAACCTGAACTAAAATAAAATGATGCTAAATGAACACTAGTTAAAATTAACATTTCAAACAATATACACTACTGTTTAAAAGTTTTTTAAAGAGATAAGAGTCAGCAAACATGAAAGAAAACATTAAGCAGCACAGCTGTTTTGAACATTGTTGAATCTCTAGCAGGGCTGCAACTAACGATTATTTTGATAATCGATTAGTTGGACGATTATTTTTTTGATTAATTGATTAATCGGATAAAAACTAAACGCTTCTTTAATTTGATGTTTTGCTTATAACTATATAAAATCATATATTATATATATATATATATATATATATAGTATAAAAATACACTGGCATATTCAGCTGTTAAGATATAAACAGCTAAAATAATGTAATTTTGTATAATAAAATGATATATGCATAAGTAAAACC
>JAUMHE010000075.1:8333424-8350252 GCA_032359235.1 Enteromius mattozi
CAATTATAGCCAATAAACAATATGCATGTTAACATGATTTTAGTCTTAAAGGGATACTACACCCCAAAATGAAAAAATTGTCATTAATCACTTTCACTGTTTCACTGTCTTTGGAACACAATTTATGAACCTGGAGACTTATGACTGTGCCATTGACAGCTTGTCAAGGTCCCGAAAAGTATGAAAGACATCATCAGAGCACTTCATCTGCCATCAGTGGTTCAACCATAATGTTATGAAGTGACAAGAATGCTTTTTGTACTGAAACAAAAAGACTGCCAAGTGAATTACACAGTCACAAGCCTCCCGGTTTTCATCTAGAATGTCTTAAATTGTGTTCTGAGGATCAATTAAGCTTTTACGGGTTTGGAACGACATGGGGGCAAGTGATTAATGATTTTCTTCATTTTCATTTCTCTTGTGAAGTTATTTTAAGTCAAATTTTACAACTTTGTTGAAGAATTAACTTGCTTTTATAAAATTATGAGTAAATGTTATTTTAGGTGCCTCAGAGAAGTTTGTCTTTTGATTTAAGAAAACAAGTTTTCTGGCATCATGCCTCAAATTCTGTTGATTGATCCTAAGCCATATTAAACCTGCAATAGTCCTTGCATCTGGCATGAGTATATTTAACTAATACCAAAAATAAATAGTTTGACAATAAATAAGCAGATCATTCTTCACCATCTCTAAAACAGCTTTGTCATGATTTGCCTCATTATCACTGCTATTGTCTGCCAGATAAATGCCAACAAATAATGTGTTAGTCATCAAGTTTCCAGTTTCAACTGGTTTGGGGCAAGCACGTAAAAACCCTTATTGGGTAATGTCAATTTCCAAACAAGAGAATGCTTGAATAGAAAACAATAATCTCAACAACCAAATTCCCAGACATGTAATTCAAGCACAAAACAAATCAATAGAAAAGAAAAAAAAGGGTTCTTTGCATAAGCTGCTTAATGGAATTGTGTTGGCATCACAGAACAGACCTCAGTTTAAATACTTCATGCTTATAAAAGCATCTTAACCCCATTAACAGTGTGCAGCACTAGTTAATAGTGTATTATCAGTTTCAAATACTGCGGAAGCTCGTGAGAACAACAAATGAATCAAGGGTAATAAATTATTCACATAGGATTTCCATGTCTACAGAGAAATGTGACATGTTTGTCCTTTGAGGTGTAAAGGATATGTTTTTTTGTTTTTCTCTTGAAAGTTTCATGTTTCTATCTCACACAACGTGTCCCCTGATTCATTATTCAATGATCTGGACAGGTGATATGTGTTGTCACATGTGCTTTAGGTAAACCTAAATAGTCTCTTATAGTTACAAAAGGATTTTCCAAGTTCATAATTTAGACTTTAGTTAGAATTACTTTACAACACATCACATAACAACTAGTTACACTGAATTAACAGCTCAATGTAAGATACATACATTGTTTCCCATGCTTACAACAGAGCTGGAAGATAAAGCTCTTGGTAACAGCATGAATATGCATATTATCATTCTAGTAATACACTTGTAAAAACAATATATGACATAAACTTTGCGTACATTTATACAAATAAAAACATTTCAAAAAGCGTCAGTTCATTTCGGGAAATCGTTATTTTCTTCTAGTCATTGCTATTACAAATAATCCTTTGGTCTGGATGGTCCTGTTGAGTATACTGTATTGCCGCCTTCTAGTTTGAATCATGTCCACATTCTTGACAGACTTGGCAAAAAGTTTGTCAAAAGAATGTACCACAACAAGTTTGGTAGGATGAGGAAAGTAACATCTATATGACAATCTATGTAAGTAAAATAAATAATCAACAGCTGATGTTAGTGCAGTCGCAGCTCTGGAGCTGTGTAGGTGAAGTCTTTAAAATCGTCCTGGTGGAAAGGAAAAAGACTGTCCTCTATGGGTGTAAGACAGGGCTCCTCTTGAGTGAAGTCAGGGTCAAAATTGTTCACATCCTCAATAGAATCCTACAAAAATCAAAACAAAACAATAGATTATTTTTGACCAATATTTACACTTTTCAATTAATCAGTTATCAGTTATTTAATGTTTATCATGATAAATGCCACCATTTGGTGGATCTGTAAAAAACAGAATTTAACAACAGCATTTATTTATTTATGTGTTCATTTTTCATTTACACATTTTTGTTTTCTGTCTATTTATTGTATAATATTTCATATAGTTTATTTAACATTGTATATATATATATATATATATATATATAGACACACACACACACACACACACACACACACTAAAATGTTTAACTAATAACTAATAAACTTAACAAGAACAACATTAATATTAATAATTGAATTATAAAAGATAACCTAGGCTATTATTATTAATAATATTAAACTAGTTATAATTTGATATAAATTATAATACATTATCTTATCAAATAAATTAAAATAAAAATTTATTTTAAAAAAGTAATTAAAAATAGATCTCGAGTATTCAATATAAATACAATCTATATCTATCTATATATATATATATCATAAATGGCACAATACAAATATCGCACAATACACACAGTATAATAAAGAAGAAGAGATGTAGGCTTACTATTCGAGGTGTGAAAGGTGGCGTGATCTCTCGTCTGTTCAGCTTCTCCCAGTCCAGTCCTGTGAAGAACTGGTGTGCAGTGATGGCCTCTTCTCCTCCATCTCTATCCATGCAGCCCAGACGACAAGCCGGGTCTCTGGTGAGCAACTGTGCAGAGAATAAACCGAAATCATCATCATCTAGCTTTCAAACACAGTGCTTGACAAGTGCACTTGAGCTACAGCATCTTTCAAATAAATGCCACTTGGTTTCTCATGAAAAAACATGACTATATTTTAACTCCAATATATCCAAATACTTTTAGGGGAAATTTGTCTTATGAGGATAAACTAGAAGTGATATTTTGTTAAGAATCACTGCAAAAACACAACTTTACAACTTCACAATGGTGTAGAAAGTTTGCTGCCCACAATACTGCACAGATCACTGACTTGAGCCCTTGGAAACAGAGTTATTAGGGATTTTACTCCACTACTCAGTCACATGATGTTAATCCTTCAACCATGACACAGCTCTTTAACCCTTCATGGGGCATAATGGAGCTTATATAATGAGGCACAAAGGACAGGGACAGTCTGTGATCCTGACATCCTGGGTCTTTAGAGGGATGAAACAGCAGCCCGCAGGCTGTGCTCTCTCCGCAGCATATTAGCCTCATGTTTACTGGTGCTTACATAGGAACAGCTGGCCAAAATCCTCTCTGCTGCAATAGCCAAGAAACATGTTCACTTGGAGCTCTTAAATGAAGCCAGATTTGAGTTTTTTTCTGGTGAAAAACGCTGAAGACCCAAGTCATGTTTCAGCATGAAGGCCACTGAGTAGCTTTGTTTTGGCAATGAGTGATCACAACAGAAGAGGAAGAAAGTTGTTTAATGAGACGTCACTGCCAGGAAAGTCACAGATTTCCCAACATAGCTGCCTGAGAGTCAATACACTAGCGTCCTTAGTGTAAAAGCAGTCTGTCTAGTAAAAGTCAGACAAATGTACTTGCTATGCAAAACTATGGATTTCATTAAAGTGACGTCTGTGGGTGTTTACACATTAAGTTATAATCTAGCTAAAAGTTTTTATTGTGTAAGTGAGCTATAGTCTTCATTGATCTGGTTGTATATTAGCATTTGCACATTGCCCATCAGTCCCAGTTTCACACACAGTTAATAACATGTAGTCATATACAAGGAGATGTAGAATATAAAGTTCAATATTTAAGGATTGAATACTAGACTAATACCTCTGTATTTTAAAATACAATTGCAAGTTACAATCACATTTTTCAAAACATTTTATTCAGACAAACTATTTTAATCTGACTGAAATCAAATTTTTTTTAAATGCATGTAAGCAAGCCTGATATTTTTTACTGTAGATCTAGACTCACTCCTCTAAGGATGTCTTCTGCCTCATTGCTGAGCCAAGATGAATAAATGATCTCATCTTTGAGGATGCACTCAAACAGCTCGTCCTCAGTCTCTGCTTCAAATGGCGCATGACCCGACAGCATCTCGTAAAGCAGCACACCCAGAGCCCACCAGTCCACTGACACTCCATAGGGGTCCTCCAGGATGATCTGAGATAGACTCCGTATTAAACAGCTATACAAAAAGAGAACACATTCCCACATAATACGCACCATCTTCTTTTAAATGCTCTTTTAGTGACGCTCACCTCAGGTGCAATATAATCAGGAGTCCCACAGAAGGTACTAGTGAGTTTTCCTTCACGTATACCCTCTTTGCACATGCCAAAATCTGCCAGTTTGCAGTGGCCATCTCTGTCCAGGAGAATATTGTCCAGTTTGAGGTCCCTTTGAAAGAAACACAAAACATTTTGTATGACTGTGCATAAACAAAACAGGATGTTTGTGTATATTTATTATGTATATATAAATACACATGCATGAAGCTTATATTTTGAAAATATTTACATGCATAGACATTTATTTATTTATATTCTTATATTTTATATAATATATAAATATATTTAATATATAATCCTAGCATGTTTGTCTTAAATATATACATGCATGTGTTTGTATTTCTATATACATAATAAATATATACAGTACACACATATGTTATGTAAAAAAAAAAAAAGATTTATTTATAATAAAAAAAAATTTAAACATTAATCGTTTGACAGCACTTTACTTAATCTGTGTAATTCTGTGTAAATGCTTTAAATAGGCAAAATATTTTATAAATGGGCAGAAGGATTTGTTTAATTTTATGAATGACAGGTATTACAACTCATGTGTGCTTAAGCATTAAGTCATCAATAACAAATGAAACAGCCTGTAGTAGCACAAAAATGTAAACAAAATATTGCAAACACATCATGGTAAATAACAAATGGGGTTCACAGAGTTCAAATAGTATTGACAATGACAAAATGAGCATGAACTGCAAATGATTGCATGCTTGACACAAGGGTGAAGAGTAACCAGCACAAGAAGCAGCTTTCAGCCTCCTGTCATCAGAGACGGAGAAGCAATATTGATCCCGTGGAAAAGAGAGTGACGGAATGTAAATTAGACTAACAGCTTGTTGTGGTTAAAGTTTTCCTAGGAAATCTGGTCTGATTTCATTAAAACACAATTAACAGAGGAGACATTGAGAGGTGACCTCTTTACTATGTTGTTAAAGCATGTGACTCTGCCACATTACCTAGTAAATAACAAAGAACAGAGTGTTTTTAAGCAAACACTCTCATTCCATCTCTCACTACTTCATTCAGTCAGGGTATTAATACATCAGTGTATGGGCAACACTGTTAATGATATGGCCATTTTTGGAACATTCACAAAATCATTGTCTTTACTTCAGAATAGTTGAATTAGTCAAATAATAAAGGAATTTTCCTTGCACATCTGGAAAGATATTGGCATGTTAGAAAAACATTAACTGCTACGACAATATATATTGTGTTTTCAACATTGATAAAAAATAAGAAATGTTGTTTGAATGGCAAATCAGCATATTAGAGTGATTTCTGAAGGATGCTGGAAATTCAGCTAAGTAAATTACATTTTAAAATATTTGTCTCTTTTTGTTTCATCTCAAAGGTTATTCTTGTTTCATGAAATAAAGTTAATGGGACAAAGAGGGGGAGAAAGACATCAAAAAGATCTCTTAACTTGCTATACTTGTCCAATGAACAAGAACAGAGACATGCAGAGCCTCACGCTCGCAGTGTCAGAGAGTTGGCGCTGGCAAAAATGACAGCGTGGCAGACTCCTCGCCTGGCCATCAACCAAAGCCCAAGTCTGCAGCTGGAGAAAATGGACATGTCTCTCTTCTCCCCAACCATTAGTGACGTAACTGCATACTTTCTTCTCCATGTAAAACAACCCATGTCTCTAGCAATGTTGGCAACAAAAATCTTCCAGCATCAACTGTTCTGATAAAAAAAACCTCCCTTCACCCAGTGCTTTTCTGTCTGCTCCTTACTGTTCTGTCAAATAATGGCAAAAGCCTATAAACACAACTTCAAAAAATTACAAATACAAGCCCATAATCCATAATAACACCTCTTCCAGTCACCGGGTGTCCTCTCACAAAAAAAATGAATTAACATATTTGTTAAGAAATTTGGACTGTGCTTGATCTGTGTATATTTCTCTCCTGATTCAACTGGAGAAAGCAGTTTTATGGATAGTGGACCTTCAAAATGGATTTGTTCATTATAAACATACAGCTTGTCATTTCACAAGATGTCAACTGATGGACTGGACTGGAATTACGTGGATTGCTTGTGGATTATTGTGATGTTTTTTAACTCTCATTCTGACGGCACCTATTCACTGCAGAGAATCCAGTGGTAAGCAAGTAAGGCTAAATTTCCCAAACTTAATCTAGGACGGCCTGAGGATGAACACATTAATTATTAAAAATGTTGTGTGAACTATACCTTTGATTTAAAAATTGAAAGCAACATATCTTATAAAAATATGTACCTCTGTGCACTATTTTTCCGTCCCTTACTGCACGTTTCGCCGCAGAGAATTGTCCACTGAGTGGCGCTAAAACACAGGTTCAATACATGAACCCTGGCATGTTTTATTACGTTGATATAGGTACGTATTACTGCGTTTTTATTATATTAAATATCCGGGACTGTTGCTAAAAGTGCTCTATCATGTTGGAAATATGCCCTACACCAAATTCAAAAGCATCAGTTTTCAAATATCCCAGCATATTAAAATTGTTTTGAAGTCACATGATATTCTTCGAGTAATTGTGCGAAAATTACACTTTATTAATCAAAACCATCCCAGCATATTATAATTGTTTTGAAGTCACAGGATATTCTTTGAATAATTGTGCAAAAATTAAACTTCATTAATCAAAACTCTGTAAATTTGTGTGAAAAGGAATAAAAGGGGTCAGAGTTTCACTGCCTCTAGTGATCTTTTCTTTTGGAAACTGCAGTGATATGTACTTGTTGGTACATATTTCGTGTATCGCTAAAAAGTGCACCCAGGTACGTTTATGCCATGAGATCAGGTAGTTACCTTTTTGAAACCACATGTACTTTAGCAACAGTGAAACCATTTGAGAGGTCAATAAACACTCTGCATTTGCAGTTTATCCAAGCCTCTGGGTAGAACCTGCTGAAGGGAGACGAATGGTTTTAATTAATGGTCTGATGTTTTTCAATGAACACAGTATAGTCCAGTCCTCAGATTAGAGCAGAGCCAGATTACACGGCATTACAGCAGCATCTAATATAGGATCGAGGGTAAGTGAGGTAAAGTGGACAGGAACAGCTTGATGACTCAGAGGTCAGCGAATCGTTGTATTGCTGGATTATAAAAGGCCTGTGTTACAGGTGGACCTGCAAAATCTATGCTGAAATGTTGTTATGGGCATAAAGAAAATCTTTTTTAATATATATTTGGAATAATCTCAGTGCATGCTATACTGCACTTTGTAACAAACAAAGTCATGTGATAAACTTACACAGAGCAGTGCACAGGCCGCTCTCTCTCCCTCCCTCGTGCTATCTGTTTCCCTGAGTAAACAGCTTATATAATAATAGCTCCATTGCATGCTGGGCAGGGCTGTAACCCTCAGATCAGGTCGTCACTCAAAATGTCCCCACAGTCCTCTTGCACTACAACACTGCCATCTTTCCCAAGACTCTTTATCATTCCCCCCTTAAGCTTCGCTTCACAGAAGTGTTATAATTACCCTAAAATAATTAGCTTTAAAGCCCAATAAACTCAAAAGGAAAGGAAAGAGTGGTCATAAAAGGGGCCATATGACTGTAAGAGGACAGGGGTCAGCAGAGTTCGCCGGCATTCCTGTAAAGGTCCAGCAGGAAAGCTTGTAAATGCCACAAGCCTTATTTGAATGGGAAAGCAGTTTGTCAGATGTGTTTATTTTTGGGCTTGGCTCTATTACGGGGTGATCCGAAAGCTTACTCAGGTAGGCAAAGGTCGTGTGATTACAGCCAGGAAGAGCACAATGTCCCGGCATGGAAAAGCAAGACTAAGCCAGGGGCGGAGATTGTCTGTAAAATCTGACTAAGTGTGTCAGGACATGCGCAGACAAGATTTCACAGGCATGTCAAAGCAAATATCTGAGGGCTGTGGCATTGCAGTGTAAACATCTGCAGTATTTTCAGATGAACATTATGAATTTCAAATACACTTTCTTTATAAATTAGGGAAATAAACGTGTTGTACATTAAACCCGCGAGGAAATTGTTACATCCACAGCTAGCTCAAAAATAATGTACAATGTTAAAATATTCCTCACCTGTAAATGATGCCTTTGGAATGAAGGAACATCAGCGCCAAAATGATCTCTGCGGCATAAAACCGTCCTCGTGGCTCGTCAAAACGCCTGCACTTCTGGATGTGGAACATGAGGTCACCACCATTCACAAACTCCATGACAAAGAATAACCGCTCCTGAGAAGTTAATAGCACAGGTTAGCATACACATGGAAAAATAACATTTGATAAAACTAAGGGAATATATTATTGTACTCCTTCCAGCATTTTTGACTACAGTATGTGTACATGTGTACTAAAACGCAGTCATGCAGTATAAATTCAAAAGTTTGCGATCAGTGAGATTTTTAATGTTCAAGGCTATATCTGTTGGATCAAAAGAAACAAAAAACTAATTTTATTAAATATTATTTGTGACTTATACATTTATTTTTTTAAAACACTTAAAAATATAACTTATCTATGTGAAGCAAAGCAGTGCTGCTTCACAGAAAGAAATAATATTTAAAATATTATAATATTTGATATATTTTACTGAAATAGGAAAACAATATTTTTTTCTGTAATTTTGATCAAATAAATACAGCATAAGAAACTCCATTAAAACATTTTGAATGACAGTGTACAAATTTCTATATATAAAACCAAATATTTATATTTTATTATTTTATATTTTGAAATGCATAAAATATAGCATATAATATAAAATACACCCACAAAACATTGGGGAATGTGAGATTTTGAATAAAGTATTTTGTCTTTGTTTGCTCAGTGAGGCTCCATTTGTTTGATACAGTAAACGTGAGCTTTATAAAAAATATTTCTGTCAATTTTTATCTTTTTAATTTGTCCTTGCTAAACAGAAACATCACTTTCTCTCTCTCTCTGTATAGAGGTTTATGTGGTTTACTAGGACACAAACTTGTATAATGACATAATGCAATGTGACCATGGTTTATGAGAAAACTTCCTGTGCCCTTGTAATCCATATGACTTCCAAAAACATACAAAACATCTTTTTTGTGGTTTGTTTTGAAAATCTAAAAATGCATGTAGTTTTGTGTGAGGGGTATGATTAGGGTAAGGGGATAAACGTTTGTACAGTGTAAAAACTAAGTCACCAGAAATCTTGCATCACTTCCCTTTAGCTATTCCTCCCACACTTTCACTGAGTCGCTGTGGTATGCAGACGATACTTCTCCTCAGCCGGAAGTGAATAATGTTCTCTAAACAAGAGGCTCCATCTACTGTTCACATTTGGTATTGCAATAGTCATCACATATTTTGAATTTTTTTAATGCTTCCATAAAGGGCAGTAATCTTATTAAAACAATCTATAAACACTGTTTTAATAAGATTATAGTATGTATTTTGATGAATAAGTAGCATCTGATATCACTTTTATGTGACCTTTTTTGTTACTGAACCGACTGCTATGCAGCTGTCAGATTTTTACCGTCAGGTAACATTCTTATGAAAAATACAATTACTTTCAGTAAAATCCAAGGCATTTCAGGAATTTAGACACATTTTGTTGGTATGATGTCAAGGGGGTTTTGTCAAACAGCATTGTGTTTCCTGGTTGGTTGAGGTTGATTCAAGTGTCTACATTCAACAAACTTTTTTCCCGGTTTGCCAGTCAACATGGAAATCACAGTAACAGGAATCTCTACTGCTACGTCTAGTGTGATTTCTTCTTGGCTCACATTACAGATTTTCTACCCGATAACACGTCTAACACTGAATTTGTTCACCCCTGACCGACTACGATCAGCATTTGCTTGGGCTGTTTCAGCTGAAGGCTGTTTGAGACACCTTTCTAGATTCTTCTGTTGTCATTCTTGCCTTCTAAGAATTAAAAGTGCCCTATAAGACAAAATAAACCTGTAGAAAAAGACTTACTGCACAGACATTAACTGCTAAGTTACACTGAAACCTAAAACACAACACAATACGATGTGCAATTCACAATTTGGGTAAAACACTTGAAAAAAAATGAATGCAGAACAAAATACATGTCAACACAGTACACTATACAAAGACTTTTGTGTGCACAATTAAAACAAGCTGTAATGTCCCAAGCTTAATATTAGTCCAAAAATGCTAATTATTTACTTCTATACATGATATGCAATGCTATTTAGCAGCTTGATACTGTTTGTGGTTTCTTACCGCAGTCTGAAAGCAGTAGTAGAGCTGTGTAAGAAATGGATGCTGGTGAGCCAGAGTCAGCACTCTCTTCTCAATCATGGTTGCTTCCACATCATCTTCTTGCAGTATGACATCCTTCTTCAGCATTTTTACAGCAAACACCCTGTGGTCACTTTTCAGGCGAGCCAGCATCACCTACGTACACACATTTACAATTGTAAAAATAGATATCTGGTTTATGCTTTTGAAAATACAGGATATTAAATGAGTTCAATCTCAATAAGAATCAAATGCCTTGAATGGTACTGTGTTTCTATCATAAAAATCTGTCAAATAACTGTTGCAATGCTGCAAATAACTTTTCGCCAAAGCAAAATAGTAATGCACAGTGAGCAAATTGCTAAACTTACAAGTTAATACTTTTACAAATAATTGCAACTGCATTTAAAAAAATGTTACATTTAGTATAGGTACAATAATGGCTGTTAATTAGTGCTTATAAAGCACATATTCTGCATGACCATATTCTACATCCCTAATTATCCCAATACTTAAACTTAATAACTTTCTTACCAACTATTAATTAATAAAGGCAATGGTTTTTTAATCTATTTGTCTGCATTTACATTGATTAATTTTGACAAATGATATTCTCTACTGTCCATTGCTGTCAATTATGTACATTATTGCCATTTCAAAGTGAAATCTCAAAATTATATTACGGAAAAGTGATTTAAATGTAATTGGCAAAACTTTGCTGTACAGTGTATGTAGCCATTGGCCCTCTTAGCTGCTCAAAAAAAAAAAAATAAATAAATAAAATAAAATAAAATAAAAATATTCTGAATAGATTATGTGCAACCTAAAATGGGCAAAGAGACAAAAATCTATATTTGATATATTTGTTCAAAAAAATGAGCAGCTAGACTATCTGTGATTGGCTACATTGCTCAACACTACAAAACATGCTGTAAATGAACATTTTGATGCTACCCAGAGCACAAGCAGAAAAAAAGTACTGGAAACGTTACCAAATATGTATCCTCTTAATATCCTACTACCACAATTTTAACTGAACTGTTCTTGCTTTCCTTTGTGGGTGCTTTTCACTGTGTGAGAAAATGATTGTGTGGCATCAGAGTGTGAGCACAGTGACATTTGCACGAGTTTCACATTGAATGCATGAGTTAGAAGCCCTGCCAGCATGTCTCACCTTGCCAAAGCTGCCCTTTCCCAGAACCTGCAAGAAACTGAAGTCTTCCAGACCAACTTTAACAGTATCGTCCTCTGACTCTTCAAACGTTGGCTGTACGCCTTTAACAGTGTTCTGACCCTTTATTCCTGTCATGTACAGAGAACTCTGTAAAAAAAAAAAGGCAGATATGTAAGCAATCACAAATGTGGAGAAATATCTCTCAGTCAAAACCAAATATTCCCTGATAAAGTTGTCTTTTTAAAAACATTCTTATGACATTACCTGAGACTTTCTTTTAGAAAGCGTGTTGAGCAATCCAATCTCTGACAATTTGCTGGCCAGCTCAGCACTGTTCACCCCACAGTTAAGTGCTACATTCTGTTCACAGCGTTTGTGGATGTTCATCTTGCAACCTGGATGAATCCACACCACACAGATGACAACAATGATCCTGCACCTACTGTATTTCAAAGTTGAATAAATATACACTTACTCTTGCATTGGAGTCCCTGTTTTACCAGGCCGTAAAGTAAAGATCCACAGTGGTTACAGTATGTGGGAGATTTGTAGTTGTGCTCTCTAAACTTGTGAGGTAGGTTGATGCTAAAGCCCTGTCTTTGGCCCTGTACACAAAATTATATATATGTGGGAAATTGATCCGCAAGACACAATTTTGTAATGTGCATTTACATACACACTCTTACCTCATTTGCATCTTTCTTCATACGTGTACACTCACTTACAACCAAATCATGACACCTCTTGTGAACCACACAGGCGCACACTAGAATAACGAAGCACAAAAGTAAATGTTGTTAATCATTGTGCATGCAGTTTTTTAACATATGGGGAAATTATCATTCCACTAATATTAGTAAACAAACTCACCTTGACACTGATAACCCTGCTTTCCAAAAACACCCCTGAGGAATGATTATATACTTTTAATCACTTGGCATAACACATATTTTGCAAGTCTGATTTGTTGATTGTTTTGTGTGCATGAAGGTGTGTTTTCAGTGCAAGTCTCACCAGATGAAGTTGCTGCAATGGCAGCAAAAGGTAGGCTGGGGAAGGAAGGTTGCCATAAATTTATGTCCATAGACTTGGTGAACCTTTCTTCTCTTCAAAGCCTTTTGCCTTTTTCTTGTAAACTTTTTACGGGGTTTCATTCCATTCACAGCTTCATCTGAAATTCATGGCAAGCACAATTAAATCGCTTACTAAATTAAGCATAAAGTTAAAACAAAGCATTGTGGGTGAGTACTAGTTTATCTGTTATGATCCTTATAAATTTTCAATAGAATAAAACTTAAGAGAGCAACTGTGTATCATCTTAAAGGAAAGAAATACAGCAAAATCTCTGTTAAAAACGTGAACAAAACATTCCCTTCATCATTCCCAGTCTAAAAGAAAAATAGCAGACCAGGTTTCATTTATATCTTAACTGACGACCATTAACATTCTAATCAATAAATCTTCATAGCAGGCAAACACAGAAACACATAATTAGTATAATTATATTAAAATTAAATAACTAATAATTGCATGTTATGCAATAATTATTAAAATAAACAGATACGTTTAAAAAATAATGTTAAAAAATATATATAATAATATCCATAGTTATCAAACCATCTAACCATCTGTAAAGGAGCCGGTGAGAGAGATGGAGATATACACACTTCCTTCTGGCTCCAGATTCACCTGGAAGATATATTCAGAAAGATATGTTAAGTGACGTGACGCTTTAAAAGCTCACTAAAACTACTTTAAGTGTTGACAACATGGTAAAATACCAATTTTAACAAAAGCTTCCTAACATTAGCAGGCCTGATTTATATAGGACATACTTTATATCCTTAACAAACAAGCTAAAAACTATATCTTTTTTTTTTTTAAAGATTTTATATTTCAGTTTGTAATTTAATTATGTTGCATGTAAATATATCGTGTTAGCATGAAGACAGATATTTAATATATTTAATTTTTTTTTTTTTTTTAAAGCACCAGACGTTTCACTAAGCTGGAAACAATGACATTAAAGGTGACACATTTAGGTAAATGGAAATGTTTTTAGAGTAAAGGATTTGGCTACTATGTGATGTGGTCACAACTTAGCATAAAATAAAAATAGCATGAGCTCTTATTACTATGAGTGAAAGCTTGTTTGGCCTAATCTATAGCACAACATAATATAACGTCATATTTAACTGCATATATTATCAGAATCGCATCTTTAGCTCATCACACTAACCTTCTGGCACAGTCTTAGTCATACTATCTTTCCATCTAAGTCATTCTCTCAGTTATTATCATTTAGCTTGCCCTGCCATGTGGGAGGAATTCTTGTAACACGAGGCAAGACAAGGAAAGCAGGACAAGCTGGTTCAGGGAGTCAAGTCCACAGCACGCACCACCAAACACAACAAGCACTTCAGGGATCGAAGGTTTAAGCATTGACCCAACCACTTTAATAGTATTTAAAAAGCATAAAATGTAAAGAGAACAACCCAGCATCTGACTGTACACTTTTGTAAAAAAAATATACACATAAAACACACTATAGGTTGCTAGTAAACTGCACATGATATAGATGAAATCCTAAGAAGATGTCAGTTTAAGTTCTGATAACTACTGCAAGTCATACATGTGGGAAACGTAAGATGTAGAACACAGGAGAGGTTATAAGGGGCAAAGAGAGGAATCTAGCTAGTTTGGTTGAGCTGCATGTCTGCACTAGTGGTACGTGAGTTTGGAAGCATGTTCCCCACAAACAGAGCGAGAGAACCACATTTGCAAAATAACCAGCACATTTTCTGCAACCTGTAATGAAACTGTGACCAAGTGGAATATTCTAAAACTGTAATACCATCCAAATGAGGCCTAAAGGAAATAAAATAATGGTATCATTTTTAGTGTCAAATTCTGGTAACTTTGAATAAAAATGTTAATGTGTCATTTTTAAACATGTTTTAGAATGAAACATAACCTTACACACCCTCACCATCAGATTTCAAAACTTTACAAGGACTCGTTTGATCTGATTTAATCACTCGGACTGAAGTAAAAAAAAAAAAAGCAGAACATGAGTATATCAAACCGCACATCCCTGGTTACCCTATAGATGCAAGAGAATTTAGCGCTCTGAAAGTTTCCGTGCTACATGGTGGGGTGCAGCATGTGGTTTTGAGCACAGCCTAGTTATTGCACAAATGAAAGCGACAGGACCCTTTTACAAGAACCCAGATAGGCCTGTAGTCAGGAAAGACTAAAAGTGCAAAGAAAAGAGGCCAATGGTTTTTCCACATCTTTCTTATTTTGTATTTTGATTGTAAATGTACATCAAATTGTTTATATTAAAAGTAAAAGATGTGAAATTTGGAGTGGGGGTAGTTGGGAATGCAATATGCAATTCCTCTGGTTCATTTCACACACACACACACACACACACACACACACAAAAAAACCCTAACAAAAATGTACAACATTTCAAGCAGGGTTGCCAGGTCTTCTCAGCAAAACCCACAGCTTAAAACTAGCCCAATCGCTTTTCAGGGGGATTCCCAAACAAACAAACAAAAAAACGTTCCGCTGTGGCAAAACGCACAGGTTCCCTGATAAATGTTACATTCCAGAGGCTAAATACCACGTTATTGGGGTCGCTTCAATTCATGAGAGTGTCAGGAAAACTGTGGACTTGGCAACACAGATTTCAATTTTAAAATGTACACAAAGAAAGAAAACACCCGTGCTAAAGGTAAAAAAAATAGCTCACTACATTTATAAAACAAATTGTCATGTAATCAATTTATAAACAATATAGCACAAAAAAATATTATCACCAAAGTTTTGATTATATCAACATTTCCACCTCATAAAACCCCTCTAACAGCTGCATAAAGTAGCCACTATGTTAATGGGATAGTTTGCCAAAATGAAAATTCTGTCATTAATTAAAATGTCTCAACCTCAAGTTGTTCAAATCATGTACGATTTTGGCATTTTGAAAAATGTCGTTAACCACAATCACGACAGCCGTTGATTGTAAATGTCCCCCTGTTCTATGGAAGTCAGTGGCAGAAATGTCATTAATGGGTGTACTATCTCTTTAAGACGGTCTCTTAAAAACCGACTAGCAATTAGCCAAAGGATATTAAACTCAGATTTAAATTAGACCAGTCCTCTTTTTTCGAAGCAGTCAGTGTACACAGCAGAAACTCACCCATCCTTCAAACGTTTGTCTTGTGTTTGACGACGTTATCAGTTCTTCAAGCTGGATTCTGTAATTGGCGACAAAAGCGTCGTATCCTATCGGAGTGTTGTGGAAAACAGCCAGCTCCAGCTCTTTGCCATTAGTGATGTATGGACAAAACTCCTCATTGAAGGTCGGTTTGTTGGTCTTTGGTTTTGTGGCGGTCTGTCCAAGTTTAACATTATCAACTTTAACAACGACATAAGGATCCAGGACGATTTTCTTATGAAAAGTGTGACGAGTTAAAGAAGTTGTTGGCTTTAACTCCAACGCCTCCCCGATACGCAGCCTCAAATATCCGTTGAATTTCATGTTGTAGCTCCAATATTTAATATTCAATGCAAAAACAACCCTTTAATGCAGCAAATCAAAACAAAATAGAGTGAAAAAAAAATCAGCTAACACCAACTCATAATAAAGAACAAAACACGTTCACAAAACAAGTCTTTTTGTGACATAGTCATAAAAACTAAAAGAGCAAACCAAAGAGAGCTGAGCTATCGTCCTCTGCAGGAAATCTCCCTCCCTCTCTCTCTCTCTCTCTCTCTCTCTCTCTCTCTCGCTTTCATGGGTACTTGCCTCATACCGTGTTTGTGCCGTCATCTTGTATAGAAACTATGCAGACAATGCGAACATAACAAGGACAAAAGCCGATGATTAGACACACCTGACGCTGTGCTACTTCCCTTACCAACAGACAACATGGGAATCCATTCATTTTGGATTAATCATTATTAGGGCTAGACTGCAGCATTTTTTTACTGTACACAACTATGATATATATAATAGATACATACATGTACACATACACACACACACTCATGTTGGGGACTCTCCATAGGTGTACTGGTGTTTATACTGTACAGACTGTATGTGGTATTGCCCTACACTGACCCTACACCTAAACC
>JAUMHE010000075.1:8350303-8396186 GCA_032359235.1 Enteromius mattozi
ATGTCATACCCATGTCATTATACAAATTTGTGTCCTCATAAACCACATAAACCCGCACACACACACACACACACACATATATATATATACATGTATATATGTATGCATAATAGTTGTCAATCAAAAACTATGAGACTTAATAACATACTGATCTATGTGTAACAGGTGCATTAACAGGATGCGCGTGTGATATATCGGCTAATATAAACTTTTCAAAGAAAACAGAGCGAAGAAAAACTTATGTAGGCTATGATATCCGCTAGAACTAGAGGAAAGTGAAAGTGAAAGGAATCATACGAAGAAAAGTATTAAAATATAGCACCTGCTTTGGCACCAATCTTGCCGTATGAATCTCAGCAACTAAATCTAATATTTCAATCTAAAATATAACTAATATATTAATTAATGTATTACATATTATTAACTAATAGATTATATATATATATATATATATATATATTATTTATTTATTTATTCATATTTTTTTTCGAAAAATAACATTTTATATCATTTAATTTGTGACCGAACTTGAAACAATGATTCAATAATGTGATTAAATTAGGGTGGAGAGGAGGAATGGAACTATTATTGAACTGCATATACGTTCAAAGTAAATATAATATTTACTTATTTAATATATAACTTAATATATTTGAATTTGTTCGAATGTAGCTTTTTAGCTTTCATTTTATATTTTGGTAATTTTGTTATGCGATTTTGTCATTTTAAATGTCATTATTTTTGTTTAGATATTTTTATTTATCTCTTTTATGTTCAATTAATTATTTTAGCACTTTAAAAAAAAAATTATTATTTCAAAAGTAGTAGTGCCATGGACAGTTGTCCAGAAGAGGGCAGTGTTGCGTAACGCTGAATTGTGGCCAGTTTAGGTTTCAAAGTTTCTAAAATGCTCTTCCAGTCCTTTACAATCTGGCTTTGCGAATTTATATGGTTTATGGAAGCTAATCTGGCTAGTAGGACTATTATATTTATTATATTTTCGTCATTACTAAATCACAGCCATTAGGCCTATTGAATTTAGAAAATGATTGACGACTGAATTATAACAATTATTATGGCCAATCATACAGTACATCTCTTCCATGAAATATCCTTAAGGTCTAGCTCCACAGAAGAGCCCTCCGAGTCTGACCCACCCAAGTAAGTTTAGCCCAGTCAGGTAACTACATCCCTACATCTTCCCCTAACCATCCAGCCCAGAAATTCCTTCTCTTGTGGTAACTAAAATAATAAAAGCTTAAATCTGTGTCAAACAGTGGATGGTGTGTGTATAGATGCATAAGAGCACTAGATGTCACTGCAACTCAAGAAGTGCCCTTAGTTTAAAGATATGACAAAGCTTCAAATGAAAAATGTGCCAAGAACCTTAAACTTGCCATTTTTATCATATAATGCTTGATAAGCATGTGTGCTTTTTTATGTACACAATGCAAATTCAAACGTTTAAATCAATAAGAGAAATGACATTGAAATGTTAAGATGCTGAATAGCTTCTAAGAGATGCGTTGGAGGAAAAGGCAGTGTGAAAGATATGACGTGAAACTAACAAACAAACAACAGAAAATATGAAAACACAACACTTGCTTTGCCACAGTCCTGCAATGTGAATGTCAGCAAGTGGGCTACTGAGTTTCTATATTGGCAGCCGAACGAGTCAGGCCTCAAACTGTGAATAGCACCTCATTCATCATGCTCCATAAAGAACCCCAGGGAACACGTGCACCATAACCACAGGCATAAAAATAGACGCTGCAGATTTACAAAGCCTCTCTCAAACACCTTCATATACATATCCGGGCATATTGATCTGAGGAATCAACTATAGGTTTCTTAAGTGGCATAAGAGCAGACCATTGAGACGACTCATGGATGCTTTTTTCTTTAATTGTGCCATATGGTGTCTGAAACCAAACCCGATACTATGTCTATACTATTACTTACGACAGGAATTTTCCAGTGTATCCACCTGCAAGCTGCCACCTAGTTTGCCTATGTAAAACTATATATGTAGTATATATTTTCCTGTTTTTCTCTCTCTCTCTATTACTATATTCTCTCTCAACTGTAATAACAGCACATTACTGTAATTGTCTACAACATAGTGGGCTAAAATAATTAATACTACATGTAAAACCTCATTGTTAATGCTCTGTCTGTTGTAGTGCAACCGGCCTGTAATTAACCCTGCATGTCATTCTTATGTGGACAATGCTGCTTACACTCACCACCTTCTATTTGTTCGAGGAGCATGACAGTAATTTCTGTCACACTACAACCTCTTGGCAATGACTCGCAGCGTGTCACATTAATAGCGAGCCTCTAATACAAAGTGGTCCCATTTTAAAGTTATCGACCTCTTCTATAAGCTCTTCACCGGGTCACCACAATTCACCTTTGAAGGAAGAAAAACAACATGTTAAGGATCCGATTAAGGAAATAATGTGGACACGTGTAACCCAAGCTTCCCGCTGCTCATTCAGATGATTGAGAGTGGCCAATAAAAGCTTCGTCTATTTTCTTCGGTTATTCCTTCAAGGGCAAATAAGCTTGTGCATGTGTACTGTATGTATGTGAGAGAGATAGAAAAAGAAAGGTATGATTAAATTAGGAGATTTTGTGCTCAATCAATATACATATTTTGCAGACGCCAGGAAAGAGGTTCATGTCTTATGGACTTATGCTTTTAGGACCCACACGTACAAACACAGGCACATACAGTAAGCATGCTGGAAATGGAAACCAGTACTTTAGTAGTGAATTCTGTATCGATATCCATCTCAGTCTGTTTTTAACTTCTAAAGCAAGTGCGTAACTCGATTAAATGTATACTTTATAGCCTGTGTTAGCACACAGCCTAGACAATGTATAACTGCACAACTCAAATCCTCCGTAGGATTTACCATAATAACTGATGTGGACAGTCTTTGCAGGAATGTAAAGCTTTGGATACGCAAGGTCTGCAGGCTGACAGACCTATTTTTTAAAGTCTTTACCGTTAGCTACAATTTCCACGCTTGTGAGATGAAGCCATACGCCTGTGACTGTGGAGCACGTGGGAAACATTTGCCCACTAAGCTCTAATTCAGCCCAGCTGTGTGGACACACCACTCTGAGGATGAAGCTTCAGCCACTGCTGAATTGATTCTCACCAGAGGGGAGAAACTGAGAGCGAAACGTAATTTTCTAAACCTGGATCTCAATAAGCCTTTCCAGTGGATCCCCCATCCCACAAGCAGTGCTAATCTTTGTCTGGCCTTGCAGTGAGAGTTGGTGCTTGGTTTAGAGCTCTGCATTGGTTTGTTTTTAATTTATTATTATTTTGCATAATATTGCAGATTGCAGCGCGGTATGGTGACTGATTTAGCGATTTGATAAATAGACAATGCATGCTTTATATTAAGGTTAGTTAATGACATAGCTAATTAAACAGTATCTCACAAGCAGGTTTGCTGTATTGAATATCACAAGAGCAGTGAGAACAGAAACATAGTAAATAAGAATAGACCTAACAAAGTGCAGTACGTGGAAAAACTATTTGCTGCAAAGGCAGTGTGTTTATGATAACAAATTTAATTAAAATAACTAAAGATTAAAATAAATGGATTTAAAATACTATAACAATATAAAGCAGCACAATGGACTTTTTTTTAGCACAGCTGAAATAACTGGAAGCGTTCCACAACAAAATGTCTGTGCACACTCTTATGTTAAAAATAAGTTCAAATAAAGTTAATATTGAATACATTGTAAGCACAATATTAAAATATTCCAAACAAAGCCACAGCTAAACCGCTGAGCATCTTTTTTGAACGGCGCGTTCCTGAATCCTGAATGAATCAGTGTTTTTAAGCGAATCGATTCAATGAATGATTCAAAAGATTCACTCGGTCGCCACCTATTGGCATAACAAATTTAACCCGCATAAGGAACCTGAAAAATCCCCACCACTAAACCAAACAGTGAACTATAGTGACTCGTAGATAGACAAGAAGCATTCCTAGTAAAGGAGCAATAGCAAGTATATTATTTATATATTATATTAAAACTATTGTCTTGTATTTAAAAAGTTATGTGGACTTTTAACCTTAAACCTGAGCTGTTCGTGTTTGATCAGACCCTATAGCAAAACTAAATTTTCTATGAAAACAAACACAGTCACCTTTAGTCACAATTTATACTAGGTCTCAAGATATATATCAACTTCATAAAGTAACAGCGGTTTACTGTGAGCCCCAGATGGAAAGGCACATTCCAGTGACAAATTTGTCACCGTTAGGCAGGTAAGCAAGGTGCCTGTTGATTTGTGGTCAGTAAATTTGGCCAGGAGGGCAAGCCTGAGGGTGAATGGCTATTTCTGGGAAGACTGAGACCTACTGCTGAGGGACATGTCAAAATAATCTACGAGCTTGCTCCAAAATAAATACTATTCTCAGACCTAATGAGAACACATAATCCCAAAAAAATTCAAAATAAACAATATGGATTGAAGCCAAGACTCATTTTCCGCATCTTTATTCACAGCGTGGGCCAGCAGGTTCAGGAAATCTCTCGGAAAGCCATGAGTATTAGTATCCAGGCCTCGACCGGATGCCCCAAAGCTCAGGGTTCAAGCTTCATCCCGTTCTTCCCTCTCCCAGAGCTGAGGACGGGGAAAATAAAGAAAATATGATGCAAGACATCTCCCAACATTTCTTTTGCATTGTTATATTTTTTTTTAATTCACTTTGTTTGCTGTTATTGAGAGCATACACATATATTTATATATTTATGTGGCAATCCCCACTCTGTCCTCATAAACTACACATCATCCATGAGCTTTAAGCTTTCACAACACAGCACAGCGTCCCTCAGGGATGTTTTACTCCAGGTCTCGGCAAAGGTAATCCCCGGCCTTAGACAACAAGTAGTCCTCTTACACTGTCCCATTCAGAAACGGCCCTCCCGCCCCGGCCTCTCCCTTTTTCCCTACCATCGGCAGGCCAGCTGTCACTGTAAACTGAGCCGGGTGGACCCTCGCGAACAGCTCAGCCTCTGCCCAGCTGCCGCCTTGGGATCTTATCAGCCACGGGACCATGCAGCACAGACAATCTGGACCTGGTTTGTGTTTCAAGGCCATTCAAAATGACCTAAATGACATCAATAACACACTTGTGGTAGAAATGGTTCCAAAAAACAGACTTATGTGTTGAAAAACAGTGCAAAAAAAAAAAAACTAATCTGAGACATACTATGAAGTTTCATTTAAATTAAAAAAATTAAAGTTTAATTTAAAGTAAAACGCTCAAGTTCAGTAACAGCAGGAGTGAGATGTAAAAAAATGGTTATGCATTCAACAATCATAAGCAACAACATGAACACAGCTCACAAGAACATTTCTTCAAATTCTTTCTTTTCAAATGACTATAATAAAAAGATGGACTTTCAATTTAAAATGGGTCACAAATTGCAGTGCACATTGACAATAACACAAAAAATAACTTTTTTTAATTTTCCAGAATGTTTTAGTATTCATTTTAGTATTATACCTCTTTTTCCATTAATAAGAATTATGCATACTGTGTTCATGAAGAAAACTTTATTTATTGTTCCAAAATGTTTTGGACATACATTTATTTTTATATATTTCTAGAGATATATTTGGATTATTTCTGTCATTATTTACTCTCTAGTAGTTTCAAATCTGTATGAATTTCTTTGTTCTGCTGAATAGAAAGAACCAGGCTGTTTTGGGTCACCATTGACTTCCATGATAGGAAAAAAAATACTATGGGAGTCAGTGGTGACCCAAAACATCCTGGTTACAAACCTTTTTCATACAGATTTAGAACTACTCGAGAGCAAATGATGGCAGAATTTTTATTTTTGGGTGAACTACTCCTTCAGCGTTACCAATATTGTCTATGCCAGCTGTAATATTTTATAAATGTTTTCATTCTGAGATAATTTGTTACTTCTCACACTTTCTGACTCTGAATAAACAGATTCAGATTAGTTCACCCAAAAATAAAAATTCGGTCATTATTTACTCCCCTTCATGTTGTTTAAATTAGTGTGACGTTTCTAAAAGTGTGATCTTTTCTAAAACACAAAAATCTTGGTAATGTTTTGGTTACCGTTAACATCCATTATATGGAAGAGGAAAAAGGTATTTTCCTTCACAACTTTGTTTTTATCATTACAACATGAGAGTGAGTAAATGATGACTAATGTGAGTATTCATCATTTAGGTTGAGAAAATGATCTATTTTTATTTTTATTTGTTAATTTATTTTTTTTTTTTCTCGATATTTTCATCTATGAACACAGTGACCTATTTCCTTGGATATGATTATTTGAGCTTACCAAGTAATGTGGATACAAACATGTATCATTGTTAGGTCCAGACTGGTTCCCCTAAATGGCAGCAATGTTCTGATGTGATATGAAATGTATAAAACTCTCAAGAGTGAAGTACAGGTCTTCATGCCAGCACCAGCACCTCAAACAGCAGCCTCTTAATTAGAACAAATGCCTTCCCTCCAGGCGTTCTTGCAATAACAGTAGGACTGTAATTAAACTCAATTAGCTCATCAGCTTTAAAGTGGGTTAAGTGATGTTTACTCAACATGGGCTAATTGTGTGGCATATGGTAAGCTTGGTAGATGGAAGTGTAGGGGTGGGTTTGTTGTTGGATAGCTTGGGATAGGTCTGCAGTAAAGCTATTAGGGATTACCTGGGCTGATGGTGGTGGTCCTGACGGCCCCGAGGGGACGTGAGGGTTGAGAGTCTGCCCTATACAATCAGCAAGGGGCTGATATAGATCTCTTCCTCTTGAGAGAGAGAGAAAAATATACAATTGCTAAAACTTTATATTTACTTATTAATAAAATAATTAAAAACTAACAACAAGTTAATAAATATTTGTATAATATTTACAATAATAAATATAAAAATATATAAAACATTTATTTAAAAAAGCATAAAATAAAATAACTATAATACATTTGTATAATAAATTATATAAAATAATATAATAAAAAAATTGTAAAAAAATAAAAAACACATATATAGATCATTTTTAGCTCTCTAATGGCATCATTGGTAAACAGACTGATGTTAAACAATGCATTTCAGTGTCACTGTGGTTAGTTAAGAGTAGAAGGGTTGCTCTTTTTCTATCCAGGGAACAGTGACAGCTGTGGGGCCAACAGTGGGTCCGAGCTCCCCTGCAGCTGTCTTGTGTGCCTGGGGTGGAATGACTTGGTGATCCTCCTCTAACTGGACAGATCCGGACCAGCACAACACCTGCTCTTTCTGGCAGAGCACAGGCAGGCCAACCTTGGTATGGGGTTATTGTGCAATAATTCCACAAGACAGGGTAGTTGTGGTGTCTTGTGTTTTCCAAGACATTACATTTGATTACCTTTATCTGTGCATCGTTCAAGAAGAAACCACAGATGAGGGATTCTTCTGGCAGCATTATAAGGAGCAAAAAAAAAAAAAAAAAATGAACAAGGCATTCTGGGAGCCGAAAGAACAATAGGCTGGAATGCCCTCTGTGCTCCTGAATTTGCAACGTTCAGTATTTTTCTGTTTCTGTTAGTCAGCAAATGAATCATATTATAAATTCTGATGACTGCGGACTATCCAACCAGTGTCTTTTTCCCCTCCCTTATTTCAAATGCCCAAAGGAATTGACTTTGAAGGCTCTTTGGCCATTGGATTTCTCTTCCATCTTTTCCCTTGACCTAACTGAGCTGATTCATCTCCATGTCTCATTATCCACTATAAGAAGGCCTGGCTTTGGTTAGGTGACCTCTTTATGTAGAGTCAGCAGAACAGACTGTAAAGCTTGTGGCCTTTAGGCTTCTGTTGGGGTCGACAAAGTACAAAGCATAATCAATAGGCATTCATTTTGCTGTCCTCGTCCATTTTTTCTTGCAGAAAACTTTATTTGTTGCAATGAAAAGTTGTGAAAATGATAGTAAAGGTTTTGATTTGTTATTGGTGAGTTTGTCTGCGGTTTAACAACTACTCTTCATTGGCAATTGGTTATGCGCTTGTACTATCAAAGAACCTCTATCACAACCTCTCCTTGGAGGATGTATGTTATTAGTCTCGTTGACAGACAGATATTCTGTATGGCTACCATTCGCAAGGGAGTAAGAGGCTTAGCAATGGCTTTTTTGGAATTCTACCCTTGCCAAGTTTGAGGAAGTATGTGTTTAGAGCATTCATAAGGATTGCCCTCTGGAGCTTACTATCATTTACATGTGGGAATAGAGGGGCTACCATACTGCTGCCCTTCTGAAGGACAACCGAAAGAGTTTGGAGGGAGAGGGAAGAGCATTGGGGAGAAGAAAATGCTGACAGGGTGATGCAGTAAGACGAGAACAGCATGGCACAGTGTAAATGGAGTTGGCACCGTACTGAGAAAGCAAAGAGATTCACAGTACCAACTAGCTGGCACTTTCTGCCCATGCAGCTTTGCAGCCGAAGTCAGTAGTCATGGATTAAAGCGTCCAGAACTGCTTCAACACATGCTGCAATTCTCAAATAAACATCTGTTAATTGGCATTTGAGAATTCATTAATTTTCTTACTTGACAAATATCAATTACCTCAAAAGTTATTGATGTCTAAATGTGTGTTTGTGACAAATGATGAATGAAATAATTGGTGAGTGATTTCAAAGAAAATAGACAACGGATGAGGAAAGTAGGCCAATGTCCCTTTGGGAAACAAGCATCCTTCAGTTATTCCCTAGACTCAACAAGCAAACAAAGTACAGAAGAAATAGCTTTAACAGGATATGAAATCTGGGTTTAATTGTTTAAATAAATCTAATAAGTGTCTTGGGGTCTTGAACATTTTAGCTTTACCAGACAATCCCAGACATAAAAACACTGTAACATTTTACAATAAAGTCTATGTTAATTTACTATTAAAATATACTATTGTTCACTGCTAATTAATATAGTTCACAATAGAATAAATAACTAACAATTAAAATATAAATATTTATAAAAGTATGTGTGTTATTGTATAGATACACACACATACAGTATATTTATTTGAAGTTGTTCAGATGTATTTACATGTGTAACCCCCCTGGGTCCGCTTTCACCACTACTCATCCTCGCTCTGAGCGGGTCTCAAACTCAGGTCTCCAGCATGGGAGGTGGGCGCTCTAACAAGGAGGCTAAAGGCCATGACCTCTAACATCAGTCGCTAGAGCGCCTCTTTTTGAGATCAAGGGAGTGAGGTTTACCTGCACAGCACGTACTTGCTGGCCTCCGTTACACATGTCTATATTAATTTATATTATAAATGTATATTTCATATATACATTTTTTTTCTGAAATATATACATGCATGTGTGCATATTTATATATATATATACATAATAAATATGCACATCTCTCATACATGTATCACATAAACAATTTATTTATTTTTATTTATTTTTGGATGCAATTAATCACGATTAATCGTTCATTATTGGTATCAGAATTCCCTGTTAAACTAAATGGTGAATTAAACCGCCTAATCTAAAGTCATATATAAACATAAATGTAAATGTACATAAAAATTAATATTACTTTGAAATAAAAAGAATTCTTAAACACTGCTATGGGACCCTGCATGCTTCATGTGAAACTAGGGGGTTCACCTCATCCAAACCAGACACCAATATAACTGCCAAACAACTGACCTTTGACCTCAAATTACACTAATACTTCCTGTGTTCCTTACAGCACATCTCCTAGCGCAGACTGACTGGAGGGAATTCTAAAACACGCAGATATACTGCCAGAGGACACATATGAGGGAATACACCGGTGTATATGGAGATGCTGCCATGAAGGTGAGTAAAACTTAAAAGGAGATTATCTCTGAGAGGCCATCAGCGTATTGATTTGCTCAGAAGTTGTTTTTTTTCCTCTGTCAGAGCTTCAAGGCTATTTCCAGCTCAATGCGGGCGGCTGTCCTTCCTGGTTTGATCCCCTAGGCAACCGATGTGGTCATTCCTTCCAGAAAATGGAGAGCAGTGTGTAACCAAACACCAACAGGGGCCCCAGAAAAAACTAGTGTGTGTGTGAGTGGTTAGGTGTACATTATACTTGAAAAGGGGAAAGAAAATCAGACTTATTTTTTTTTTAAATACCAGATAATTGTTGTATATGTTTAACATTTATCAGTTAATTTATGATAAATAAGTTTTTTTTAAATAAAAATTTGTGGTATTTGTTTTATATTTAACATAATATTTAACATTTAAATATAATAACACATATATATACAGTTTTTTGTACAATTTTAATCTAATGGAATTATTTTCATAAATCAATCAAAATTATGTTAATTGAATTCTGTGTAGTATAACTTACCAACCATATTTACAACCACGTAATGCACATAAATTCAATGTTGGATTACAGCCCTTATAAAATGAATAGTGCCATACTTTCCACAATCTTCACCAAATTCAGTTCTTCAGACTATTTCATGCACAATCATTTCACCTCCCTATCCATTCCCTCCTGCTCGAGTGTCTTTCATATTCTTTCCCCCCTCCCCACGTTTGCCCTCCCTTTTTATTTCCCAACTCTCCCTCTGTATAATTTCCTTTCCACAGGCTTTGTTAGGCACCTTGAAACCTTAGCCGTTTCAAAAAGCAACGTCTCTCAGCAGCAGGTCCTTGCTATAGCATTAGATGCAACTTGATCTGGGCCCTCAAGCAGAGCCTTGTTATTGGATAAATACAGGGCCTCCTGCCATGACCGATCTGTTCTACAGGGGGCACTAGAGGAGAGAGGATTCAAGGATAGCACAGATAAATACATCTTTTTTGGATCTTTTGCCAGAAAAGCAGGTTGGTAGCTATTCCTATACTTTATCAAAGTGTAATATGTTGACTGTCAGTATAATCTGTAAAAGGGAGGACAAGCATCTCTATAGGAAGCCATCTTACTCAAACAAAGAGGGTATGTAGGCCGGCCCAACATTAGCACACACTCTCTCAAGCTCCATTAGGGACATAATGAAGATACAAATCAATCTAATCCTATTGTGGAGACAGTCCCTCCCACTCATCCACATAATCCCGCTGCAGTGAGGCTGAGTCCTGCTGGAATGCTGTGCTAAAGGAATACAGATCTCTCGCTGAGATAATTAGCATTTCACAGCTCAGAGGACCATGAGTGCTGCCAGCATAATCCACGAAAGATCATTTCCCAAACACATGCAAAAAATATAATTTCTAGATATGAGAGGTTTTAGGTTTACATTTAGGTTATGGAAAGAGTTGAGGTGACTGATGGGAAGTGATGAACATGAGAGTGACTTTCGGGGGCCAGGTCTTCTCAGCAGGGCTGCTGCAGGTTCGGTCCCACATGTGTTCTGCATAAAGACTATCAAAGGCTGAGTCCCCCCTCCCTCCCTTGCAGCACAAGCCCGCCCTGCTGTAAAGAGCAATCAAATGAAAGTGTGACAGACTGAAGGGGCTGTAATGGGTATATGAGGGGCTGGAGAGAGTCCAGACACACATACACAAATGCAGGTCCGCATGAAGACATAAACTAGTTTTTCCTCTGTTACAGTCACCGTGTCTCATGCAGGCACACATCTAAATGAGAAAAAACAACAACTGTCCGTTTGAACAATCAATCAATGTGCTTGACTGCAAAGGCTGAAATATACGATTTTTTGCCCCTCGATTTACAGTTTGGATATGTTGATACTAGCTGGTGCAAGTCAGAGATTCTGCAGATTTAAGTTGACTTACATTTTAGATACACAAGTGTCAGTTACTTTCTCTTAGTGCTCCACCAATAAAAAAGTGACTCTGAGCAACACCCTGGCCTGAATGATGAATAGATGAATGATTCAGTGGCTCACTGGTTAAAACAGAGGCCCTGTCCCACAATTCATGTGCACTTACAGTCTTGTGGACGTCCATGTCTGTTAAGTTCACAAGACCGTAGGGCAGGGCTGTCCAAATTCTGTCCTGCAGGGTCGGGTCCTGCAGAGTTTAGCTCTAACTTGCCTCAACACACCTGCCTGGAATTTTCTAGCATGCCTAGTAAGACCTTGATTAGCTGCTTCAGCCATGTTTAATTGAGTTTGGAGCTACACTCTTTAGGACAGTGACTATGTATACATGGCCATCAGTAATCAAATTGTAAATAAGACAATATTGTGATTAAGGTGTTTGCATGAGTTGCTTTTAGAATATACCTTTCATGTTCCTGGTTTACATGTTATAGTGCATAGATCAATTAATGGCACATGTCATTACGTCCCCACACAACGCCATCCAACATCCACTCCAGAATTTCATGCACAAACATACAGTTCGTTATGATGCTATATTCATTTTGAGGTGTTTTATTTTCAATTTATTAAAAGGTTCAAATGGATGCTTTTCGAACTGTTGTGTATCATGAAATGCAGCAAGGAAAAGTGTGATTATGTACATTTCTATATTGCACTTCAATAACGAGACTAAATATGAATACTAAACATCTTAATTTGATTTGTGTTTACTTCGAGTATGGCTTTAGCTGGATTAAGGTAATCACAAATCACTGTTTGCATGGTCTTTACATGGTATTGTCTTAATTGTGTTAAAAATGAATATTGTTGTCTATGTAAACATTCTCAGTGGCCTTTTAGGACTGAGTTTGGACACCCCTGCTGCAGGGTGTCCCATTTTATGTTTAATAACTGCCCCCTTTGCAGTTGCTATGCATTTGATATGCATTTTTGCCGAGCTCTCCACTTCAGCCTGACAGTCAAAGCGGCATTATGTGTGGACTCGAGGAAGACTGCTAGGGCTTTTGTTGCTATTTGGGACAGGGCCAGACTTGTTTAATTCCTGAATGAATCGGTGGAGTCAATGATTCAGGTAATTTGTTGCCACCTACTGGTGTAATGACGCAACTTAGAGAAAAATTCAACTTGAAATGCATATATTCTACAAATATATATTACGTATTTTTATTTCTGCTGCATGCAGAACCGGAAAAGTATCTGAGCTGAGCTGTGTAGTCCGGCAGTCGTGTTGGCTCTTCTGTGAGGGATGAGTGGCACACCTGCTGAGTAATCTGTCATTACAGCTGGGGGACAAATCTCAGCTGCCCACACCAATCATCCTCTCCTCTGCCCACCCCTGAACACCCCCAACATTCCTCACACAGCTCTGTTTTCAGACTCTGTGTACGTGTGTGTGTCACAACACAGAGTGTGCTGTCGTTTATGTGGCCATGTTTAATTTAGATTTGGGACTTACGTGAGAGCTGACATTACATAAGGGAAATACATATATGGGTATAAAAACCAACATCATAATTTTTAAAAGATCTCTGCAGCATGACCAAGACATTTATCTGATCAAAAATACAGTAATATTGTTAAATACAGAAATATACATTTTTTTAAAAAGTCAAATGACTTTTAAATATCATTTACTTATGCAATGACATCTTCAGTATCACACGATCCTTCAAAAAACATTTTATATGCTGATTTGCTGTTATCATTATAAATGTTGAAACAGTTGTGCTGCTTAATATTTATGTGAAAACTATGAAATGTACAGTAATCATAGTGTGATGTGATATGGTTGACAAAGACATGAGGCGAATGAAACCGTTATCTTAGTGGACTGCATGTCTGCTCAAGTTTGCTGTGCCTATAGGCACTGACTTGACAACTGATAGATGGAGAGAATAATAGTCTTTACATCAAGACAATTGCAAAACCCAGCAGTTATCCTGGAACTACCATGGAATTTGTAACTTGGTATACCTCACAATACAAATTAAATAATTGTCTGTCTCTGGCTTAAGTATGGGAGTCAAGTATTTGATGTGTTATTGGTTAAACTTTAAGCATAATTACCGTTCCCTACCAAATCATTTGACTAAAAGGAGATCACATGATCACTGACTTCACTGGTAGCTGGCTCTCATCAAAAACGAAAGACTTCCGGTTTCTTTGTCAAGACAAATTGCTGTCAATGCAAACACCTCCTCTTTAAGAATCAGTAGCTTTGAGCTTGTGATGCTTTGGTGTGAAACTTGATCTAGGAGTTCCCAGCTGTGTTGAGTGCAATGTACCGGGATGGAAAAAAATGAAAGGGACTTTATTCCGGAGGGAAACAGATGAAAGCATTGAGGATACCTTGTTGAATGGTCAGGAAAAAAGGAAAAGAAGTTCAGAACAGGCAAATAAGTCCAATGAATTTGTATGATTCCGGTTCCTACACTTAAACATTTACAGCCCAGTACAGATTGTGACTGAATTTTGTTAATATTAAAAACACCCCACGAAAGATAACATGGTCTAACGTGACTTACATATCAGTCCTAAAGAGAGAGTTGAGGCACTTGAGGCTCCCTCTGTTAGTGAAGCAAGGGCGTTAGCTAAACTAATAAACATTAAATTATTAATCATGACCTTTTCTAGCCACTCAGATTCCCAAAGGTCCAAAAGGAGGCTGGGCGGAGGCTGAACTTCCTGCTTTGTCGTCATGCTGCTTGGAGAGAGGGTGGGAGCGCACTAAACACTCATCACTGCTGTCCTTCTCTTCTTCCTCTGATGATGAGAGATGGTTTCCCGACAACTGCTCCTTGGTAAAACAAATGAACAGAAAATCTTCTGGGTATCACACCAATTAACCCGAAAAGGGGAAAATGCCTTTGGAATGTTCTCCTGATTGACAGTTAGTGCAGAGAAATCTGCGTCTCACTGAGGTGAAGTCATTTTCTTACGCTATGCCAACAGCAACAAGAGAAAGATTGCTCGTTGTTTCTCTCTCTCGCGCGCGCTTACTCGCTCACTGTCAGCGCTTGGGGTTTAATTCGGGTTTGAGGAACTGCACTGCAAACTCTCACAATCCTCCTGTGTTTTTTTGTTTCTCCCTTAATACTCCACATGGTGCCTACTGCCAAGATATGTGTAAGGAAAACATTTGCTCACGCTGCAAAAATCAGATCTCAGCAAATCAGAATATATGAGTCAGAGCACTCAGATACATTTTCTACCACTTATCGATGTGAATAAACTGCATATGACTATATAACATAATGGCTTTCCACTTTTAACGTAGGCTCAAAACTTTGAGGATCAATCCTGATCTTCATCAGTGACTCATCTGTGAACTTTCATTATTTGAACTGACATCTGACATCTATTTATAAGTTAATAGTATAACAATAGTTTTATGTTTATATAGTTTTTATCTATTTTTAATAAAACATTTAGTTATTTGAGATTATAATTTTTTTTTTGCATTTTTTTATTTCATGTATATGTCTATTTTATTTCAAATAAATAAATAAATATATATATATATGTATATGGTTTTAACCTTTTATTTATCAAAGAAGGTATAATTTTGTGTTTTCACAAAAATATAAAACAGCACTGTTTTCAGGATAAATTATAATAAATGTTCTTTTTTTTTTTTACAAGACAGATTTATTTTTGATCAAACAAATGTGGCTTTGATGAGTATGTAAGCATACATCAAAAGCATTTTAAAATTATTACTGAGCCCAAACTTTACCCTAAAGAGTACTGGGTTGTAAAAGAGAAACAACAACAACAAAAAAAGACTCTTCAACACTGTTATACAGCTGATGCTAATTTTAGAAGGTATAAACCTGTTTATAATTAAAAAATAATAATAATCTAACCACAAACTTTTTTCTTTTTGACTGCTTGAAGAACAAGTGTTGTCCCTGTATAATACACAAAGAGTTGAGTAATGGCAGCTGGGCTGGCCACATCCACGGTTCAAGTTCCATATTCACACTGTAATATGCTGGGTGATTTATGATGAGCCGATGTAGGTCTCCTGCAGCTGGCTTATAAAAACCTGACAGCAAAAAACATGCCTAAGTAAAGAAAAGAGTGAGTCTGTAGATATGTGTGTGTGTGTGTGTGAGAGAGAGAGAGAGGCTAAAGTAGTGGAGGCAGAGATAATGGCAAATAGTAATGGCAAGAGAGCACTCCCTCCCCAGTTCTCTAATGACCATTTCTCATCCTTCTAGAGAATAATATTGATCACAAACAAATACGTGAAAAAAATAGAACACAAGATGAACAACGACTTTAAAGAGGGATTCTGTGAGCACTGTATTGTATCAGTCACGTTCAGTTATGTGTTTGGGGTTGACTGCATTATCCGTTAAATGCTGCAGCAACTATTTTTACAAAAACAATAGCACATGTACCCATAGAAAAAAAATCTTAAAGGGGCATTATAATTTCCATATCATTACCAATACCAAATGGCATTGTGAAAATAACTAATAACTTTACATATTTTCTGAAGAAATTGCAAGTGATGCAAAAGGCACGTCAGAGTGTTATGGGCGGCTTGGTGTTTCAGGAAAAATTGTACCTCTAAACACTTAAAACAGCAGGATGAATTATAGATGAAGTAGGATGAATTATAACCCAATTGAAACAGGGTTTATTTCAATCCCTAACTCCAAAGTATGAATAATAGAAGTAATTCTATCTATCTATATTCAAGTTTCTTTGCAAAAACAGATAATAAAACAGATTAAAAAAATTTAAAAAACACGTTTTTTTATTATGTTATGTTTTTATTGTGTTTTATTGTATTAGTTAGCTGTATTTTTTAGTTTTTTTTTTTACCTAGTCAAAATAACCAAACTATAATTTGATTGAGATTAATTGGAATGCACAATGAAAATGGAATTATCTGTTTTTCCAAATGAACCTTTATATATATATATATATATATATATATATATACACACACACACACACAACATTTGAAGTGGATCAAAACCTTTCATCAAAGTTATCCTAAAACCAAAACGTTCTTGTCTTGTCCACTTCAAATGTTGACTATCATATATATTATAATCTTGAAAAAAAAAGAAAAGAAAAATCATGTTTTCCACAAAAATATAAATCAGCGCAGCTGTTTTCAACCTTGGTACATCACAAGAAAATAAGACACTTCTTTCAAAAGCATTTTACAAATCCACAAACCCTAAACCTTCTAATCATATAGTCAACATTTTCACTGTCATGTCTCAGAAACCATTTCCAATCAGTAAACAGTTGCTGATTTGCTGTTAACAATGGCTGAATTCACAGATGGTACCAAACCAAAAGTCAAATTAAGCAGAACTCTCCTTTAGTCAATATTATCACCGTAGGAGGTTCTGTCAAACAGCACGCCTGCTTTGCTTATGTAAACATGTAGCAGACCGGTGAAGAGTAATTATCTTCATGGGGAGCAGGCACTCATCCATAAATACCTTTAATGTGGGTTGGATCACTACGTGACTGGCAGGAATCAAGACAGATGTGTTTGTCATCCCTTTAAAGATCAACCTGAAATACAAGTCTGTTATTTAAAGCTATCTATGATGATGTACCTGTTTAATTGGATTAAAATCGTCTTATTCGTCTTTTTCCCACATTATAACAACCAAAGACCTAATTTGCAAAATGAGAGGCATGGATAATTCCAAATATGAGTTCTTTTCTCCAAGCGAGAAGACGGAAGCCAAGAAAAACACATTTTCTCAAGCGTTTCTTTAACAATAATGACTGATAATGACACGCTTGATGGGGAGATGGAGGATTAAATACCTGTGAAAGGTGGAAAGATGCCAGAGGGTGGGATATATCAACAATACAGCGAAGGGAGCCAACTATGCCAAGAGCTAAAACCCTGACGGAGCAGACTTCACACCTGCAAGCTCTCCGCAGCAGCCCCTATGCAAACACTGCAAGCTCAGGGAGAATGAGATAGTCAACAGCTGATAAGATAAGACAAGACATTTCCCACATTGATGGGGCTAGAAGGAAAACTACTGTGCGAGGTTATCAGATGCTTAATGAATTTCCAGAGGTCTTTCCTCATCAATATACTATACTATTCACTTTATTTCCACCTCGTTCAATTTATCTTTTTTATTCTGTCTTTTTAAAGCCTGGAGGTCAGCAAAGCGTTTCAAACTTTCAAATACAGCCTAAGACAAAGTCCACTGCTTAAGCTCCCTCACTGAGCAACACTGTTTAGAAGTAATTACAAAAAAACAACAAAACCTCAGAGTGGCCGTTATCCATTGTGAGCTTGTGTGTACACAGACTTCGTGTTTGTGTGTGTGTGAGTGGTAGCAAACTTGACATTTATTTGCATATCCAATAACAACAACAACAACAACCATGAAATAAAGTATCTAATCAAAACCATAAAACATAAAGTATATAATCAATCTTTTTCATTATTATTATTACTAGTACTACTACTACCACCACCATATTATTCACAATAATATATTTAATTGATGAATATTTTACAGAACAGTTCAGAGAAAGCATCTTAACTTAAATACTATTGACAGTGATCATTAATATATAATTAACACAATTAAAATAACAGCACTACAGAGCAAAAATTGGTTAGTAAAACCATGGATGTAAGTCATGCAAGTAAGGTCTGTATTTGGATATTGATTTATTCAGCATTAAACTTCTGTGTGTGTGTGTGTGTGACCCTCCTCTGTTGTTGACAGTACACAAGGTTAAGACACACCCTGGACAGAGAGGCCTGGGAATGGAAGATTTGTTGGCAATACAAAATACTGCACAGTCATCACAGATGACACACTACAATATACAAGTGACATATTTGTCATTTTAACGTTTTAGCTATATTTGTTGCTATTAGCAACGTCACTGACTTTGACAATGAAGGCATGTCATATATCATTACAGTCTTCAAAGGCATAATCTTAAAAGCTGTTCATATTCATTGTTGGAATCTGATATGGCTGAACACTATAGGACTGATTAGGTGATTTTCCCTTTCACTGGCTTCCAACAGTGGTTTTTGTTTGACCTCTAGCTTCACGCCTTTCTATTTGCAGATAAGACAGTTGAAATTGCATTTAATTATATTTATTAAGAGACAATAAGTGATGACAGACGGCAGGACCCTTGCCAAAAGGTAGCAAGACTCTTAACTTGATATATATGGAGTGCAAGATTAGCTGTTGATGATTAGCTGCAACAACCTAAAAGGCAATATGACTTCAACAAAAAACAAAAAGCACATTCTTCGAAGCTATGACTTGTCCCACTGTCAGTCATTCTTAAAAGGCTGAAGTCAGTTTTTACCCTCCAGCAGAAAGTGACAACTAGATTACACACACGTATGCCTGCCGCAAAGGCCTAGAGGTCAGAACATTAATCTGATGGTATTTACTGGTAGAGATTGCCTGAAGCATTTGACAAGACAATTATTTCTTTAGAAATCAATTTAAGTAGTGGAAAATGTAACGCCTACAAAGCGCCTACGCAATATATTTGATACCTATTAGTCACCCATGGTGGTCATCATCACCTTGACACCATGATAAAGGTGAAAGAAGCATCTGAGAGCGGTTTCCGTAGTGGAGCGGCTCACCTTAAATAAGTGTATTTACTCTTGTGGCATTCCAAGTTTCTGTTTATTTCCTTGTCTGTCAGAAGTACCCATTGAACAGGTCCTGAGCATACACTAATGCAAACATACTCCTGCTAATGCACATACCACGCACGCTCTCACCAAGGATGATAACTATATTATCATTCTTTAACAACGGACAATAATATTCTGTTTATAATAGGTGTGCTGCATTTTTGTAGTCTGCCACTTTAAATGCTTTAATTGATTATCTGTTAGTGTGTTTATTGTTCTTCAGGTGTAAAAATCATTCCAATGATGATGTCTTTGTGTTGTTACCATTATGGAATTGCCATTTTTTATAGAATTCAAGTATATTCACACCAAGAATGATAACTAACTAACTATATTAACCACTTTATCATGATAACGTTTAGGCAAGAACGCATTTGTCGCCTGCTGCTTTAAATTAGCAAACTCTTTAAACAAGGGTGGAATTTGATTGGCTGTTAATGTTTTTCTCATTCATCAGCTGGAAACATCTTTCTGGAAGTTATTCCAACAATATGATTTCTTTTGCTGCTTTGGATCTCACTATTCTCGTAAAGTTTTGGTCCTTTACACCAAGAACAATAATTAAACCATAGAGATAAGAGATTATTTCTGGTGAAGTGAGGAAGCTGAACTCTGTTCAAACTGTGAAGCAAGTTAAATTGATCATTTTTAAAGACAAGCATATCTGAAGATGCTGTGCCAAACCTCTGTCAGAAGAAATAAAAAGTGCTTGCGCTGGCTCGTTTTGCTTACATTCCATCCTAAACTCAGCATTACAGTCAAATCAAGGGCATTTTATCCTACATTTAGCATGCATTGATCTAACAGATAACAGCTCACTGCATGGTGCGAACAAACTGAAAAAAATCCCCTTTGAAAGACTGGTAAAACCAGACATGGGGGAAACTAAAAGACATGCACAAACAGATGCACAAAGAACATAGACAAACACACGCTCATACAAATGCACACATCAGCTCTCTCACAGTCCATCACCTTCAGAAAAACTATAAAAGGGCACCTAACCCACTTCCTCATATCTTGCTGATATTCCTAAGTCATCATCAATGATAGACTGTCCATCCTTCCTGAAGAATAGCCCCTATTGTAGCCCGGGCAGGGGCAGGTGCTCAGTGGGAGCCCCCCAGGCCACAGGTTTAGATGTATTGGGAACATATGGAGGGAAGGGTGGAGGTTGCAAAGAGGTTGGGGTGGGTTGCTTCTGTGCAGTTGCAGTGCCACAAAGGATTCATTCATGACCAGTGTTGCACATGTGGAGATGCCACAAGCAATGAAACAGACTGCGGGTGGTGACCATATTTTAGAAAAAATAGCGATTCACTTTATACCTTCACATCAAGAACATAAAAAGTTATTCATCAAATGATGATTGTATATTTAAAATAAAAGGAGATTTGACATTTTGATTAGTCTGGTATAAATAATATAAATAAAAGCATTAATAAAATACATTTAAAAATAATATTAAAAATAAATAAATAAACAAACTAAGGATATTTTATATATGTGATATTAAAAAATATATAAAATACATAAAAGCAATAATAAATAAATAACAATACAAAATAATAATATTATATAATAAATATATAAACAAACATTAAATATAAATTACAATAACAAATACAAAATTAATTAAAATTGATGAATGAATAATCAAATATTTCGGTGAAAGGATTTTGGGTGTCCTTCCTTCCTTTTGTCTCTCTCCCTCTTTCTCTCTCTGCTTGGTGTATTTTGGCCAATTGACTGAAGCATTGTGATGGATTCGGTTGCATGTGTTTTGGATCATCTGCTGAAGCTCCAGGTATATTGAGGATTTAAATTGGCAGGAAATTCTCTGCTGAATTCCAACACCCAGCCCCCTATGACAAACTTATCATCCCGGTCTCGCACAAGGATTCAACCAGGAAAATCTTCACAAGCCACCCAAGAAGCCAGTGTCCAGAAACTAACAATGGTAACGAAGGAAAAAGCAGTGGAAAAACATGTAAAACATAATTCATGTAAAAACTGAGGAGCGTGCACAGCTCTGGTGACAATGATTCATGATTCATATCAAAACACTTCATCACACCCTGATTAGAGATAACATAAATTTAAAGAGAAACTAGGAAAATTAATGTTTGTAAAGCTTTACCTTTCAGAACATAAAGTGCAAATGACAATGCTTTGATATTCACCAAGGGAATCATTAGAGAATCATTGTCTCTAATGGTTTCTAAACCTGCTAACAAAGGCCATGCCCAAAAAAACAAGCAACACTTCACTTAATCTAACACAGCTTCATGACAACACTCTTCATTATATAGTCCATTCCTGATGGGGATGAAGAGAGACATAGTTTACTGCCTTTCCCCCGGGACACGCATGGGCTTCTATAATCACTGACCAGTATAAGTCTGATACCTACGTCCCTACGTGCCACCGTCATACCAAAGAGCATGCGAATGCAGAGTTGTGCCCAGAGAGGCTGCCAGGTATTCTGTTTGTGCTGGGTTTAATTTTAGGGATGCAATCACATCAAACTTCCCTCTGCTTTTGTGAGAGGCTTCTGGGGCCTCCTCTCAGCTGTTGCGGTTGCTGGCTCCCATTCAGACCTTCGGTTTCCAGTAAACAGCATGACAAACTGAAAAAAAAAGAGTGCAATCAAGAGGCAGATTGTCAGTGCCTGTCTGACAAATGGACAGACATAAACAGTTGGAAGAATCAGTGCTACATTTGAGATTCCGAAAATCTGCTTCTTATACAAACTGCAAAACAATAGATGACTAAATAGCTTTGTAATTAGCTTTTATTACTTTGTTGAAGGTGAAGCTTTCTAGACGATAATGGTACATTAAGCAATGAATTGGCTCAGATAAAAATGTTACTGAAACTTTTTGTTTTTTGCTGTAAGTGTCTAAAACTTTGATATTCCCATATGAATCCGCTATTCATTGAAGTAGTCGGGAAATATAAAAATTAACTCAAAACTGTGCAAATTAATGTCAAATAAAGAGTGGTGTTGTCACCCCCTGTGCCTGAATATCTGTTTCAAATTTTGTGCATAGAGTTACTGTGGTAATTTAAATGAAATAAAAAACATGTAAATAGTTCATTTTAACAGCAGTTAAAATACATAAAAAGAATAAAGCAGGCATTACATTTTGTGTGTGTCTGAGTCATACTTACAGCTGTGGCAAACACAGACAAGTAAAATGGAAAATGTTACAACCCTCCCCATCTGCTCATGATATTTGTATTTTAAACATATGGATGAAAGCTAGTAAAAGCTGGATGCTTCAGATCACTAAAAAGACATTTAATCTTCATGATCATCATGACATGAATTTTCATATCTCAAAGTTTGTTTTCTACTCTAAGTACTTTATATTTTAACTATCACTTCTGTAAGGTTATGGCCATGCAATTATATCATGCACTAGCATATAAATTTGTTTTTAAATGATGCTGTTCTCTTCAAGTAACTACTGAGTGATGACACAAGGAAGCAACAATTTTGTACATTTGAAAATGTGAGATCTCGAGCGTGTACTGTGTACGTGTGGAAGTAGCGCAGCCTGCATTACCTTTCGCAGGTACCCGCGTTCCCACTGCACGCTTGATGGACGTACCCAGCGCAAACATTTGTCTTCACATCCCAGTCGCTCCTCCCCGCAGGGGCAGAGCGGCGAATCAAAATGCGCTCAGGACTTGGACTCCTTTCCAACGTGGGCTGTGGAGTTAAACTTGTGGTGGAACGGGGGACGCCAGATCTTATCCACACCACACAGCGGCCAGATACCTGATCGTGCTTGGATGGAGGGGGGAAACCCGATCGCCTGATGTGCTGCCTGAAACCCAGAGGAGTGACTTATCAAGACGCGCTCAAAATGTCTTCTTCCTCAAGCGAGGTCATTAGTGCCGATGAGATCAAGAGGGAGAATCGTGGGAGTGTCAAGCTGTCAGTGCTGGACCCCGCGGAGTTGCCGATGGAGAATGCCGAACTTTTGGACTGCTCACCGGCCTCCCTGGCCTTCTCCCCCGAGCAGGTCGCGTGCGTCTGCGAAGCGCTCCTGCAGGGTGGGAACGTGGAGCGCCTGGCCAGGTTCCTCTGGTCACTGCCGCAGAGTGACCTGCTGCGGGGGAACGAGAGCATCCTGAAAGCGCAAGCGATAGTTGCGTTCCACCAGGCCCGCTACCAAGAGCTCTACTGCATTCTGGAGAACCACAGTTTCAGTCCGTCAAACCACTCGTCTCTGCAGGATATGTGGTACAAGGCGCGCTACATCGAAGCGGAGAAGGCGCGGGGCAGACCGCTGGGTGCCGTGGACAAGTATCGCTTACGCAGGAAATACCCGCTGCCTCGGACTATCTGGGACGGAGAGGAGACCGTGTATTGTTTCAAAGAGAGGTCTAGGAACGCGCTGAAGGATATGTACAAGCGGAACCGGTACCCATCTCCAGCCGAGAAACGAAATCTGGCTAAAATGACAGGACTTTCTCTGACGCAGGTCAGCAACTGGTTCAAAAACAGGAGGCAGCGAGACAGAAATCCATCCGAGGCGCAGTCAAAAAGGTAAGCAGCAGTTATATTTAAGTCGTTAATCGAGAGCGGAAAACGTATGAAGGAATGCGCGAGAGCGAATGGAGGACACGTTTCACCAATGTTTTGAAATACGAAGCTTTGAGCGCTTCAATGAGGTGCAGTTTTGAAGAACGCGGAGACCGTGACGCGTTTACTCTTAAAAATAAAGGTTCTTCCCTGGTTCATCAAAGAATCCTTTTCTTATTTAAAGCCATTTTGGCTTTTTAAAGTTGGTTATGGTACTTTAAAAAATTTAAAAGTCCATGAGGCACTATGGATTGCTTAGATCAATCTAGACAATTTTTAACAGTACTATTTGGTGAACTGCTTCAAAGTTATTCTTTTCCACATTTTGAATTCTTATCTCAAACCTCTTTTAACGATGAAGACATTTCATAAATTGGCAGATTTAATTAAAAGGGCCACATTAATTGGATAAGCAAAACAAAAGACCTGACAAACATTTTAACAGACATGTTGCTGCTTTTAAATACAACCCCAACAGACCCTAGGTTTACTTTAGATATGATCAGCCATTACATTACCATAGCCATTGTCTATGTTTGTTTCTGGATTTTAAAGCCATTGTCCCACCCAGATAATCAGTCAGAGAGATCTGCACTCAATCTCCTGACGTGGCCAAAATCCTCTTCACAGCTTGAGGCAGATAAGCAGGGGCTCTGTATTTGTAAACTTTTGCTTGCAGATCGTTCAGACTGCCGTGGAAATAACTCTTAACCATTATGCCCGCAAAAATGTTGTTTTTATCATAAATAATAAATCTTGAGGCTCGTAAATAAGGGAGGTCAGGCTTTTCCGTATGCGTCAAGAGTAAGCGCTGCTTTGATGTTGCACTGTCAAACCCTGACAAAGATAATTACTCATTGTTTGAACGAATATGTCCGCGAACTCCTTACGGGAGCTCTTCGGACCAGAAAAGACCAACGTGTCAATAAGATCTTTGTATAGATTCGGCTTGGCTGCTCGAGTCACTCTGAACGATGCACCCGCAGCTGTCAAAGTGTAAAGAGACCCACCAAATGCCTCCAAGAGCTCAGATCCTTTCATCTGATTTTTGACCCCCGAGGGCAAGAGGTCCACTTTAGCAATGATGACTGAGATATTTACAGAAAATGATTTTTAAGTCTGCTTTTAGAAGCACACAATAAGTTGACTTTAATAGTATTTGTGATTGCAGTGTGCTGTAAAGTTGGACAGTTGGTTTATAAAGCTTAGTGTTTCAACACAAGCGCATATAAGTGCTTCTGATAACGCAGTCAATGGCATGCCTCAGTACACACTTTCTTCCTCGTGAAATTGCAAAGTAGTTTAAATTCACTGATTATGAGAAAAACAAATGAACTGAGATAATGACTTTTTGGACAGATTTAAAGGTTTACCAGTTAGATTCTCAAAGTTTAGATAAATATTATTTACTGTTAACTTTAATGAAAGTTCTTCAGTTAAAATAAATAAATAAATAAATTCATAACACTGAAAATTGTTGATGGCTTTGTAGAAAAAAAAAGCAGGATCTCACGCAAAACACACTTTTTTAGCACCACAGCAATACATTTTCTTAAAGTTTTTTTTTTTTTTTTTAGTGAGTCTGATGGCAATCACAGTACAGAAGACGAGTCCAGTAAAGGCCAGGAGGACTTGTCACCACGTCCCCTCTCCAGCGGCTCTTCTAGCTCAGTCGCACACGGAACAGCCCCCCCTACAGTTTACTCGGATGGAGGAACCACCGTCATCCAACAAATTGGAGATGTCAAAATGCCTTCACACATAGCTGGAGGAATGAGTTTTAACGGTGATCTGGCAAGCGTCAATGCTCACTACATCAACGGTGGGGCCTACGTTCAGTCACACAGTAGCAACGCTCTCCTGAATGGACTTGGCGCCACAAGTGGCCATTTTTTGACCTTTGATCCCCAGAGGGTCTCCCATCACAGTCAGGAGAGGCTGCTAGGTGGGTCTTCTGTGTCTTATGCGCCGTTTTCAATGGGGGTTTCTGAAACTGCCTCTGGAAAGCTGGAGGCCATGCAGACTCTGGTTTCCAATGCTGAAGAGGGAGTAATTTCTTCTGTGGTCTCCTTCGCTTCGGCCCCCTCCACTCCATCCACTACCTCAGGAGGCCTTCATCTCAGCAGTTACAGTGTGGTCAATCACCCTGGAAGTGAAACCACCATGGGGCTTCCTCCTTTAATGCTGCCCCCATCCACAACATCATCCACTCACGGTAGGAGGCCATTTATTAGATATATTTAGTTCACCCCAAAATCTGAACTGCCATGTTCTTCCAAATATGTATGACTAAGATATTTTGTGCATATAATAAATGTCATTGGGTTCAGTGTTTTTTTTGGATGGCGTTAAATTTTATTGCATGGGCTTTTTTTGTCAGCATACAGATTTGGAACAACATGAGAGTGAGTAATTAATGACCAAATTTTGGTTATTTCTTTCTGTAAATTGGGTGTATACATAATGTTTTCCTGACACTTCCAGTTCAAAATGGCTGATTTGCGCCTCTGCGTCTCAAGCATATGTCTTTGAAGATACAATAACAACAATATCTAAAGTAGTCCGAGTACTTCTAGTGAGCTCATGAGAGCCAGAGTAATTACATCATCACTTTGGAGAATACTGTGACCGAACATTTATGTGGTCAAGCTTTGCCAGAAGTGACCACAGAGCTCAGTGCAAAAGAGCAGAGGTTTTGCAAGAAAGCCTCGTGGGTCACGGGCAGTTGGAGTGCATTGTGGGTGAAGTTGTGAGAGGCATGTGGGGGTCCAGGTCAACTGGCTAGAGGATCATACCAAACGCAGTCTCTCAACACAGTCCCCACCTCCCGTCCATGGCCCTAACCACTCACTAATGGTTCTTTCCATGAATATTTTATGGCCACATCAATAACAGCAAGGCTAGCTGCATTCTGCTCCTCTCTCGCTCGTCTGTTTTATCCTTTAATATGCAGTTTACGAGCCACATAAAAACAAACCCACCCTTGGCTGAACTTTTGATTTAGAAGGAAAACAGTTGAGCCCAAACGATCCAGCAAGAAAAAGACGATATTAAAATTGTTTAGCCAAAACCCTGTTTCCTTGTGCCCGTAATTTTCAAGGCATTTCAATAAAACATGTCTTCATAAAAACGCAAAGTTTGATCTCCAGTGCCTCACAAATACAAAGAAACAATAGAAATTTCCTTGCAGCACCATTTTGTCTATGAAGTCGAAACTTGCAAGATATGGTTTAATATTTTACCTCTGCATAGTCGCCCAAATGACAAAAGAGGACTGAGTAAACCGTACAAGTCAGATGGAAAGAAAATATAGTCTATACAACAACCCTCTCCCACAAGCAATGTCTGCGGGAAGCTAAAGAAAACTTGTAGAAAACTTGGTTCTAGTTTCAGAAAGTGAGCGAGTATGAAGGGGGGCTGGGCGCTGTGATTATTTATCAGACATTTGTGCAAGCCTAATGGAAGAAAAGTGTCTGGCCGAAAGCCAGAGGCTGTCACTGCAAGAGACATGTGCCAAGAACCACATTCTAGAGTTACAAGGAAATCATAGCAAGTCTAACCGCAAACAGAAAATGAAAAAGGTGTTTCATTTTACAGTTCACTAGAAAAGTTCTGAAGAAAAGAAGCAAGAGAGGTACAAAGAGATATTGACCGAAAGAATGAAATAAAAGAAACAGAGAGGGACAGAAGCAAACCTCTTGAGAGAGCAACGAAGGAGTCCCATCTGGATAAACAGATCACACCTTAACGCTCTGTCCTTTCTATCTCAATTGAGTTGTTACAAGTGGCTATGGCCAACTAAAAGAAAAGAACATTGTATTAAACTGGGAAGGGTTGAAGTCCCGGCCAAAGTGTTTAGGGTTACCCTAAAGTACAGCACTATATGCGAGCTGCTCCATCATTTTCATTGGAGTCGGTTTTACCTTCAAGTCTTCAGTTTTAAGCGATGAATCAAAAAGAAAAGTCTCAGCTTTTCTAATGATTTAATTATCGTGCTTCTACATAATATAAAACATAAAAAACATTATCTACCCTTTGTGAGAAAATAGCCTCTAAAGATTATAAACTTTTATTTTTTTGTACAAAATTAGATGTATTCAAGCATACATAAAACATTATTTAATTGAAATAAAGAAAGAAACAAAATAAAGATTACAAACTTAAATTTTTGACAGAATTAGAGGTATTCAGACACACATAAAATAATTCATTCATCAATGAGATGTTATGTAAAATATAATGCATGTGTAATATTTAACAAATAATATACCTAAGCAGTATCCTCTTCCCTTTTTTTTTTCTTGATAACTACTAGTTATGGACACTTTTTAGTGTTTTTTAGTGGTTTTTTTCTACTGTTTTATTGACCTCTTTCCATAGTTGAAACACTGATTGAGCTATTACATGAGAGATTATATATTTCAGTAAGTTGTTTTAAAATAGCTTCTGATGTTCAATCTTGTTTATTTAGTGCTATAAGGTTTAGTAAAGTGGAAGAGCAGTTCACATGTGCTCTGTGCTGCAGTTTAAGGCAGACACAGCGATCAGTTATGCAACATTAAAGAGCTTCAAAACAGACATTCACTCTTTTTTGTCAGAATTTGAAATCATAAACAATTTGCATCTAAAACAATTTATCAAAGTTCACATTGATTCGCATTTATACTTTTTTAATTGCACAAGCAACTCGCTGTAACTTCCGACTCAAATTTAGAGAGTGAGACACGTTGCATATGTTCAATAATTTATGAAGCTTGCCAGACATGGCGAGCTACCATTACTGAACTGGATCTTCTTCTTTATCCCCCCTATACAGGCTCTGCTCCTTTGGGGAATGTGGTCAGTGACTCTCCTCAACACTCGAGCCAAACCCTTCTTTACACCCAGACTGTGAAGCAGGAGCCTTTGGATGTGTCTGGAGGCTACACTTACCCTTCTGAAATGCCCCTGGACCAAGGCAGCAACCTGGGTTACACAGCCTCCCTTTTCCTTTCTTCTTCCTCTACTGGTGGTTCCCTTCCCCCAACCGTCACCGCCACGGTCACCTCTGCTCTCTCCGGCACCGAGGTACACCACACTCTGAATCAAGCTGGACGTGGCCTTCAGGATAGTGTAGCCCTGTCTTCAGACTACAGGTCTCAAGATGTTCAGCTGCCCAACAGCCTGCAAGTTGTGTCTAGGGCAGGAGAAGGCCCAGTCAGGGTTGTTTGTGGGGATCTGGACCTGGAAGGGAAAGAGCTGGCCAAGCTTCAGACTGTTCAGATGGACGATGTTGGAAGTGACCTATGATGATATCATTAGCAACGAAGAGCTGCATTTCACTGGTTTTGTCGCGCCGCATTGTGCCCTTACAGACCCTGTGAGCACAAATCATTTTGAACGCTGATGATGGATATAAAATGCGAACAGTGCCTTCCTGTCCTCAGATATCCCAACTTGCACTAAGAGGGCTGCAGAATGTACCAGGCAATGCACTGACCTTCTGAAGATTATTTACATGCACTGTCTTTACTCTCACCTCATAAAAATGGACGAAAAGACCAGTTAAAAAGCACGATTGTGCTCTGAATCAAAAAAATGCAGCTTTATAGTGATTGTTTTGTTTGAACAGGATTTTATTGAAGCACAGATGCGTTTTTTGTTGTTGTTGTTGTTGTTTATGGTCTTTTGTATTTAAATTCTTTGAGTGTGACGATGCAAATTTGATAAAGGTTATTTTGTTATGTTGGACTTTTATGTTACAGAATTTTTGATTCAAACTCTCTTTCTACTTTTAAGTATATAATCTTGTCCATTAGTGCAACTGGTCACATGTGCCTTCTTCATAAACTGTAAATATGCTAGGAAGCTAGGCTAGAAAACAAGCCATTCATTTGCATTGATCAGGAACAACTGACGTACGAGTGTTTGTTTTTTGTTTCTTTGTGTGACAACTGTTTTACAATGATTTGGACGTGTTTTTAATTTTCTTTAGAGTGAGAAAATGCCTGGTGCTGAATTCTGTGAGCTTTGTAGGGCAAGATAAATATTCATAAGGTGTGGTCACATTTACAGTAGTACGGCAAATTTTCATGAGCGAATTACAGTAAGAGTTTAAATTCAAATTAGGAAATTCTGCATGAGGGAGAAAGATTCCTCGCACCGATTTCGCACCAGGCTCAAGTTAGTCGTGCAAATTTGCTTACCAACACCAAGCTGCTTGGTTTGAAAGCGACTTCTGTGTGAGCAGTGCATAATATACAAATTTGCATCTTTTCAGCCATGAAATTTTGCTATGTGACCGCACCTTTACACCAGACATGAGCTCTGTAAATACTGCAAGAACCACAAGAAACCTTAAAACGTCAATCCTGCTTGAAAGAAACCTATTTTTCTAAACTCTTCCACCCTATTAAATATTTATATTTGTACATATATAATGAATGATCCGAGGATTGTCTATGTCACTGATACCGGTGTTTCACATTAGAGTCCTAAGCCTGATAATTCAATAAGTAACGGGAATGACATCACTTTCAATGATTCATCTCTTATTGGAAGCACCAGGTAAGTCAGCTATATGTTTTTAACCAATGGCAGGCGCGATGTCTGTCATCTAAGACTCTATCCATTTAACCAGATCAGGCTACAGCTTGGACCCCCTGGATGGCTGGCGGTGATCTCAGACATTACTAATGCATGGACGAACACATATGCAGCATGGTGGAGATCAAGCTTGTGTTCTCACCAGGGGCGTCCTCTGTGATCTCTAGCCAAAGCCTGGCAGCTGAATAAGCCCCTGCTCACTCTTAAAGTGTCATATGGTACCTGTCATGACATTACTCAAAGTAAAGGTCATCCAAAAAGCCAGAGTATATGAGGAGAAGTTACATATCCTTATTAGATTTCCTGAACCGTCCTCACATGATCTAGCAGGAATAGACTTTTGGCTCCAACTCTGTAGCAAAACGCAGGCTCATCATCATTTGGTAGATTATGAAAGGGTGATAAAAGATATATGCTCTCGTCTTAGTGCTACTAAACAGGACTGTCTCTGTTCTTCCGTATCTACATATTATAGTGTATAATGCAATAAGACAGCAGGTAATTAAATTAATGAGACAGGTATTTATGCAAACTTTGATTGCTCATAAAAGTGTGAAAGTAGGAGCCAATGTCAGTTTACTGGCGTGGGAACATTTCCTTCTCTTGATGCACGGTTGTCTACACCGGTCCGTGTGAGTCAGCGCTAATTGAATGGCGCCCAGGTAGGATTTGCTCCCTCACACAAAGGAGGAGACAAAAAGCACATTGGGTAAAGAATCTATTGTTACCTGCCCAAAGGTGACCCTGTCGCCTAGGGCACCAGATTAGCTGATTGCCAGGTATCAGATGGCGCCTCCTGGAATACTGAAGGGTAAGAAAGCACTATTGTCTAGGGCTTTGAGCAAAGAACTGGTGGGTGCAAGAAGGAGGGACATGTGTGTTTCATGTCCCCTATTTCCCCTTGGCAGACTATATGTCACTGTGTGCTTCATGGGAAGCGGTGTTATGTTGCTTTTTTTGTATTATTTAAATACAAAATACGTCACTCCATCTCCTTGTACTGTGAATGGGATGGTTTATTGGGTGACCTTAAAGCGCTTTCATCCTTTATAACAAAAGGTACAGAAGAAAAGAAAAACACCTTCCTTTTAATTCGCTCTCCAGTTTCACCAAAAGAATGTAAAGTACAAGGAATGGTCATTCAGTGTGAATGAAGTCGACCAAATATTACATATGAGAAACGTAAATCAAAATCATAATTTTTTTAGAGTTTAGCAGATATGAAGGAAGTAATATGAGATTCACACTCCGCAAGACAGCAATTTTTAGTGTGTGTTTTTAAAAACAGTGAAGATGTTCATAAATCCTGGAAAAGACAGCTCATAAAAAAGGAGGAACCCTGCAGAAGTGGGCTTATTAAAGAACCTGACCCCTGACTTTTTCTGGAGGTTTCAAAGTGTGACATTTAGTAAAGCACAGCAGACTGTGAAGCACATGTAACCGGACCCTCATGCCCACTGAGCCACAGCACTATACACTGTGCTAATGTGAGGTCAAGGGGCAACCTGGTCTGTGTCTGAGACCCACCACTTCTGTACACTCCCTATTAAATCAAGAGAACAAAAAACTAAGGGGGCAATTTTTTATTATTTTTTTATTTTTATTTTTTTTAAACTCATACTGAGTCATACTGAGAGGTAATACAATAGATAATATAATAAAGATTATCTACATATTTGTTAATATTTCATTACAAAAAGATGATGAAATTTTATTTATTTTTTATTTTTTTTACTTTTGGCAACTTAAAACATCCAAACCAGCAGGGGGCAGTGCTGCATGTCTTCAATGTCCATTAAATGTAAGGGATGCTCATAAACCATTTTTAGAGCTTTCTGGTCTAGGTCTTCTGTGGCTTTGCAAACTTTATCTCAGGAGCAAAATAGAAATGAATGCAGATGAGGGTTGTGGTAGTGAAAGCAAAGACTTGACACCACCACACATAAAAAACACAGCTCTCAAAATAAAATAATAGTGAAAAAGAAAAGAAAAAAACTTGTTCTATTACAAGCTCTCATTCAGACAACATGTGGAGCTACTTCTTGAGGTAAATTTCTGAAATAACTGCATGGAACAGATCATTATCAGTGATGTTTTCTGATTAGAATGAGGAAAAAACAATAACAAAGTGACTGAAAATGATGTTCATATCATGAGATATGCCATACTGAGACCCAGGAAAAACACCTTTTTGCTTATTTATTTATTTGATTTAAGTGTTTGGGGCTTAATAAAACATATGATAAAATAACTGTTGTAAAAAAAAGAGAAAAAAAAAGAAATTTTATAATATTGGTACTGCTTAAATTGTGAATAAGACATTTATAATACTGCAACTTGTGAAGACATTGGTTAAAGAAAGTTGGCGTTCACAAACTTACACAATGTCTTTTTTTTTTAAAAAAAACATGTTTTTAGTAGCAACTAGTAATAGAAATAATACCAAAACAAGTTTCATAGAAGTATCTTATTTCATAGGAACATTTTTTAAATAGTAGGCTATGTAATTAATCTGTAGTGTCTCCCCAGGAGATGAAAACACACACGCACACACACAGTCCTAATGTCCTCTGCTGAGGACACAAGAAAAAAAAATCAATGTCTTTCTTGTACAGTACATTAAACCAAAACTAAAAACTCACAAAGATCATGTTAAAACTATATACAGGTTCTCATTATCAGGTTTTCATATTTTTATAAACCGAGAAGAGGAAGGTGGCCATGTCCCAAATATTTGCTATCTCTGAAAAGTCTGTGATAAAACAATCCCAGAGAAATGCACAAAAACTCATGTTGTCAGGAATTGCTGTTTCCCAGGAGATTACTGCTAAAGCTATAAAAATGACTTTACACAGAATAAACCTTAACGCAAACATTATCCATGAAATATCTACATTATGAATTGAATGCTGGTGTGAAAGTCCGTTAGTTTATATTAACAATCCATTATCATGATCAATTTTAGGAGTAAAGCAAGGGGCATTTTTGACATTTCTGTAGTTGACTCAGAGATTGCTACCCTAATTATGTCAGATCAGCAATGTCATAACACAAAGAAAATATACAAAGTATAAAGTAAAAGTGTCCCATTACCCAATGTTCCTCTTTTTTAAACGCAGATAAATTCACACTGTGACTTCATTAAATGTACAATTCCTTTAAGCTGCAACCAAGATTTGCGAGTTACTTTTATTTATTTATTCATTTTCAACTGTAATGGCGCTTTAATAGAAAAAAGTCGCTTTCTCAAACTGCTGAAAAATAAGAATAACGTGTTTACGAACGAAATTATTGCTGGTTTATTATAGCGTTTTGCATTTGAGCTATTCCTTTAATACGTCTGGAGAGTTATGGACATGACTGAAACATATATGACCTCATTGTTATCCAATGTATAGCCTACCGTGATGTCTTTTTGAGGGAAGCAGTTTATGGTGTGTTTACCATTGGTATGTGTGCAGGAGTTAGCGTCGACCTTGCCAACCCTCGCCTTTAGGCCATAAAAGAGCACATCTTGAAATGATCAGGGCCTGAGAACGGGCACGGCCTTTCGATTTCTGAGGTTTAAGGAGGGGGCGCGCCGCAATGTGGTGGAGACATTACGACAACCCGAGCGCCGTCAATCACAGGCCCGTGTGCTGTTACACCGAAGCTGATACTTGACCCTACTGACGAAGAGACCTAAATGTCGTTAAATTCAATAAAGTCTACAGTCACATACAGCAATGGAAAATTGGTTACGAATTGGAAAACCACCGTTACAAACCTAAGAAACTTCATTTAATCCAATAAGAAATAAAGTGATGCATAAGTCAAAATAATAAGACCGAAGATATAAAATATAGTAGGCCTATACAGACAAAGCAAAGCCATTTTGTAAGATATGTGCTTCTTTTTAATTGTGTAAAAACCTGAAAAATTAGGCCTACACAAATTAGGGATTTTCTAAAAAATTAAATGTTGTATTTTAAATACAATAAGTCCAGAGATTACTTTGTGGTAGATCTTTAGATTTTGAATTTGAAATGGTTTTTTTTTTGTGTGCCTTGGGTGATCTCTCGGGACAGATGGATGGGGTAGCTTTCATTAGCCTGCTCCTCTCTGACCCTTCAGAGACAGTGGGCAAAAAGTTGTTTTCACAGGTGCACGGATTGGCTGCTAAAACCGATTAAATCCTCGTTTTATGTCAATGTCTCGAGGCTTGCAAGATCATTTCAGCGCCAGATTGAAGGAGCGGTGGAGGCTAGTCCACATTAACGGCCCCATGCGTAAAGAGCGTCTTAAAAATGAACGCCGCGTCTCAAATTAAATTAAAAGAGGTGCTCCATTCTGGGTGAGTGACTGTGAGTTTTGCGTCGCCGTGGTGTCAGGTTCCAGATTTCGACGAAGATAAAGAAACGCGATCTATGCCTTAAAACAGCGTCTGGATGGCAAAGACCTCGACGAACACAGAACTCATTTACTAATGCACCGGTTTTAGATTTCACTGTACAGAGAGACGAGAGAGGACTAGAAAGAAAGAGCTCGGAAGAATGCATTTTTTTCCTGAGCCTATAGAACAGCTACAAATCATTTAAGTGCCACAGGCTATGTTTAATGTTTTTGTCCTAAATATAAAATTAGAAACTAAACATTAAAAGTACTACAGTAGGTTTTAATCTAAATACATTTTTAGCCTAATAAAGTTTTCTCATTTTTGTTTTAGCGATTTTGTGGAACTCAAACAAACAGCAGATGTTGAGCACTTGAATTCGGTGATTTATTGATATTAACTTGGATTTGGCTCAGGTTTTCTTGTAAATAAAGGCATCACAGTGTTTGTGTAACCATGCAGCGCCATTTCAGAGATTCTACCGGCCTTGCACGTTAGGTCGAACAGTTTGAAAAGCCGGGGGCGCTACTTATCTAGTGACTAGCATTAGGTTATCTTACCAGCTCTAGAGGCTGATTGTTTTTAATGGGACTCCAAATATCTCTGCGCGCATCTAGACCTTGCGCACAGCGTGCGCCCTTGACAATGGCACAAGCCAGACCGAGTGCAAATAACTGTGTAGCAATCAACTGCACTTTTATCTGTTACGCATAAGAATTCTAATAATTCATTTTCAATTGAGGAACGTCTTTTTTTATAAGTGTAATCAATTAAAAGTTTGACTTTATTCACTTCCACGGCACTGTGCATTCAAATACTTTTACGATAAAAAAAAATCATAAAAAAGCATGTAATGGCTTTGGGTGCAATAAGAGTGAACGCTGCCTTCAGACAGTTGCTATAATTGATTAGTATCGAGGTGCCCGGCTCCCTCAGGTAGAACTGGAGACGGGGGATCCAGTTTCAGACCACCGAGTCCCCGTGGGAGGAAATGGAAGCAGAGTTTTCTCCGCACTGCTGCTGGGGATAGGGCAGCTGAAGAGCCAATCAGCAGTCGCGCAGTGCTCTTTTAGCGCGACATGAGTCGATAGTGAGCAAACTGTCTTCAACAAACACCCAAAACTTCACGGCGCGCGCAGAGGACATCTCCAACCCCAAAAATCTTGTCAAGCGACCTAATCGCTCTCATTAAACGAAGGCAAACGGGGTGTCTCCCATTCCGCTTCCTTCACAGCATCTAGAGGAGAGCGGTCTGGTAGCGGGAGTCAGACGTCATGTCAATGTTGCCTTCCTTCGGGTTTACTCAGGAGCAAGTCGCGTGTGTGTGTGAGGTGCTGCAACAAGGGGGGAACCTTGAGCGTCTCGGCCGTTTTCTGTGGTCTCTTCCGGCCTGCGACCATCTCCACAAGAACGAGAGCGTCCTCAAAGCCAAGGCTGTCGTCGCCTTTCACCGTGGAAACTTCAGGGAACTTTATAAGATACTAGAGAGTCACCAGTTCTCTCCGCACAACCACCCGAAGCTGCAGCAGCTGTGGCTTAAGGCCCATTACATTGAGGCTGAAAAGCTGAGGGGGCGACCGCTGGGAGCGGTGGGGAAATATCGCGTGCGGAGGAAATTTCCTCTGCCACGCACAATATGGGACGGCGAGGAGACCAGCTACTGTTTTAAGGAGAAATCCCGCGGTGTGCTGCGGGAGTGGTACACGCACAACCCCTATCCATCTCCTCGGGAAAAGAGGGAGCTGGCCGAGGCCACAGGGCTGACCACCACACAAGTGAGCAACTGGTTTAAAAACAGACGGCAGAGGGATCGCGCAGCGGAGGCAAAAGAAAGGTAAGCTCAGTAAAAATGCGCTTTTACACCCAGTTCAGCTGCTCATGTTGCAGCGCTGCTGATGCTATTGTTGACATATTTACTTGGATTCCAAGTGCGCTGCTTTATTTTAGAGAGAACAAAACAGAGATCAGCGTCGTAGCATATCACAGTAAAAGCATATAATTGTTATCTATTTATGTCCTACAGCTTTTAATTATTAGTGTGATCAGGTTGATTCAGTTGTGTTTTAAGCAATTAATTTGTTACCAGATGGAGCGCCTATTTTTTATATATATATTTACTTTCAAGAGTCAGAATAAAGAGAATTCCAGTGAAGCCAGTTAAATACCGATATTTTCAGATCATTTAATTTAAAAAGATCCCTTTTATTTCTATAAAGTAGTTATGAAATAAATCAGAATTTGAATGCGTGAGAATTTATTTGAATAGATTCGAGAAAACTATATATTTGTATATTTTACACATTATATTTTATCTGAAATATAAAGTTAACCCTGCTCTCATTATTTCTGACAGAGAGAACAGTGAGAACAGCAACACTGGCGCTAACAAACAGAACCAGCTGTCACCGCTGGACGGCGGGAAGTCCCTGATGTCAAGCTCGGAGGACGAATTCTCGCCCCCGCAGAGTCCTGACCAGAACTCCGTGCTCCTGCTCCAGGGTAACATGAGCCACCCCGGCGCGTCCGCGTACTCCATGACCGGCCTCGGCGCCGCACAGTCGGTACACGGCATGCAAGGACACCCACATCAGCTTCAGGATTCATTACTGGGACCTTTAACTTCAAGCCTAGTGGACCTCGGTTCTTAAGTGATTACGACTGAGCTTTTATTTATTTTTGTTTATTTTGTACCAAATATAGACTGAGATCTGCCACTTTTACTGTATATATAAGAATATAAGAACAGTATAAATCTAAGTAAAACTCCTTAATTTTTCTCTGGTTTTCAGAGAAATACTCAGTGGTACGCTTTACCGTGGTAGACTGTTACGGACTGACATTTGCCAAGTCGTTAAACTGGTCAGAAGACAAACCAAAAGCAGTTAATAAAACGATTCTTTTCTTCAAACTAATAAGACGTTCGTCTAGCATTTCATCCTTCTGTTTTGCACCAATAAAATCCTAAGATGAATTAGTGGAAAACTCATATTGTATATTTCTGTTATACAATTTCGGGATGGTAATTTTCGCATAAATCAGTTTGACAAAGTTATGGTGAAAAAATATATATATTTACAGATAAAGCGTCAGGTCTTTGTATTATAACCTGTCAATAGTTCAGAATATAATTGGCTACACCATTACATTTAAAAGAAAAAGTAATGCTAATTTTAATTAAGGGTAAAAATAACACATTAGGGTATTCACTTACAAAAATATCCTCGCTCATCATCTACTCTACAAAAGCACATATATTTGTAACACAAAATAAATGCAACTATTTCCTAAATCCTATTGGCAATCATTGTATAATAAAACTATCGTGTTTCTTCCCCGCTCCACTGTTCATCCCAGATTAAACTTAAATCGAATATCAAACAATTAGATGTTAAATTTCTTAGTTTGCGTAATAGAAATGATTAAATACGAATTATTAAAAAAACCAAAATGAATAATAGAAAAAAATACTACCCATTGCATGACGCTATAAATTTGAATTCACATAATAATAGCCCTTCTTCTTATAGGCTAATTCATCCAGCTCATCACTAGGCTATATAATGTACCCATGTCACAAACGTCCTCTTAATAATGTGGGTCAACAAAAAGCGGGGAGTTGTTGATTTTCCCTTAGCCTCAGGAGGCGCGTGTTGCTTTTGTGGTCGCAGTGCATCGCTAGGTTTGTAGTGGGGTGTTTACTTTGCGCTCTCCCAATGTTTGTTCTGGTGGTTCTGGGCCAAAGAGAAGACATACCAGCTGCGGGAGGCAAACTCACGTGGCTTCATTCATAAGTTTCTTTTGAGCAAAAACGCAAACATGGATTTGGGGCCAGCTGACTGATCTTCTTATTATCTCATGATAACAACAACATCAACATTAATAGCCTACTAGTAGAAATACAGTTTAAAAATGTCCTTCACTTATTTAAACCTTAAAGAATAACTACATTATTTGGCATTGCCCAGTGTTGGCTGATTTAAAACGTGGTCAGATCAAAGAATTTACAAGGACCCCTGATCGTTAGGCCAGCTAAATGTCGAGTAACCAGGCAACCTCCCACCCATCTTCTACGCTCGCATGTCAATGTAATTGTTTTTAACAGAGAGTACCGAGGATTTCCGGTCGCTAATCGGAACCAGTTGCTTGCGCTAGGTTCGCATTGTAGAGCACTGGAGGCCCAGAACCGCCCATAGAGGGGCAACTTCAGTTCTGCCCCAAGGGTATCAAAACGTGCAATTTTGACGTTGAATGCAACATTTGTTGACAGCCTTGCGGGTACAATTTTTTTCGTGTCAAATCTACATACAAAATAAATTCCCTTTATTTGGTTTTAATTAGCCTAATCAGAATTTGTAAAATGCATGCTCTATTTCGTATTTATAAAAGTTTTTATAAAATGAATTAGAGAAAATGTATTCTATAAATAGTGGTAGCAGCGTTAAAACATTGATTAGGCCTACTTCAGTTAATAAATGTTCAAAACTTATTCATATATAAATGTGGTTTATATAAGAACATATATTTGTGGATATTTAAAAATGTGACAATACATCTACACAACATATAAAAGATATACCTTGTGCTCTTAACAAACACAGCCTAATTCACATTTCCGAAAACTGCTATAGGATAGTTTACACAGAAAATAAAACTCATTTACCATTTACCCCTGCTCATTTTGCTTCTGTGAAACACATAAAAAATACAATGCCATACAATGCAATCCATTTAATCAAATGTCATTTACGACCTCAAAAGTCGTCATAATATCTTTTTTGTGTTCTACAGAAGAAAGTCATATAGGTTTTTTATGACTTAATAGTGATAGAATGATAGAATTCTCAATTTCTGGGTGAACTATCCCTTAAATAAATGTTAAATATTGAATACTCAAACAGAAAAAGAGGAATATAAATATAGGTGCACTGTACAGCTTTATTCAGAACGCCACAACTATTTAAAGTCCAGCACAAAAAGTTAAATATTAATAATAATAGTAAATGAAAAATATGAAAAAGTATGAAGGTTTGCTGTTGTTTTGTCACCACCCAAAATGCGGGCAGGTTGGGAAAGAGTGTTTGGAGCTCTAGTGGGCCAAAGCTGCTTTTTAAAGGGTTCAGGTTTCCAGTCCCTCATTCCCTGTCGGAGCATGAGCTCTACAGCACTGTAAACCAAGGTGAGCACACAAAGCAGAGGCCTGTGCTGAACGTGAATGAGACAAATAGAGTGTTCCTCATGTGGGAAGAAAAGGGTTCGGCTGTAATGTGAGCAGCCTTTGTGGGGTTTAGGAGGGGGAATGACTGAGTGCCATTTTCTTCACAGATAATAGTTTAGACTTTTGGGAGTTGTTAAGGGGGGTAAAGGGAGAACAGGTGGGCTTCATGGCTCCCTGCCCTTCCCTGTATTACCTTTTGTCACCTGAGCTCAGGTCATCCCTCGCCTCGAGGCTCAGTGAGGCATCATGGGATTACAGGACGGGACAAACAAACAACATACACACAAGACAAAACCTCTGGAACCTGTACAGCCTGGAAGTTTTCGAAATATCATCTGGAGAAATCTGTGTGACCGCAGCACACAAATGACAAATTAACAAACAGATGGTTGAGAAAAGATAGACATAAACTGTTTAAACGAACTTTAGAATTTAGAAGATTAAGACGGTTCTGTGTCGGAGGCAAATGTTAGTTTGTGTTAACAGCTTATAATAAATCACTAGAGCGCCGAGGAACGGTTGGGCATTTGCAATAATATGCGAAAGTAGTTTTCCATATGCTTGTGCTGTCAAAGAATATGGCCTTGGAGAGGTGCTGAGAATCCCTTATTAACTGTAGTGGACTCTGAAAACTCAGTGGAGCATTCATTACAATTCACTGAATCATAAATCAAATAATTAAATAATATTAACGAATAATATTCTATTTTCAATTGCACTTCATTTTAAGGTGTCTTTGTTACAGTGTAATTACACATTTAAGAATTGAGTAATAATAGTTAACACTTTTTATTTGGATGTAGGATTAGAGTTTGGTTTAGGGTTAGTTGCAAGTAATTATGCATTATTTACTGTTATTACTATAGCAACTAGTCGTGTGACAAGAGCACTAAAATAAACTGCTACCCTATTTTATTCCATTATTAAAGTCCAAAGAAAATGAAGTTATATAAAGTCCAAACCTGACTTTCTTTAAAAGAAGATATTTTTAATGCGTTGTCCATACACTCTCAGAAATAAAGGTACAAAAGCTGTCACTGGGGTGGTAACTTTTCAAAAGGTACATGTTTGTACCTAAAGGGTCCATTTTGGTACCTTATAGGTACATATTAGTAGTTAGTTGAAGAATATTTAATATTTAAATACTTAATATTTAATATTAATATTTGAACCTAATAGGTACAAAAGTGTACCTTGTAAAAATGTACTGCTGCAGTGACAACTTTTGTACCTTTATTTCTGAGAGTGTACAATGAAATTCAATGGAGTCTAAAACAACACTGTATAGACAAAGAAATGAAAAATGTCAATAAATTGAAATACCTCTTTATAAGTGCTCCACAGAAGGAAAGTCATACAGGTTTGGAATTACTTAACTTTTGGGTCACCTATTATTTTTAACTTGTTTGGCATTCTTTATTTATTAAACATTTTTGATTTAGAACTTTTAAGAGAAGAGCCCAAGATCAGCCCATAAAAAAAACCAAAAACAAAACAACACCAACTTTTTATTAAAATGAATGTACAGCTTTTAAAAGATTTTTGTTTATTGGTTTTGTTCGGTCTTTCGAAACAGACTAAACAAAAGAATAAAGCTAGACGAACGGGCCAAATGCAGTACGTTGTATGTATCACCTTACAGGAAGTTGACTAATAGCATCACCACAGTGACTGTGCGTTTCCCTGACTGTCGATCGACCAGCATTGTGTTCCAGTACAAAATGACTTCAACGTTTATATTAACAATACCATTTTAATTACTGTAATTATCTGATGTAGGAAGGTCTGGAAAAAACATAATCAGAGCTTTAGACTATGGTACCTTCACAGGGCGTCACGTGGTACAATACAGGGAACTAATTTTCAGTGTAGGAGGTCAAAAAAAAGGCTTGTGAACAAACAAATGCCACGTTCCCCAAGCACTCAAGCAAACACGCGTCATAAAAGGTGGACTACAGCCTGTGTTGCACACCTGCCTGTGCGTCATCTCTCTACAGCAGAATTACAGCTGATTTCAGATGAGCTTCCTCTCTGGGGAGGTTTTTGTCTTTTATAGATTTGTCAAAATGACAGCAATATTACTCCATCAATTTGGCACTACTTCACGCTTTCATCTGTAAAAAGTCGAGGGTCACACGCTTTCCCAGCACCCTCGATGGTCATGGTCTGCTCTGCAGAGCTGGGTAACGGATTACTTCCAAACGGTCACAGAGGCTCAGGTTTCAAAGCCAAGCCTCACTGATAAACGAGTGGAGGCAGTTGTCACCCAGGCAGGGAGTCCTCCATCAGCAGCGTCTGAAGAGTAAGAGGGCAGGGGTTTTTCACAGACCCGCTGCGAGCCTGGCGTCAGCCGCTCCAGGGTTCAGAGAGCAGGTATTTAAGGGTGATGACCATGGAGCAGCCGACGTGTAGAATGCACAGCCTCATATAAATGGACATGAAGATGTGTGTGTACACAGTCACTTTCACACATACAAATCTCAATCATTCTGTTCCTTGTGTTTTCAAGACTAGGAGGCCTGGCTTACGTTGTACAGAAAGGTTGAGCGTATTTCAAAAAAAGAAAGGTAGAAAGAAATATTGCATAGGGGCTAAATACAGATGGTAATAAACAGGCAGAAAGGGAGGAATAATCTAGAAATTATAATATGCAAATCACTGTTTAAACGTTTGGGGCAAGCAAATTCATTAAAAGTGACAAAGAAGGCATTTAGAACACTACCAAAATATCCATTTCAAATAAATTATATTCTTTTGAACTTTCTATTTATCAAAAACAAACTTTAAAAAAATGTATCACGGTTTCCACAAAAATATTACGCAGCAACATTGATGATGATGATGATAATAATAATAATAATAATGTTTTTTTAGCACCAAATCAGAATATTAGAATGATTTCTGAAGGCTCATGTGACACTGAAGACTGAAGTAGTGGCTGCTGAAAATTCAGATTTGTCACCACAGCAATAAAAAAAAAAAAATCATTTTAAACTAATAGTATTTCACATTTACTGTTTTTAATGTATTTTCATCAAATAAATGCAGCTTTGGCATGCATAGGAGATTTTAAAGAGCAAAAATATTTACTCATTAATCTCAAAATAAATATAAATTTTTATTTTGTACATTTTAACATTGTGAATTTTAAATGACTGATTTTACTTTTATTTATTTTTAATATATTTGACTATATAGTTAAATTTACAAAGTATAGACTTTCAGTGTAAATCTTTGTTTAATATATATCTGCCATTTATCTGTTGCCAGCTATAACATGAAAAGAACTGAATTATTGTGGGTTCCTAGTTGAAGTGATAAGAAAAGCAGTGTGTAGATGCCGATCTCATTAAGGTGAGGGAGAATAACTGTTTGTTTGCACACATATTCTGAAGCTCTAAACCGAGCAAACCCAGCTATCGTTTCCCACTGGACATTTCCACACTGGGTTTTGTAAGTAGACTTGACAAACACAGAAAGGAGATCCTTCCTGTGGAGTGCAGAGGTGAAGACATGCACAATTACAGAGGTGAAGAGGGGCATTGTGGGAGGAGACTCACAGGTGACCAGCACTGACAGACACCCTGTCATAACATCTTGATCTGCATCCAAGAGAGAAGGTCAATCATTTTTAATTTGCACTGAATTTAAAGTGATAGTTCATTTAAAAAATGAGATGATCTCACTCACTCTCATAATGTTTTTTTTATATATACCCCACTGACTTTCACTGTATCAACAAAAATAGTTCTTTCAACATTCTTTCAAACATTTTTGTGTGTGTGTGTGTGTGTGTGTGTTTTACAGGAAGAAGGCAAACTGGTTCAGAACGGCACGACAGTAAGTAATGATGACAGAATTTACGTTTTTAGGTAAGCTATCAAATTAAAATATCATCTAGCTTCTTGATAGTCTATGCTGGGTTCACACACAATATTAAGCACATTAGATTTCATCTGCAACAACACTGATGAGCTTGACCTGATGCTTTATATATATATATATATATATATATATATATATATTGTTAATACAGCATGAGCACTATACATTTTGCATGTGTGTGTCCGAGTGAGCACTGAGCAAAACTGAATTATACCGGAGGGGGCCTGTACGAGCCCCCCAATCTCAGCTCAAAGAGAGAGTCGTTTGTTCATTGATGGCTAAGTGACTGGCCAGGTAACTCGAGCTCCTTCTCCCTTCCTCCCCTCCCCTCACTCAGTGTAACGGGCACTGATAAAACCCTGGATGTTCCCTCAAACATTTCAGGAAATGAAAGTTTGAAACATGATCCGGCTGCACCAACATCTCCTGCTCCGAGACAAAAGAGTCTCACAAACCTGGCGGATACTGTTCACCTAACAGATGATGGAGGGAAGAGTGAGATGGAGAAGCGAGAGGAAGAAAAAAAAAAAGAGAAGGATGCCAGAGAGGTGACTCAGGGAGAAGGTGACAAAGTGAAGAAGAAAAAGCTATGCATTTAGATGTTTTCATGCAGTAAAAGTCAAATACTTTAGCAGTCACACGTCGCAAAAGCAAGCGAGTTGTCTTTCTCTTTCTCAGCTGTCCCGTTTCCCACTGCTTGGAATGTTTAGTGCCGTCTGTCACTGCTCCTTGCAGAGCTGGTCATGCTTCACCGAAGCTTATCGTGAGAGTTAAATGAGTGACAAAGCATAAACTCATAAGGTGAGACAAACTGGAAACACCTTTGATGTCCTCCACGTCTGAGACAAGCCTGGACGGCTCTGTGAGAGAAATAAAATAATTTGTAATCCTGCATCGTCTCTGCAATGCATGCTAGACATGATGAAGAATTTAACAGTATCCTGTGTTCAAAAGCTGTTATCTTTATAGTTCTGTATTCTACATGCCAGTATTTTCTACCTCAGAAGATGGTTAAGTATTACAAAGTTATGAATTCTTACTTTCAATTTGAAGTTTGTAACAAATATTTGGCCTGATGGCCCAGTGTCTCCATAAATAATCTGTACATAGTAAATAAGTTATATTTAAACCACATGCAGAAATACATGAGGGTGCCAGTCAAATATTGAGTGCCAGTCCAACCATGGGCGACCTGTTAAAACACTTAAGCCATTCATCATATACATTACAGTTAAAAAGTTTGGGTTAGTAACTTAAGGTTGTTAAATATAAAAAAAGAAAAGAAAAGAAAAGAAAATAAAGTCTTTTATGCTCACCAAGGCAGCATTTATTACTCGAAAATAGTGATATTGTGAAATATAATATAAGCTGAATTTGCAGCAGTATTACTGTAGTCTTTAGTATCACATGATCACTCAGAAATTATAATAACATACTGATTATTATGAATGATGCTGCCTAATATTTTTGAGGAAACTGTTAAGTTAGTCTATACTTTGATCAATAGAAAGTTCAAAGGAACAGTGTTTATCATTTTTAAATCTTTTGTTACACCATAAACTGTTACTTTTTTAATTTAATGCATTCCTGCTGAAAAGTAGTAATTTATTGCCAAATGTATACACACACACACACACACGTTGGTTTTTGTGATTTATGGGAACTCTCCATAGGCGTAATGGTTTTTATACTGTACAAACTGTATGTG
>JAUMHE010000075.1:8396286-8454789 GCA_032359235.1 Enteromius mattozi
AGCTTAAAACAGATATTTCCAGAAAATTTATTCCTCAATTCTGATTGGTTGATTGGAATGTTGTACATCTTGTACTCACGCTCACCATAAATATATATATATATATATATATATACACACATTATATGTACACACACACATTACTTTTTTCTATTTTTTCTATTACTTTTACACTCACCAAACAATATTAAACCTACCCTTTACAGATTGTTACAGTTTCAGAAAAAAACATAATTTATATTTTTAATAAATTTTTTTATCTCGTAGGCCAGTCCTCATAATGTCAGAAATTTCAGGTTTTACTATCCTTGTGTTTTACTATCCACAAGCACACACACAAATACACCACCTCCATGATTCTATGCATTCTTTCCATTTCAGGCACTAACATTTTCCATTCTTTTTATCCATCCTCTGGCCTGCCATCAATCGCACACCTGTGGACCCTCTATGTCAACATCAACAACAACCTGCGTCTGTCACACGACCTGCATACCTTCTATTGTACATTGTATTGAGTTCAATTTTAGTATAAAATGAAAATCAATTTCTATTTACCTACAGTAGTTCTCGTTAATACTATATTGCAGGATTACAAATAATAAAACAAACATTTTTGTGCATGTTTGTATACATGCCAGCTCAAAAAAGTGAACTTCCTCAACTAATTTTTAGTTCCTTCTATGTCATTTAACATCTAGGAACTGACTTAATTATAGCTATTTCACTGCAATGTCAGAAGAATGAGACAAAGCTTTAATGCCCAGTGAGTGTTCTTTACTCAGATCCCCACGGAAGAGGCCGCTTTAGCCTCATTAGCACCCGGTCTCATCTAAAGGTTCAGTGTGTGGGACGGGGATAATAATGAAGAGGACAGAGATTCAGCGGCTCAGTCTGCATCCGCTGCTCCTCGACCAGAATTACTGGGTTGCACGAGGGTTTAACACACCTTAACCGGGATCTGTTTCACATTGCAAGATAAGCTTCAAATGATGGACACAGGACGAAATAGAAATGAAGAGTAGCAGAGACTGTAAAGAAAAGCTAGTATCAGGTCTTTTTACGATGAACTATAATTTGCATATCTTTTGAATATATTCATAATTTGAAAGCAGGATGATATAGAAGTGTTCTATTCAAAGAATAGATTCCACAGATAAGAATCTTTGAATATATTCAAAGATCAAATATATTAAGGTAAGGTAAAACCCACAACAAATGGTCTTAATGCATGGTCCATGAGGGACTTTACGCTTTTCAGTGGCCTTTTCTTTATAACAGGATGTTTTCTGGTCTTAAATAAATCTACAAGCTATCTGATGCACCAGGACTTGTTAGGGTTCACAGACCATCCTCAGAGAGATACAAGGAGCAGGAATTAACTATGGTGACAGCTGCAGAAACCAGAGACCAGAGTTATTTATAAAACCTCTACTGTAGCATTTCAAGTCAGCATCCCTCCTCAGACAAGTGCACTTATTAACTGGTGCCACTCATTATGCTAGGAATCTTTACATTTTGCTCAGCGATAAAAAAAAAATCCTGAGCATGTTTGAAATTTTGCATCAGATAAAAAAATAAAAACAGGCCATTAACAAGATCATTATTTAAGTAATAAAATAACATAGAAAATAAGACAATAAGCATGCTTATCTCCTTATTTCCCATCAGTGCATCTGTTGTGGGATCAATTTAGTTTTCAAGAATGGTCACTGCATCATTCGTGTGCTGCCATACTAACATCTAAAGTCACATGCCATCTAGACTGCATGCTTAAGTCTCTATGCAAAAAAGGAAAAGTTTCAGCCACTAAGGATTAATCACTAAGATGCATTTTACATCTTTTCATGAAAGGATTTTAATATGCATGAAGATATATGCTTGTTTACGGGGGATTATCGAGTTTTGTGCATCAGTTATTTCTCATGAGCCATTCAGTGACAACCAGCCATTGTGTTTTTCGTTTGTCGTTTGTTCATTGTCATTCAGGCATTTGCCATTTTCATATCTGCCTTACTGTGTGATTATGTGTCTTGGCTAGTCGTTATAGTCGGTATGTGAAAAACTGTTGATTATAAAAATGCCCAGTATTTGACAAATACCATGGATGTCATGCAGACTGGGAAAATGTAACAAATATAGATGCCAAGTGATTATAAGCTTCACTTCCCCTACCAAGTCCACCCAGGACACCAAATCCTCAGAAGTAAAATAGTCAGCCAAATCATTGGTAGATCTCCATCTTTTGGTCATTGCTTGGTACTACAAAGAGAGTCAGAGCTTTTGTTAAATTTCACATTTATAGAAATTAGCAAAGTGGTGCGTAATCAAAGTGACGCGCAAACCTGGTAGTTTATAAAGTATTCTGACTGAGCACTTTATTAATTATGTGAATGTGAAATAACCTAAGAAAGACTCAGGTTGCTAGAGAAGAAATTGTGAAAGTGCAGCATTTTGCTATATTTGCCGCTCTCTAGTGGACAGAGTTTGTATAACAGTCCGCGTAACATGCTTCACTGTGGAAAGGTTTGGGTCATTTAGCAGACGCTTTTATCCAAAGCGACTTATAATTGAGGAATACAATTAGAGGCAAACAGACACAAGAAGTGCTGGCAAAACAAAGTTTAAGGCATTGCTCAAAGTGAATAGTAGCTAAACAAGGAGAGGTTAAGGAAATTTTTTATTTTGTTTAGTTTTTTCTTTTAAAGAAGAGGTTACGTGATATCTAAAGAGATTAGTTTGTTCAGTTGTCGCTTGAAATGATAAATCATACAGCACAATAAAATATTTTATATTCATTAATAACCTCATAAGTAAAGTAACTTTCTAGTTGCATAGATCTTTCTACTTTACTTTACTGTTAGCACAAACTAACAGCAAAATCTATATTATCGTCTTCTACACCACGATACAATCATATCTGCGCACCTTCTGCAGTGAGGTCGCTTGCCACTTTTAATGCTCGACATCTTTAAATCATGATAGATTCTGATTGACTGTCAAAGCTTTCAAACCTAACCTGCAAAATATTGTTTTGAAAGCGATTCGGACCATATGTGTCTATGAATCGGACTGTATCGTTCCTCTATGCTTTTATAGCTGTGGTGTGGGCGATTTTGAACGATCTTTATCGATGTAGTTATCGTCTTTTGTGTGAACAAGCGCACATGATTGTGAGGACACTGTAGAAAGAACCAACATGAGGATTGCACAGGCACTGGCCATGGTGCTGAAATTGTGAAATTGTACGAGACAAATGAGTTACATCAATGGGGAAAAGATTTAAAGCAAAGCGACAGTCGTTCACAAATAGTCTATGGTGAAATTAAAAAGAAAATAACAATTCTGCACTGCAGTCCAAGGATGATCGATACAAATATCTGTAATTTGGAACTGCATAGTATGTTACTTTTTCGTCCTTTCAATAATGTTGTAAAATTTAGCTTTAATTCTTTCTTCTTGCATTACTTAACGACACAATAGAGCTATACTGAGAGGACCAGGCCATCAGAGTATGAATTGAAATGAATTCCTATTTTAGTTAAAACATATAAAAAGAAAGAAAACAAAAATAATATAAAGATTTCCTACCTGAGGAACCTATCCCATATCTGAATGCATAATTTTCCTATATGCATTTTTTGTTATCATTTCGAAATTGTTAATAATGTAAAAGCTTAAATGTAAAAAAGTGTATTATTATTAAATTACACCTGAAACAACATGCCGTTTTTAATCATTCCAAACCCTTTTTGCCCCACAAAACTAAATAAACATCTGTATAAATAAACAAATAATTAAATAAACCTATCAATTTTTGCGAGAAAAAAAAATCTAATAGGAGCAAAGCAAAGCCATTCGCTAAATGTGATGTTTATTGCGATTTAGTGCCATCTTTGGCCAAGAGGAAAATTAAATGTGAAAAGGACGTCTTACACCAGGGGGCGTACTGTACAAAAACAATTTACAACAAATGTGCATTTAAATAAAATCACTAATTAAAATGCGTAATTGTAAAGAGCATGAATCGCATACCTCGCTCGCTCCACTCTGTAATGACCTCGTCGACATCGTTTTTGGAGGTCAACTGCTAAATACAAATGACAACAGTGAAACTAATCAGTATCCTAATATTTTACATATCTTAAAAAATTCAGTAATCCATCCAATTCCGAATACTGGGGAAAACAAGGATATGTTTGGTCACCCCAGAGCTGAATATATTACTTAACCACGCTGTCATTAACAAAGAGATGAGATTTTGAAGTATCACTTGTCTTGGACTTTATACTGACAACTAGCCTATTAGAATCAGGTGTATCATCTCACCATTCGTTATCTGAATTAATATTAATAGTGGAAAACGAGAAAGCATCGCATATTTTCATTTTTTCGTTTGTTCAAAAAAGCGCAAAAACCAGATTTTGGCTCAATTTTCAATTTTTGATTCACGATTAGAAAACGAATAAACGACTTCATAATTCGTTTTACCCTGTGGGTGGTCACGACACGCCCCTTTTTGCAGATTGGGCAACCAAATCTGAACCTGTGACGTCATCGGTCATTCCTCTGTTCCGTTCAAGAAAATAATATAGTCTATTTTAGTAAAAATACAAAAAAGGAAAGAATGCATTGACTTGGGTATAGGCCTATAACATTCACGCAAGAAACTGTAATGACTTGCATCTCTCAACGCGCTTGAACTATACCCTCAGAACGCTTACAGGTTATTTTACGACAGATTTGCATTTGGGTTAAATCAATAAGCAGACAAACGCGAAGTCAAGCACAGACCAGTACTGAAGTGAAGGGGATGGAAATATGCAAAAATTTTATTTAATAAATACATATAAGTTAATATTAATATTTGAATCATTTTAAATAACTGCTGGTCTAAGAAAACCTGCCTAAGCTCTGCCCAGGTACTAGTAGTGTTGCGTTATTTATTAGTCTGCTTGTTTGATGAGTAAAGGAGGAAATGTAATTGCAATAATACAGGTTATTAATCCGTACACCTGTAGCAGCAGAGGAATACTATTTTGCTGTGCGGAACTGCAGAAGAACTGATGACGGCATGGTTTGATCTTCGGCTGACCAATCAGCAAAAAGGGGCGTTTAATTTATTTTCCTACCATGGAACGACAAACAAAACATTAAGCTGTATTCTTGTTTTTTACTTTTTTTGAACGAACGAAAAAACGAAAATAGGAAATCTCGTTTTTCCACTATCAATATTAATTCAAATAACGAATGATCAGATGATACACGGACCCAAAGGATATTAAAGCCACTGTTTACTTCGTATATTATAAAATATCGCATATAAAAGTCTGTGCATGTCACGTTGCCTGATTTTAGGCCTATACAAGACAAGTCTTGATTAACCTCGAAACCTTGGAATGCATTATAAATAATGTTGATTTCACAAAAATTTAAATCCTGCAACTGTTTTACAATAATGCATTAATATTGCTTGCATATAGCCTACCTCACGTATTTATTAATTATGTATGTATTGTAATATTAGCGTGTTGTTTTGTTGTTTGTGTTTAAGGCTAACCAAATTATCAAAAAACTAAAACGTGTTGAAAAACCTGTGTATAGTGGTTCTGCCCTACTTTTCTCTTGCTTTTTAGGAATCAGGGCCATTGTGTGGGCAGGTTAATAAACGACTTTTAACAGCAGAGGGCGCTAAGCTCTAACAAAGTCAAACATAATATATATCCTTTTGGGGGGGGGGGGGGTGCATTGTCATTGATAATTTTATTGTGTGTCTAAGATCTAAAATGTAACCTGCTTTTTTTAAACCAGAGGTTGAAAAACAAACAAACTTGATATTGTAGACTCTGTAATGCAAAAAGAGAAAATATGTGTTATTGCAATTTTGTATTGTTTATTGCATGTTATTTGTATTGTGTTCCGGTCCATCCTTCAAAACAGCAATAAAGAGAATGTTGAAGATAATTAATTCTGTGCAAATTCCCGGCATAGTGGTGAATTCTTTAACGATAAATGGCAAACGTATGGCCTGTCCTGACAAATAATTGCAAAGAGTGGGTGTAATTATTTTTCCACAAAAACAACCGAGCCATTTTAACTGTGAAACTACAATGACATCGTCTGTTGTGCTTTAAAGCAATTACAAGTATTACAATAAAAATACACCGATGGACTGCAAACTCAAGAAGAATTTTGACTGTACCCTGCAGAAACAAATACACCCCAAATTATTATTATTATCTGAATAAATTCTGTGAAACAAAATAAAGCACATTTTATGCAGCCTATTTATTACACCTATTTTTTGTAGGCTATATAATCGATTTTATGTGAAGCCTATTAGACCATTAGTTTATAAGTGTGTGTTTGCATATAATCCTTAATACCTTACTCGGGCCACAGGGATGCTTGCTTTGATGCATCACATCACCCAGCCTCATTAAGACATTTTAGTAGTTACACCTGGCCGTGCATTGTTTGGAGACTTGCAAAAATAAAAAGACGGATAGAAGATAGAACCCATGCAGAGAAAGTGATAGCATCAAACATACTTCTGCTGTTATAAACATCATTTTAGTGTAGGCTATCAGTTGCATGTGCTCTGGCCTTGAGCGTGTGTCATGTTCACACAAACCCACTGCAGTTATTAAACACCCAGGGATTCCGAATACTATACTCATTTGTAGCCCCAAAGACCTCATTTAGTTTCAGTGAATGCAAGTCCCTGCTCAGTTTTAATAGTGATATTTAGAAAATGAAAATCTCATTCGAGCAAGCTCTACCAAATATTTTTGTTAAAAAATAATTAGCCATGTTTATTCAAAAAATGTGTCGGTGGTGTATCTGCTAATGATATGAAGAATGCCATAAAGCTATTTAACACACAAATTATATACAGTAGCCTATATTTTCTATTGTGATGAATATGCGCTTCTTGGAGCACGTTGGGGAGAAAGCACCCCCTTAACCCCAAACAGAGCTTTGAAGAGCTCACTATTGTTCCAGTTGGGTTTGAGAACCGGTCATTACCGCTGATTAGCGCTGAAGAGTTTGACAACCTTATTGACTGTCAGAAACACTCTTTTCACCTAATCTTTCCGCTTTTGTCCCTTTGCACACTCAATAGCGTGCTCTCCTTTCCCCTACCACATCTATGCCTCTTTTTTCCTTCAATAACAGTTTGTTACCCAAGCATTATTAACAGACATTAAACATACAGCTTGTCCTTCCTTCCCGGACATTAAAAGAATTTAACAGCGATGCAAAACGAAAAATAAAAGCAATAGGCTAAACAACGGAAAATGGAGTTATTCATTATAATAATCAGAAATAATAGTAATTTTAGATGTTTAAATTCATTGGGGTTTGAGGTCTTGATTTGACCTTAATAATAATAATAGGCTAATAATAATAAAACCAGCAACACGCTGTAAGCGATCAAAATTCCGCAGTAGCTATTTCTGAAAGCAATTAAAGCATAAATTAATGAGTAACTTACTCAATAACTTATATGCATTTTACAAAGTTTGGATGCTTTTCCTTGCTCGTTTTGAAAGCAAGGCGCTTCGCCCTCTCGCTGACCTTCTCTTGTCAGAAAGCATTACTGGACGGCAAAGCCAATCACACGGAGCGGTTAACGCGTCTGGACGCGCAGTAAGCTATCAGGTTAAACACACCACTATAGCCTACATTTACCGATTACTGGCTGTGGGTGAATCTCACACCATTTATACCAGGAATACAGAGGCAAAAGTTCAAGTGGTTTGTCTGGCTAAACGAAGAGCGATTGCAGACACAATGCATTCCCATGTGCTAATGGTATTAAGGCTAACAAAATAGGATGTACCTTCAGTCTAAAATAAGAGATGGAAAAAATCCAACACAGGCTATAACTAAATAATAATAAATTATAGCTTATCATCAAAATAGCTGTCGAAAATAAACATCGGGTTTAATATAGGTAATTGATGAGAATAAGTCTGTGTGGTTACTTTGAGCATCCAAGTTTTATTAGCGGTAAGTCCTTAATTAATTCACTAATATATTTAGTATCTGCGCACATGCTCTAAAAGTCGATCGTTTAACACCGAAAATGACCAGACTTGAAATGACCAAGCAAATAAAAATCAGATTCTATAAGAGCAACAATTTAATGTGTAAACACCTTAGAAAACCTGGGAGGTAAATGTTTCACCATGAAGTCCTTTTCAAAATTAACAAAAAGTGTGAATATCATTTCCGCAGGGGCACATATTTGCTTGAGGCAATCGGTTACAAAAGTAGTTTTAATACAGATAGTTTTTGTTTTTTTTTCCGCGTTTGCCCCCACTTTGCTCTCACAAAAAGATAAATACATTTTAAAGATAAAGCATTCCATGAATCCCACGATTCCGGGCCGGTGTAACAGCCTGCAAATAAAAAATGAAATAAAATAAAAACACGGCCTCTGATACGTTAAGGCAGGCACTAATGTGCTTGTTTATCTTGCTGATTGTCTGTCTCGATTTCCTTCGTATGTGTTAATTTTCTCATAGTCTTCCCGTATAGCCCGCGGGCCGGTTCGTGGTGCGATGTTAGATGTCACATTCGCTGTCACTTGAAGTGATGGAGATAGCCGACGCGGCGGCTTTGCTCGACAGGCTCGCTTCAGGGCTCGACGCGTTCCCCAGTCGGTCTACAGCACCATCCTCTCCAGTTAGGGACCGAACCGAGCCATTAGACAACACCTGCTGTTGTAACCTTTAAAAAAAGAAAAGAAAAGGATGCGGTTTAGACGAAGGGTTTTCTATTAAAACTAGCCTAAAGAAAAGCGATGATTAATACGAGCTGATTTCTTTGTGCATTTCATATAATAAAAACGTGCAATAAATGCTAGAACACGTTAACTACTTAAAAACGAAAATCGCCTACTTTAAACGTTATGTATGAAATCTATGAGCATATTATGAAATGATGCTCTTATAGGCTGCAGGTTTAGCCTACTAACGGAATGCCCCGGAAGAACACGAAATGGGAGAGCATCTGTAGAGCCAGTGCGCGTGGAGCCTACATCTGTTATCTAGGCTTTGTTTAATAAAATGAATGCAACTTAAAAAAAATGTATTCTTAATTTATTAGTCTAAACTCATTTTAATCAAAAATAGAATTATAGCCTATTCAAATATCAATGAACAGTTTTAAAATATAATGCGTTTCTTTCAGCTTTCAACTTAAAACACAATTAGAACACAATTTGACAGAGGTAAATTATTATTATTATTACTACTACTACTGTTATTATTGTTATTATTACTGTTTGTGAGAAACTGCCCTGTTCGCATCACTCAAGCAAACACCTTGCATAACAAAAAGCCTATTGACATCACGTCAGAATTTCTTCAATTCACAGCTAAACTCTGGAAACAAAGCAAGATCAGTTATCGGGCTGAAATGCGAAGGGCATAATTTCATCTATGTAGCCGTTTTCAGTCATGGTAAATCGCTATTTGGCAAATCGAAAATGACTTTTACTCGATGATGCAGACTAGGCCCAAGCCATAATAAACACACAATAGCTAGCCATTGATTTTTGGTTAAAAGTGAAGTATTTTGTACGTGTGACTGCCTCTTTTGCGCTGTTTTTTGCTGTCTTTTATTCTCCTTTATTTCAGTGAAGATTCAATTTTAAAGCAAATGTCGAGTTTAATCATTAAATAAATTGCTCCTTACAATTACAAATAGCCTAATAACCGGTCTCATTTGTAGATAAATCGATCTATATATAGGCTATATATTTTTTCTCTCCATTTAAACAGGAGACTCTCGGTTTATTTGTTAACCAGCCTTTGGACAGTTAACACTGACTATATGTTATGCATTAGCCTAGCCTTTCTTTTATCTACATTCATTTAGATTTTATCGATATATCTTATGTTAGTTTGCAGGCTACCCATTTTAGCGAAAACATGAAATATTTGCTCAATATAAGCCCCATTAAATCAGGAAAACACACCTGTTTTTAGCGGCTGCGGCTCTGTCCCTTTGTCTTCGATTTTTAAACCAGTTCCCCACTTGTGTGGGAGTGAGTCCCGTAGCTTGTGCAAGCTCTCTCTTTTTACTCGGGTTTGGATAAGGATCCTGGAGGTACCATTCTCGAAGTAAATGCCGGGTCCTTTCTTTAAAGCAGTGCGTCTTTTGTTCCCCATCCCAAATTGTTTTAGGCAGAGGGAACTTCTTCCGTACCCGGTATTTGTCCACTGGCCCCAGCGGGCGTCCTCGGAGCTTCTCTGCCTCCTGGTAGTGTGACTCCAGCCAAAGTGCTTGCAGTTTGGAATGGGACTCTTTGGTGAACTTGTGGTTCTCCAGAATGTGGTAAAGCTCACGGAAATTCCCGGTGTGGAAGGCTACGATAGCCCGAGCCCGCAGCACAGACTCGTTCCTGTTGAGCACCTCGCAGGCAGCGGGCGCGACGGGCAGCGACCACAGGAATCGGCCGAGACGCTCGATGTCTCCGCTCTCTTCCAAAGTCTCGCATACCCCCGCTACCTGCTGGGGACTGAAATTCAAGATTGGCAGCTGAAACATGAAGGCTTCTGTTTCCCCCCTCGGAGTCCTCGCTACCTCAAGCACAGCTTCGTGCTTTATGTGGCTTTTCTCTGTCTCCCCCAGTCGAATCCAGACAAAAAAGGCAATTCCAGAGTCAGCCGATGAACGCAGACGACGCAGAGAAATAGAGATGTCGCTCTGTCGGTCTGTTGCTGCCTCGGTTGGAGACACCGAGAGTTCGAGGGCACGAGATTATAGCACAAGAATGAAGATGTTTTTTGAGGAGGGAAAAGACGTGCTGCCCGCTTCTGTTTTTCTATTGGACTTGGCAGATTGGTTGCGTAGTTTCCACCGACGCCTGTCAATCACTGTCAAGCGTGCCAATCACGCGGAACTGAGCTCGAGTAGATTTCAGCACCTCCCAGACCTCGACAGCGCCTTTTAGAAAGCAAACATCAGCGACCTCTGCTTTTACCGAATCCCCGCCAGTCAATTATGCTCGATTGCGCTATTTACGCACATTTTAAGTGACGCTTAAACTGCCTTCTGAGAATCTTAAACCCTAATGGAAAGTACAGTTCGCGAAATGTTATATTTAAGCTGTCGGCTTTTTTTATAGTCTTAACACTGGAGAAGACGTGATTGGCTTTTTATCGTTCCGAGTGCGCGAGCGCAGACGTATCCGAAGCGTATTGCGACGCGCGAGTGGTTCGGATTGAAATGACAAATGACATTAAATAAGATCATCCGTTTGTTGTGTGGATTTTCAGTGAAGTCGTCAGTCTTCAGCCTCGCTTGTGAAGAATCACGGCCGCTGACACAAAAAGAAAACAAATTAAGAAAGATTCGTTCAGTTACGCATTCAGCGATATGAGCTCGTAGACATCTGACAGCTCAGCGTAACAGTCATTGGCCTGTCAAATTTAATATCGCTGTTTAGAATGAAACAAGTCTTAACTGGACCAACCATTCCGCCTTCCAGCTGCACGTGGACAAGGGTCTGCTGGTCTTTGGTTAGGCTAAAAACTCTATTAACAACTTACATAAACAGTTTTAATCCAGCATTTCAAATATAATCAGCAAAAAACAAATATTTACATATCGCCCTGTGTGTTTTAATTGCTTTTATTTATTTAGTCTATTTTGCATCAATGAAATATTTTGAGCTCATTTGGGAACTGATAAGGATTTGAGAGGGGTATCATTCGACATACGGTTTGTGGAGATGCCATATCATATACAAATTGTGGTATAGTATCAGCTACAGCTCGCAATAAATAAGAAGACGGATGGATGGCGCAGATGGTTTGAAGTGTCGGGTCAGATTATTTCACGGCTGGCTACAGTGGAAAAGTTCATTCTGACGGAAAGCCCCTGATATTATTTTCACAGACCCACACAGTTCATTTGAAGAAAACCCTTCGGGCCCTTTTTGCATGATGTATGAGCTGCCCGTAGCTCCGATTATAGAACTACCGTCTGTGTACAGAAAGCTGCTCATTTCCACGCACTGCAGTCATGTCACGGAGACTGATCCTTCTTTACAGCATCAAGATCTTGATTTGCACCATTACCTCGGACACAGCTTAACCTGTACACCATAAACGGCAAGTTACATTTGAAACAAAATAATAATAATAATAATTATTATTCTTAAAACAATAATTTGGGCAATAGGCTATTAAAGGCATAAATAACATGTAAGTGCAAAATATAATAAAATTGTCCTATAGCCTAATATTTACACTTTTAAAACAGGAGAAAATAGAGAAGAGAAGCCCGTTAGTTTAACATTTCAATAACCTACATTTGTCTGGGAAACACTGAAGATTTCATCAGAGACATGCTTGCTATTTTATAGGGTTTGGATTGCCCCGTACTCTACACTGCGGGCCGTACGAGCATATGAAACAGGAAAAACGTTGTTTTAGTGGCCTTACATGTTTAAGCCTTCAAACATTTACAGGCCGTTTAATATTTTATATTCTGTCGTGTAAGTTTGAAATAGTCGAACAATTGCTTTTGTGTTGCTCCGAAGAATGAGAAAAGCGACACTGCGGCCTATAGCTGAGGTTCAGTTGTGAAAAGAAGTTACAGACGTTCCTGCATTGATTTAAAAAATTGATCATGTTTTCAATTGATATTTTGACTGATTCAATATTTTTGATGGTTTATGGTAAACGATTCAATTAAATAAGCTTGTTATTTGCAGCCATCAGGTTTCAATTTATTTTACATTTTGCATTTCTACTATTATTAAGTGTATCATTCAGTCAATGCCATGCATTAATATAGACATCAGTTTTATACTGCTGAGCAAGATGATTGCTTGTCATTAATAGTTTTATTATTGTGATGAGTTTTGTATAAAGACAAAACACAAGTAAAAAAATGTAATTTAAATGAATAAACTCTTCTCTTGGCTTTCACTATCATATCTTCTGAATGTATGATCATTTTTGAATTCATTTTATTTATGTTGTTTGTGATTACCAGCATTATTTTTTCAATGATTGAAAAAAAACAACTATTAAAAATATTTGAATATTTTACAATGGATCATTATCTTTATAATGTTACAGTTTCCATTTAAATTTGTTCTCTGCTTTTAAATCACAAAGGTCTAATAAAAAAGAGACAGACTCTTGTTTTATCTCTTCAACCTTTTTCTTGTGACAGCGTTAAAGTCATCCGCTGTGGACCACAGGATTCCCACGGTGTGGGGTCACAGCATGCCTCACAGCAAAAGAAAAAAAAAAAAACAGGAGAGAGAGGAGTGAGAGAGCAGGAATAGTGGGTGAGGGGCCATTAGATGCCCCAGATTCCTCTGGATGTGCTGTGCAGCCTACAGACTGTACGAGAGCAGGCTGCTCTCTCTCTCTCTCTCTCTGTGTTATCTGTTTCCCTCTTTCTAAATCCATCCTAAACATGCTTTTCACTTGTTCATATACACCATCCTGCCTTGCCTCCAGCTAGTATCACAGTATCATGCTTTTGTTGTTCAAATGGCCTAGAGTACACGTCTGGCTTTGTTTAGCCAAACTAAGGATTATCATTCATCAAACATGTTGGATCAGTGACCATTAGATTGTGATTTTTGAAATATCCATAAGGGAGCAGATTAAGCAAACACAGGCCTAATTTTGTCACGACACCACAGAATTTTCAGAAAGCATGGCTACAATCTCAGAGGCCAGAGAGCAATTGCTCTGGCTGGATTATATTGTAATTAAGGTATCATGCCAGCAGTCATATTAACAAACCCTCTGGTGGTCTAAATATGCAATGGTTAAGCTGTAAATGGGCATTTAGAGTGACAGGGATCCCAGGATCATTTGGACAGTTGAGGATAATGCAGTGGATAAATCTGTTGCTCTGGTTGGTGCCATACAGCATTAGAAGAGCTGACTTCTGTCTTTTTATAAATCATAATCTACGGATGTACAGTAACAGACACTATCTAATATCTATAGCACAGCAGATGCATATTTATAATCGGACAAAAACACACACACAACCACATAGAGACTCATCCGGCAAGTATTTTTGTTTTCTATCAATAAATGCACTAAAATGCTATTTACTTTGATACACTTTTATTATATAAATTATTTGTAAAAATATATTTTTAATCAACTGTGAAAATAAAAAAGCCTCATCAAAAATATCAGACACCTTTGTCTTTTCCTGACAGGACAAGGTTGTAAAATGTCATGTGGCGCAACTCCTAAAGAAAATACATATTTTGGAATGACTAATTGTTTAAATTAGTTTTTGTTTATTTCTTTTTTTTAAATAATAATTAAGGTGTCCTAGACTAATTAAAATATGTTTTACTTCATGGTTACACCACATTTTTGGAGTCATTAAATTAAAATGTTTTTCGAAAACAGTATATATATATATTTATATATTAGACTATTTTACTATTATAATTATTATACTTAATATTATTCTTTTAGTTTGGCATCCTAACGCAACAACGAACGCGGTAGCTATTTTATTGTATAATAATGATAATAAAACCGTTTAATATAAGTTGTAGGCTATATTGTACGAGTAAATAAAAGCATAACAACAGTGATAATTAAAATGTATCATACTGAAAATAAGAAAACAACCTGAACTTCAAATTGTAAGCTACATTAACAAGTCTATTCCAAATAGCAAAGACTCTATCATTCACTGAATATGTCTTTTGAATAATGTTAATGGTATATGTGTAATAGTTGACGCACTTATTAATTTCGTCGCGAGAGGACTGAATTTACAGAGAGCCCGCCCACGCGCTATTACGATTGGTTGTGATTTGATTGACGTTGTCGGGTTTGGTGTAATTATTCGTCTCTCGAATCTTACCGCTTGATGTAGTATAAGGTTAGACGTCAATAAACATCCATTAATCCAGCTTCCAGCTTAGAATCAATTTTTAACTTAGAAATTGCTTCTAAATTTCGGAATTAATTGCAAACAAACACATCAGTATTAGCCTAAACGTGAAATGTTGATGTAGAAAGACGTCAAAAATAGTAAAACGTAGCTCCTCCAGCAAACTTTGTTTTTGTTTGCATCTAATTTCTTTGCAGAACTATAGATTAATACATAGCCTAGGCTTGATTTAAGATGAATACATAACATATAAGCTAGATTTAACATAAATATGTAGTAGCTAAATGTAGAGAGTTGGTTGTGTTGTCTTGGTTTAAATGCTGCTGCTAAAATTACTGTAAGCTTTGGCATCATGCATGAATCTTTCCACATGAACACACTGTTGTATATAACCTTTTCTGTCTGCACACACATACACAAACAAACAGCCCAAGGTGAGAGTGAGTGCACTTTCAGTCTGTTGAGTAGCAGGCCTTATTAGGAGGAGCCCAGAGGGGGGGAGGAAGGTGGGTGAGGAAGACCGGGGTTCCCAGCAGTCTGTGCATGATGACTAAACCATGTTTAACGTTATGATACAAGACACAAGAGAGCGTAAAGCTTCCTCTGGCTAATCGGCTTATTGGGAACAAATGTAAATCGGCTCAGAAGGCGCAGTTGTAAATATGACTTGTTTGGCTGGAGGGTCAAGCTATGTTTCTATGTTTCTCTTCTAGAGGTTCTGAAGAAGTGATGATCGGATTAGTTGGGACCAGGAAGGATGTTCTTTTGCATAAGGCTGACTTATGGTTTGTTGTTGGTCTGTGAAATTCTTCTGGTAGCCTATTACAATTTTCTTTGCTTATATTTATTGCTCTCTATTGATTTTTGTATAATCACACAAGAATTGCATGTGTGTTAGTCAACTCAATAAAGTTGTTTTGATGTTCAAGGCTATTGCATGACCTGCTTCACCCTAGTCTGCCTGTTTTTGTTGCCTTAGATACATGAATATTACAGATCACTTATATACTGTAAAAATAAAATGTTGAACCTGAAGTTGCCATGGCTTTGTATTACTTTGGTAATATTGCAGATTAAGAGTAGAATATTTCTTAAGTTTATTTATTTTACTTCATTTATTATTATTACTATTATTATTTTTGCAAGCTGTTGTTGTTCAGTATTATATGCATCAACAATCAACAAAACAAATATGCGTAGAGAAACAAGTTCATCCTAACAAAGCAAAACAAGTTAACACTTGCAATTTGTTATTAAATTAAATTAAATGTAATTATTTACTGATATTATAAGTCAAATCTGTGATAACATTAACCACGATTAAATGCATCCAAAAAATAAATATATATACTGTATATATAATATACACACACATATTTTCAAATTTATTAATTCATATATATATTTGTGTATTTTATATTATATATAAATATATGTCATATAGAAACATAAAATATTTTTCTTAAATATATAAATGCATATGTTTGTATTTATATAGGCTATCCATAACAAATATACCCATTTTACACATATATATTATGTAGAAAAATGTTTTTAATGGATGCGAACTGTGATTAATCGTTTGCCTGCGCTAGTGTATGTATATTTAACTTTCACCATTATTTATAGGACAGTAGAGTGTAGATAGCAAAGTAAGGGTGACAGCGAGGGCATGAGATCAGGTCTGACTCAAACCTCTGTGCCTGGAGCCAACTGCAAGAGCAAGAGCAAGAGCAGTGGCACCACATTTTTTACATTTTGTTTTTAGGCTTTAGGAATGTTAAGTAAAAAGCTCATTCCTTAGTATAGTGTGCTATCCAGAGCACCTTAACCTGCCATATTCACGCTGAAAATTGACTTCATTACACCCCAGCGAATCCAACCTCATTGCTCACGGATCAGCTCTTAATTGATGTTGTAGTTGTAAAAGTCTAATACACTCAAGGTATACAAAGCTACCCTCAAGATTAATGAAACACTCGCTTGATCTTGAGCCCAGGACCTTTACAGACCACTATTCACACCCACGCAGACAGCTCAGTGTCCGCACGCAGCCCGCTCATCCAGTTGGAGCCTTGAGAGTCCTGACAGTCTGAAAGGTGTTCATCAAAGTAGATCATGCTCTATTTTAAACATCTAAGGTGCATGTTCTAAAGACGGTCCAATCTGGCAACTGAAGAAGTGACCTCTATTAAGCGCTGCAAGCAGACGAGATTAGGGTTATAACAAGGCCACGGGATTCCAAGAACCATGATAGGTGCTGTAAATAATGTTTGGAAACAGTTAGCTGTGCTCGACCACAAATATCAACACAAATAAATATAGAAAGGATTATTAATAGCATAGTAGAGCTAACGTAAGTAAGAAAAGTACTTTAAAATTCATATTTAATGTTTACATTTTATATTGTTCTACAAAAGATTTTTGATTTTTAGTTCAATATTAAACAAGCTTATTAACAAGCTAATGTTTTTAATAAATGTTAAAATATTAATTGTTATTACACAAGATTAGAGGCCAACATGGATTCTCAAGGACAATATTTAATTTAAATGTACATTTTTAAAATGTATATTTTCTATACAGCACACACGCATTGTTTTAATCTTTATTAAAAATTTATTTGAAACATTGAAAGTTTGATTTTTAGCTTGTTTGGTTAACAATTTGAGTAGAGTAGAAATTATTTGTAAAGGCATTTTTGCTACAGAATTATTTACCAGCATTTGGTAGATTGTAAGTGAACAGCATGAATTATAAATTAAATAGAAAATGGTAGAATTAACACTGCCTCTATAAACAGAACAGCCCAATTTCCAAGTATAGGTCAGGATTTAAGAGCCTCAGCTAAATAAGATTTAAGTCAGCTATTTTAGGACTTGTCCACTAAAAATAAGTCATGGGTTCTTTTAAACCACCACATAAAGCTTTAAAACAACAGAGGATATCCTCACACTGCATTACTGGGGTTTGTGGCATTACGGATTACATACAAATGAAACCGGTTGTTCAATGTTCAAATAAATCTTCACAAAAGATATCAGATGTCTTTTTTCTCAGGATCACTGGAATCTGTGATAGTCTCAGCTCTTCTCATGCAGTGATCTGGTGTGCATGTTTAATACCGAGGAGAAAGTGCTGTCACTGAGGTGCCGTGTGTGGATATGAAGCTGTTGAATAATGAAGAGGGCCAATGGCACCCATGCAACTTTCATGATGCCTGCTCTCCATGTCCGTGCACAGGGAGCGTCGAGAGCATCTCACGGGTGTCAGCTTGTCAGGCCGAGAGGATGAGTGAACTTCTATTTCCGCCTGGGTGAGCAAAACTCTCTCTCTTTCTGTCCCCACAGAATCTCTCTTTCTCCTGCACACACACAAACACACACCACTTGACTACGCTCTACCTGTTTCCACATTATATATGTGCTTGCCTGGCTCGTTTTCTGCCGTGTGTCAGCCTAAAATGAGCTCAGACTTATGAATTTAGAAAGTGCATCACCTGCTTGTGTTGCATTAGTGTAGACAGAAGATGCACATAATGATTGTGTTGTTATTATTATTATTTTATTAGTGATAATAAGGATACTACAACAGCAAATGCACAGAAAACAAAAATTCGAGAAAGATATGTGTCATTTCCTCCAAAATGGCCATCTGTTTTATTTGTTATATTGCTCATTAATAGTTCAAGATAGTTTATGCATAATGTTAACAAGAGAGACATGTTTTACTACATTAAATGAATGTAGGCTATATAACATAGGCTCATATAATATAAATAGTGCTGTCAAATATAAAAAAAATAAACGTTTTTGTTTGCATATGTATGTGTATATTTATATATTTCAGAAAGAAATTGTTTGCATAATAAATATATTTATAATAAAATTATATTAACATAAATATAGACATGTAAATATTTTCTAAAAATATACTGTATGTGTGTGATACATATACACAGAAAACTCACATATATTATGTAAACAAAAATATTTATTTTTGATGTGATTAATCGCAATCATTTGTTTGACAGCATTAAATATAATATAAAAAATCTTGTTAATTTTATGTTTGTTTGTTTTTTTTCAAATTCCCATTAAAATATTCAGTCACATTTTTAAGTAAAATACATACACAATCACAAATACAGACTACATCATATTAAACTATATTGACCTTTTCCCAGAGTCCCCTTGTCAGGTTGTTTTAACTTTGTTTTACTTAAATGAGTAATCTGCTGTTGATCTGTGTAATCTGTAATGTATATCCAGGTGTCTTAAGAGTAGGTGTAGTCTTAAGTCTCTCAGGGAACAGAAATATACAGTATGAGTGTTTATACAATAGCCATCATGTGTCTGACCTCTGACTAAACCTGAAACATCTTGGTGTGTCAGTATATGAAAACCTGAGACCCTGAACGCTCCTAATAGAAAATAGTGATGTGACAACTGCATTCAGTCAGAAATTTGTAGTAGTATTGTTAGAAATATTATGTACTTTAATTCATTCTACATTTTTGGGAATAGCGTGTGCAATACCTGTTAAAATCAAATCAAATAAAATGTGTAAAAAGTGTTTAATCAGTTGTTTTGGTTGGCTGGCTGCCCTTCTGTTACCACTGCACAGATTGACCTCATGTGTGACACATGTCCAGGCGGCCTACAGTAATGCCATCTTAGTGCTGCTGAGCCTCTTATAAACTCATAAAGTTCAGGCCAGGGGGAGATGGGAATCAGAAAGGGACCTGTAATCCACACCAGCTAAAATGACCATTTGAAAATATGCTTAAAACCCTGGGTACGGTAATATCTTACTATATATAATTATATACATAAACAGGAAATAAATGAATAACAAATAAATATAACAAAATGAACTTATGAAGTGGCCTTTCATCTTTGCATATAAAGATGAAAGCTTAGATGGCTTAAATCCATAAAATAAATTCCATTTCTCCAGTTTGAACAGGAAACTATCACTTTACTACAGTGTGTACATGAGAGCGTGGCTTAAGGATGGATTGAAAGGAGGGAGTGTGGACTTTGCTTGCTAATATGATCAGTGGATCTTAAGCAGATGCATGAGTGGCTCGGGGCATAAGCCCATAAATGGGGCATTATGGCCTAATCACTTCTGCAGATACCTGGGTAAGGAGGCTAAAAGTAAGCCATATACAAAACCTCAAGGTAAAAGTGCAACATATAAGAGAATTGTAAAAATAGAAGAAAAAATAGAAAAAAGAAAAAATGGTTATTTTAAGATCTGTTCACCAAAAAATCTGTGGCATTATTGCAAAAACACCCTCTTGGAATTTTTAGGAGTACATGGTAAGAGTTTAATTGCTATTTAATTTATTTCTTTCAAACAAGTACATTTATTTTATTTTATTTTAAATATATTAATTTATTCTAAAGTTTATTGACATGTTATTTATTTTAATTTATTTCTTATTGTACATTTGCTAAGATTGTTGATATTAAGTCAAAAAGCTGTTGTGCAACCTTTATTTTTTCTTTCTTTTATTCAACTAATTGCTGCATTTTGATGTTGTCAGAAGTGCCAAGGAGGTCATGATGATGAACTGCATATAAAATGTCACATGATGAACAGTGGAAGAAAATACTAAAATATGTGTTAAAATGCCTCTCAGTAGGCAGGGATTTTCTGGGCATGGCAAGGACAGATGTCACAGCAGCCTACATCATATCTGGTCACTTATAGGCACTGGTCCAGTCTTGTGTTGTTGGCTGGCACGTCAAGGTTGATTTAGCTAGTCAGATGCTTGCTGTCACCAGACCGGGTGGAGGAGCTTAGAGTCCCTCTGGAACCTGTCTTAACATGCATGTGTAACAGAAAGTGGAGCCAGTGGCGAGCACTGCTGTCCACATGCAAATATGGAGGCTCAAAGACAGTGATATGTAAGACCTAAGGGAGGGGGAGATCATCCTGACCACTGTGATCATCAGTAACCCCAGACAAAATCCTTCCTGTATCCTTAGGATGTTACATCGTATTGCATATTATAGTGTGATTTGTCTGAAAATGATCTGTTTTCTGCATTGGGGGGACTGGGCAGAACTGATGCTGTGTACATGACAGTGGTGCTCTGAGACCTCAAACAATGCAAGCCTTAAGATTGTGATATCATGCCATGAGCTCGGCGACGGCTCCACACTGAAGAACCTGATGTCATCTAGCTAGCGACAACACAAGCTGTTTATTTTTTCTTCTTTTTTTTCACGATAAGGAGAGATGGCTTATAATCATATGCCAAAAATCATGTTCAACCAAATATGCTGGAACAGAAGAGCTGGCAATTGCTTTAAGCATATGACCTTTAATCAAAAGTCAATGACACATTTGCAATCAAATCATGCAAAAGAAAAACATTCATAATTAATCATTGTAGAAGTATTACATAAAAACATGAACCCTTGTTTAATCTGACATTAATAAACCTTAACGTCTTTACAATTCTAAAGAATCATCAGGTTTTTAAGAAACACTTTGATGCAAAATCTAATTTCTATAACACAGCCGAACTATCTTTTAAAGCCAATGTAATGTAATCATAATAAAATGATGATAAAGATGAACAAGAAAATGACCTCCGAATCAAGAAATGCATGGGACAAAAACAATATTACAATTTGTCAAAAATTTTGGCAAAGCATTATATATTTGTTTATTTGATTGTTAACTTGTTTGTTTATTCGCTCATTCATTTTTTGCATCATATTTAAGGAATTGACATTATAAATCATAATCCATTTTGACGATTCACATGTAAATTTCTCACACACAATTTTGATCGATAATTGATTAATTGAATACATGAATGAATGCATATTGTGTAAGAAAAAATAATAATAATAATAATAGAGACAAAACATTTGAATAAATATTATGTAAAGTAAAATGCCTCATATTATTATTTCAATAAATAGACAATAAACAGGAGATACACAGTATTGTGCAGCAGTCAGTGCTTGCATTCATTAAACCATGAAACTATATACTAAAAACGTTTTAAAATGTAAAACAAAGAACATTAATTTATTATGATAATACGGCATGTGAAGCGATAGAATTTAGTCAATGCAAAAATTGACAACCTTGGCGAGTATTAAACGCACAGTTACGGTAGGCATTTGATGCCTCATTGTGCTGAAATATTGTCTTCTATTAGTTAGCTGTATAGACAGAGTTTTTGTTCAATAGCCTTCTGAGAATCACTCTATAGGGCACAAATAGCGCAAGACAATTTTTTCCCTCTCTGGGAACTCTTTATTTCAGAGTAAGTGGACAGGATAAGGGCAAGGAAAAGGAAAAAAAAAAAAAAAAGCAATGTGACTATCTGGGAGCAGAACGGAGAATTGAACAGCGCATAAAGGAGAAGAAAAAGACGGACACGCAGCGGTTGTTAGTCACCTAGCAACAAGTCTTCCATCAACACCCCCCTCGTTCCCTCAGCCTCTCGTCCAAAGTCTTCCCACTGTGCTCCTTAATTCAGCAAATGTGCTACGGATGTACTCCACCTCCTCCCCTCGCCCCCTGCTTCCCCTCGCCCCGACAAAGCACGTTCCGAGGTGCTCTGAAGGACGCGAGCCTCCACCTCACACACAACCACTCAGCCACCCCATTGACCGCTGAGGCCTTTCTCCCGGAGCACAAAGGGGCAAGGCACAAAGCCCTGAAAAGAGGGGCAGGCCCAACAGGGAAAACATTTGCTTCTAATTGTGATTGACTGCATAATTAAAATGATGTTCTTTTTTTTGTGGGGGGGCTCTAAATGCCGAGGAGGGGCAGAAGGATGCTTGTTAAAGCAGGCACTTTGTCACCAAGTAATGAGGAGAAAGCATTCCTGCTGGGTAGAGTGGCCAAATATTGAGATTGCGCCTGGAACAACTCAGAGCGCCTCTTCAAGTGTCTGCACAATGAGAACAGAAAAGTGCTGGGGTCTCACACATGTGCGCACTATTAGACCCGTATTTAAGCAGCCAGTGGCATAGAAATATGAACGTAGGCATAGAAAACTCATATATAAACAATGCCTTCTTATAAATATCCGTATGGTGCCTTTCAATTGCACAAAACGTTCTTTATAGTAGAAAAAGGTTCTTGTTTCTCACACTACAAAAACATCCTCTAGCTGTTTAAGGAAAGGTTCTTTGAGGAGCCTGAAATTGCTCATCTATAGCATCCTTAAAGGGGTAGTTCACCCAAAAATGAGAATTCTGTCATTAATTACTCACCCTTATGTCTTTCCAAACCAGTAAGTCCGTTGTTCATCTTCAGAACACAAATTAAGATATTTTGATGAAATCCGACAGCAAAGGAACTACCACATTTAAGGCCCATAAAGATAGTAAGGAGATCATTTAAATAGTCCATGTGACATCAGTGGTTCAGCCATAATTTTATGAAGCTATAAGAAAAACTTTTGTGTGCAAAGAAAACAAAAATAATGACTTTATTCAACAATTTCTTCACTCCTGTATCTACCTTGAAAGTGGTAGTTCCCTTTTTGTCTAAAGAGGGTCAGAAAGCACATAGTTTTTATCAAAAATATTTTTGTGTTAATAATTTGTGTTACAAAGATAAACAAAGGTCTTACAGGTTTGGAACAAAATGAGGGTGAGCGATCAATGACACAATTTAGATTTTTGGGTGAACTATCCCTTTAAAAAAATAATGGATCTTTATTATCATTTATGCTTCCATGAAAAACCTCCATGGAAACCTTTCATTGCACAAAATGTTCTTTATAGTGGAAAAGGGTTCTTTAGATGTTCATAGGACTACATGAAGGACATGATTCTTCTAAGAACTGTTCAACAAAAGGTTATTTCAGGAATCCCAAATGGTTCTTCTATGACATCACACTGTTCTTTATTGGCATGGGCGGTTCCATAAGGAAACTCCTTTATGGAATCATTATTTTAAAGAAAAAGCAGCGGAAAACATAACTAATTTGTAGATCATGAAAGTTTTGCATTAAGTATGTTGTTATTGCTACAAAATACAAGATACTCTACACAAGCACACAGAGAAAAATGTTCTTTGAGGAATCTCAAATCATTCTTCATTCTTAAAAAGGTTTTAAAAGGGGTGTTTTTGCAGTAATGCCGTAGAAGAACAATTTTTGCCTCCCAAAAGAACCTGACAGTAAACAGTTCCTATAAAAGAACCATTTTAAAGAACATTTTAAAAATCTAAAGAAACTGATTCAGCTATAAATTTGAAAGGTTCCATGGATGTTCAAGGTTCTAAATGGAACCTCTGAAGCCACTAAAGAACATGTATTTTAAAGAGTGTTTTATGGCATCATTGCGACAACCTCCTTTTTGGACTTTTAGTTTTACGATAAAGTAGCCGAAAGCGTCAATCATTTGTGGATCCTGAATGTGTAGTATGTAGTATGTTGTTAACGCATTGAATACAAGATGGTTTCTGTCATCAGAAAAGCCACATTGCAATTGCAGACTTCTACACAGGCAAATTGGAGGGCATTTGCCATCAGAGGTCCCACCCAGGGTGCCACAATAGACACATTCAAACACCCCCCCAAAGGTCAACTTGTTTTCATTGCTTTTGAATTTCAGAATCACCTTGGTGACCATTCTCCCCTCACCTCCATCAGTGGATTGCCTGCGCTGTCTCTTCCCTTTGTCTCCTGGCTCAGCGGGTATATGCTGGGTCATGTGCTGTAAAAAGGAAAAGACAGGAGAGTTGCAAACATGTGGGAGTCCAACAGGGAATCGTTCAGAAAATGCACAGTGAAGCATATAGGTATATGTATTGGGCTCCTGGGTTTTCCAAAATGATCATTTTAATACCTATCTTTTGTATATTTATTTATATTTCACATATATTAATGGTTTCATCAAAGGTTTTATTTAGTAGTGTAATAGTAATTGCCATGGCAGGTAGTTCTCAGGAATCAAGGAAGGGGTCAAAATTGAAGTAATTCTCAGGAGTTGGTGCCATGTGTCCTTAATTAGTTTAATTTAAAAAGGTTACTACTAAACCATAAATTGTTTACCTCACTGAAAAAAAAGGGAAAATAAGGTTACATTAAAAATGTCTGTGCTTTTTTGCCAAGGACATTTTGAAAAATGACTTTTTTTCTCTAAAACCACATAATTCTACAAGGGAAATATTAGTGCAATCATAATAAAATACAAATAAAAACCATAAAAATAATCTTTGTATTATACTTAAATCCAATTAAACAGAAATTTAAAGTAGCACGCTGAACATTAAAAAAGCATGAAACTGCTATTTCTAAAAAGTCTAAAAATACATTACAATTTTGTGAATAATTCTTTAACATTAGAATGCAAGAATTCTAATTTTGCATGTAATACATTATTAATGATACAATACTACACAACAAACAAACACTTAAAATCACAAATCATGCTTTGTTCTTTCTTTCTATATACATTGTGACTGATTAAGAAATAAGTAGTTTTTTAATCTCACTTTGATACATATGTTGTTGAAACATGTTGTCTTTTTACTTTTTATCTCTCTTGTTGAAAAGCATCTAAATTATTATTATAATAATAACAATTAATTATTATTCATAGTTAAATTAACTGAATAATAATTTATTATATTCTTTTACCTTTCCACACTAAAGTTAAATCTCTCCAATATTTTAGTGCAATATTAAAATCAAATTTCTTACCATTCTTACACTAATAAAAATCTGACAAAATAACTGAATTATTCATATATTATACTATACCAAATAAAATGAGTTGTTTTTGTATACCATTGCACAAACAGTCCATTTGAATTATTTCATGAGTTTTTTTGGGGGATTCCAGGCCATTTGTGACTGTAAATGGTCTGTCTTGAAATAATAAGCTTGAGTATGACTATGTTTTCCAACATAGCATGGAGGTGTGTTCCCAGGCAAAAATCTAGTTTGAGGCCCTCACGTCACCTTTAATTTTTCAATGATTTGATGAAGAGCAGGGACTCATCATCCAAGGCAAATACAAGAAAGTATAAAGCCCAGTCACGGATGCCCTCTTTGCACAGCAAAAGTGGTTTGAAAAAAGGTCACGAAGACTGGCTGTCCTCCCAGAGCTCCTCGATGTGTCTCTCGGCTGCAGAGACTCTAAGCTGACACCAATTAAAGAGATTACATCTCAGTTTACAAGGAAAGCTGAAGTCCTCCATGCTGGTGATCTTATCTGACAAGGTTACCAGATGCCAGGCAGGGAGGGCACGACCTCCAAGGCTTTCAAGTGGCCTCTTAAGAGTGTTTTCACCACTCAAAAACGTCAGTACCCACAGGCCAGTGTCTGAATTACATTTGAGACACAGAAAATTTTGCATGTGTGAATGTCGCTTGTGGTGGTATACATTTATTTTCTGTCACATAACACCAGCATCAAAATAAGTTTCAGATTTATGTTGATGGTATATGCTTTTACCATCAACACATTTCCAAAATGAACAAATATAACTAGAAATCTAGAAAAAAAGTGTAGAAAAATAAAGTGCTTTAAATAAAATAAAGTGCGAGTATGACCCTCCTGTACAAGTGTTATGAAGAGCTCTTGATTGGTTCACCTTTATTCTCAGAAGCTGAAATCTAAGCTCCTTCAGAGCCTTCTTCTCCTTCTTCACTTCACCGAAGCCTTACTCTGGCCACTTGAGAGAGTTTGGAGGGACCAGCTTTAGTAGAAAGTGTCAGGTGGTGCTCTGAAGCTAATGCTATCTGACATGTTTGTAGTTCAACATGTCGTTCCAACTACATTTTATTTTTTCTGCCATGAAGCAAAAAGACAAAAACAAAAATTCAGTTGCCTTGTAATTGGCCCTGTACAACAACTTTCACACTGGATAACTCATAGATCATGTAGAAGTTCAGAAATATTATCATCATACATTTCCAATTTTCATGTTTTTCCCTCATTCAGTCCTTTCTGTGAAATACCTTTCTGTTCGAATGTTCAAACTTTTTTATTTTGTATGTAAAGCAGAAGCTAGAACATGTGTGGCCAGAATAATGCTAAAATATTTTTGAGAAAAATATTTTATTAATTAATGTCAAAATTGTTGTGCAAGGCCAATTGTAAGACAGCTGAATTGTTTTTTTTTTTTTTTGTTTTTGCATACATTTAAAAGACTGGGGCAAGCTGTCACATCTTTCAAAAGAAATTGTTGCAGCCTGTTTTTATTATTATTATTGTACACTTTATAATTGAGTTCTGAGAGAGAGAAGTCGATTGCCACATATTTGGTTCCCTGCTGTTAAAGAATGGATGATTTCCCTATAATCGCTTTCTTTTTTATCTCGCTTTTTTCATGTTCATTTAATTTTAGTTCACTATAATTAGTTTTTTATTCTGATAAAGGTCTACGTGTCTCCCTCTTTCTTTTAATATTGCATAGTTCTGTCAAATTCAGTCACACTGATGTTATTTCAACAACCTGAAAATCACAGAAGGGACTAGTAACTGTGTCAAAGGTTTTGTCAGAGGACCTTGCTATAAATAAGGAAGTCAAGAAGTTACTAAAATCAAGAACCAAGGGGGTGAATAAAATGTTCAGTGAAAGCTTGATGCTTAAATTGAAAAGGCAGCGAGACTTCCAGTCTGTGTTGTTTTACATGAGAATTCAGAGGATGCTCTTGGTTTGTTTGGCAGTTTGAGGCAGCTCAGCTCTTTGTCTGTCTTCCTGCCCTTCACTGAAGAGTAACTGACCAGCTGCAGAAGTCAAGCCCACCCACCATCACCCCTTTTCTCCAATCACAGAGTGAAGAGTTTTTCTGCTTTAGCACCGGAATCATCACGATGCCCCGATCACATGAGAAGCAGGTGCAGATGAGGTTTGTTTGTGTGTGTGTTTGTGTTTGTGTGTGAGGAACAGGTGCAGAGGAACTCATTTTAGGGGGGGGGGGGGATGCACTGACTTGATGTCCCCATATGAAAAAGGTTGAAGGTTACCTGTTCTATAAAAGATGAATCTGCGCAAGCTTAATGTTTCTTTGTTTGCGTGAAAATTATTGCAAGAATTTGTTAAACTAGCTCGAAATTGGTGGAAGTATGCGTGGCTATTCAATAGACCATCATTTCTTTTTTCCAATATCTGCAGTGTTTGAAAAATAAGCAACTGACAGTCATTGCTTTAAACGGACTCAGCGATGTCACTGCATTGGTTGAAATCGAAATCAATGCCAAAATGAATATATTTGGCATTCAAGTAGTGACACAACCAATGTTAATTAAAATAACATTAAGCTTGTTAATGTCACTAATCTATGGAGAATTACCGCACTGATTTCTCTCATCGTAATGTGATTATATTTTAATTGGATTGATGATACTGAATTACTAGCAAGATATTGAAAAATATTATTGGTTACTTGTAGATATAGAAATGTTCAGTTTATTGTTGAATGAAAGGATTGACTAAATTAACTAAAAAGATAATAAATGTACTAGATTTTTTTTTATTAAATACAGTAAATACTAAGCTGTAGTTTGTTTGCAAGTCTTTAAATTCAACCCATCAAAAATCAGTGTCTATTAAATAAGATCATGGTAATTTTGTATTCATGTATTCATCCAAGGTCACAAAATGTGTTAGAATCACAGCTGAGACAAATATCTGAGTCTCTCCTGCATATGCTGAAGGAAAAAAGAAGAATCATTACTGACCTTATTGCACCAACATGAAAGGAATCACATCACATTAATTTGGTTACTTTTTAATCACCCATTAAAAGGGGTTTGGAAAAATGTTAATGTTCATGTTTTATTTTTTATTTTTTAAAGGCATCTCATTAATGCTTTCAGTAACCTTTGCCAAAAAAGCAGTGCTTTTCCATAAAAACTGCAAGAGTCTGTCCAATCAGCCAGTCACTTTATCTCCCATTGTGGATTTAAATGGAACATTCACCATGGCTTTGCTTCCAAACACTATGGTTTTTCAGAATAACGCTGAATGGGAACACACTCTTGCACAGCTGTGTCCTGGTCTGTCAGTGTATGCGCTTGTGTTGGTGGGTTGGTGTATGCCTTTATAAAGGGTCTCATCTAGTTCATTCAACCCTAAAGAAGAATCATTTGAATTTTTTAATGGAAACAAATGTCAAAATCCACAAAAACAAGAAGCACATCTTTGGCACATGTCTAGGCCAACCTTGAAAATATGTTTTTCATTATGATGCAACAGATATTCAAATAAAATCAGCTATCCCATAACCTATTTTGTTCACTTATAAGAAAATATATCTGTTTAGTGATTATGGTGTCATTTTTGTGTCTTTCAGAGTCGCTGCCACTCTTTATCAGTTCAGACGTTTAAACGTCACTGTTATTGTCGCATAGCGATCCGCTAAGAAACAAAATAAAAACCCTGAAGCCACAGATTAGGACCTTGAGAGAAAAGGTACCTCTGTTGAACCTGAACTCTCAATACAACCACAAAACAAAGACTTTGTACTTACAGTACAGATGTATGAAGGTTAGAGAAGGGGAAAAGTCAACTTTTAAAAAAACACACCAGGTGGAATGGCAGGGACAAATCTAACTGTTGAAAAGAACTGATTACAAAGTAAAAGCCAGATTCCAGAAATCAATAGCGCTGTATGATACATAAAGAAAAGAGAGCATGAAATGGAGTGGCAGCAAATTTTCCGCTCAGAGACGCATTTTGACAAGGACACCATTCAAATGTAACCAAAAAAAAAATAAATCAGTGACACGGCCCAATTCAAGGACAACGTACATTTACCGTTTATTTGTTGTTGACTGAAACAAAGCAGGAACATTCATTTGCAATACAATGATTGCATGACATGAGATTTATTTAATGCAGGGATTTATTTTGAGAAAAATGTTGGCTTGACTTTTCCCTGCTTATTATACAACTGAACATGCATGCATACGTAAATGTGGACATAATACATTTTATTTGGATTGCAATTATTATCCCAAAGCATTTGGTGGCAGTGATTCTAAGGTGTAATGCTTATGACAATGATGAATATTAGGAAATATAATACTCCTGTGTGCTGCAATTGTTAATTGTTGCAATTGTATCTTGTATAAGTTACATTTTATTTTAAGGTGTCCTTGTTACAGTGTAATTACACATTTAAATACTGAACAATATTAATTAACCACATGCATTTATAGTTAAGGTTAGGATTAGGGTTTGGCTTAGGGTTTAAGTACATGTAACCTGTAACAAGAACATCTTAGAATAAAGCGTTTTCTTATTTATTTTCTTAAATCACTCATTTAGAACCCACTTGGAATCATTAAAACATAGATTTGAGTGTGCTTATGTACTCTGAATGGATGAAGGACGTTTTTTGTACAGTGTAAGGAGCACCAAAAGTGTGAACTCAGTCTCTCTAGAGCTCTCTAACTAGGGCTCTCTGCACTTTTCTAGGGTTCGTTTTTTACAACTAAAAACAATTTCCATTTCAACTTTACATAAGCATCTCTGTTGAAGGCACTTTCATTCAGACAGTTCTTCTGAAGAAGAGAACTGCAAGAGATTAGCAAATACCTAACTTGTATTACAAAACATTATAGTTATTTTGCAAATATCAAGGCCACTATTTCTTATTGTTCAGATTTTCATTATTATTATTATTATTATTATATTAAAAAAATCCCTTTTTTGTTTGCAAGTGGTCAGCTTGGACAAACACGAGTAGAGACTGTCTTTTTTGTGTGGTGTGAGGACCATTCAGACTGTGCATTTAACTGGAACCAATCAGTATTGAGTTCATGCCTGAATGGTGGAAGGCAGAAGCGGGAAACACGCCAGAGCAATGCTTAATGCAGAATTGCTGTAAAACCGGGGGTCAATAATAATTTGCAGAAGAGGAACACAAACACATCATTTTCACCTTTAAAATATAGAAACGTTAAAGGTGACAGTGAGACATAAATTTAGAGAAAGCGAAGGCATTCAATTGAATGAATGTGATACGGCAACCAATCAAACTGTATGGCAACCTAACTCCTCTATACCATTGAGATTAATTTCTTCATGTGTAAAACACATATTTAAAATGTATAGGCACAATCTGAACTATCTATGCCTTGTCATAAAAAGGATCAATTATCTGATATTTTAAGAGACATGTTGGCACACAGTCGTGAGGGTATACATAGACAAAAGCTTTTTAAAATATTAAAATTTGAACAAAACCGCTTTATTTTGGCATTATTTTTTAATTAATAAATAAATAATGGCAATCTACTAAACAGGGATTTCGTTTTAAGAATTTGAATCTTTTAATTAGGCTACTTTCTTCAATATGATATCAACACAGCTAACATTTTTCCCTTTATGCCACCGAAGAATATCAAAATGAATTTTAATTCAGAAATTGAAAATATGCTCATCATAGAAAAGATGCATGGAAGTCACTGAATTGCATTTTTCATTTACTTTGCAATAAACACATGGATCCAGCCAAAAAAGAATAAGTCATAAACCTGACCCTCCAAAAGAACGTGAACGCGTTGTATTCCCCATATATGTTACTCAGCACGACCTGCAGCTAACAGCAATATTTGTTGCTCATCTCCCGCTCTTCAGCGTGCTTAATAAGGCGGCCTTTAACCCTTCCGTGGCCTGTCAGTCACTGCCCGGCTCAAGCGGGCCCATGCGGGCAGAGCAGACAATGCCAGGCCAGTTCCAGATGGACCGCAGCTGTGGTTCAGTGGAGCGTGGACAAACTGCCCTCGTCAGCTGCCTGCATTGCAGCTCTGCCGCATGTTACGCAAGCCGCTCGTCCGCTCTCTCTCCCTCTATCTCATGCGTGAGGAGGAGGGCTCTTAATGGCACCCCGGTGACTCGGGGAAAACATAGAGCAAGCTCTTTTACCCAGCAAGCACTGTAACAGATTCCTCTGTTATACGGCGAGAGACTCGAAAGCACCTCAGTCGTACAAAATGAGCAAAAGTCACATCCCTGTCAGGATTATTTCATCGCATTCGTTCACGGAAAAGCTAGAAAGAGACAAAGAATTGAAGTCAAAGTGGAAACAATGTGCTTGACTTCATTCAGCCACGTGGAACATGGGACATCATCCGGAACAATAGCTGTTGCTAGCCTACAGTCAAATATTAAATAGAGAAATCATGAGCGGAGGAAGCCGAAATGAATATAAACGAACAGAGCCAAGACTCTAAGAAATGCTGCCTATGTTTCTGCTAAGCAAAATGAGGTCAGCTGACATTAAATATGAACTGGGCAATTTAAACAATCTGGGTGAAGCTGCAGGCTGGGATGTAGCAGTTGCAGGAAGACATTAGCAGAACTAAAGACAGAGGCAACAATCCCCGCCAGCTATTGAAGACGTCCCATAGATATGGAGCAAGCTGCAAGTCAGTGGGTCACCACCCCGTTAAAGGTCATATTTGGGTGCAATCATAACATTTTCAGTGTTGACCTTGACTCAGACATTGATAGTTTTGGTTTGGTGACGGGGTGCAAGTTGGCTGTCAATCAATAGGCATACAAGCACATATAGGCCAAAGACACTGTAAACGACGCACACACATATTCATTCATCCCATACTCCATTAAAATGATATAATGTATCCCAAGACTGGAAGTAAACTGCAGGAGAGAGGGCTGACATCAGATCCCTGGGCCTCAGGGTGGTGCAGGCTAACTGCTGCACAGCCGCGTTAGTCACACTTAATGGCCTCAGTGAGATAAACAGAGCATGATGACATGGGCTAAATAACACATGCAGCCACAGCAAGGGCCAACGCTCTGCTGATACGGCTGGTTTTAAAGAGTGCAGTGCAGGTTCACCCCACCAAACTTTGACTTTTCTGAGCAGAAGTGCTGCCATGCCACAAGGGCTTGTTGATGTTTAATTGAAATATAAACGTATTTAGATCTCTTCTAATGGAATGAAATGAATGATAAGATAACAAGTCAGTGTCTTAGGTTAGAAAAGTACTGCTCTAGAGCTCGTTTAATATGTAATCATGCTATAAGTTGTTTGTAACCTTTTTATGACTTTCATACCAAAACAATAGTCATCTAGGAGAGCGATAATGGATTTAAATGCATCCTTCATCCACAGCTCTTTTTTTAACATTTCCATTGTTGTTTTTCATTTTATAAATAGTGTACTATTATATGCCTGTACGTCATCCCTTATGTATGATAAAGTAACTAAGGCTAAATCCACACAGTCAGCACATTACAGTTGTCAGTTCTGATCCAGACTGTTTATTGTGGATATGTTCACACACATTTCGATTATAAACGAGATTAACAACAAACCGAATTGACGCCGCAAATTTCCTGCAGATAAATTCTTTCTTACCTCAATCTGTAGTACGATCAGTGGTGGAGGTAACTACTCAAGTTACTGTAATTAACCCTTTCGCGCGCAGGCTACGATCACACCGGTGTGATTAGAACGTTCAGTGCATCACGTCATCAACTGGTGAATTCAAATCTGCTCTCGCGCTTTTGCTGCAGCAGAGTCATATTATCACAAATATGCAGTGTTTTCAACCATATACTGCTAATTGTAGGTTTCATACATTTAAAAACACATATGTACAAGCAAAACCATACATTTATAGTTTATAAAATACACGCTGATGTATATAGAAACTAACATGGCGGCGCCCATCACCCGGTATAGATCAACTCGGTCATTATAAAAGTGTTTAAACTACCAAATACATTTACTTGCACATATTTCAAAATCAGAATATAAAATATTTCATAATATAGTCAGTATGTTTGTAAATATTAATAATAAAAAAAGGAAAAACGAAATTAAAACGATCCATGTGTCACACAGCGCTATTGCGACTGCGGTGCGTCACATGACAAGTATGACGCGTCGCCATGGAAACAATAAGGCTAAACATTCTAAATTAACGGTCGCTTAAAAAACTCACTCTGGGGGCTCAGCTAGAATATTTTAAACTCACGCGTGAAAGGGTTCAGTAGTTTTTCCGCATACTTGTACTTTTTTGAGTATATTTTTAAAGCTGTACTTTTACTTGTACTTAATTACAAATTTGGCAAAATGATCTACTTCGTTACTTTTAAATCACAGTGCGTTACCGAGTACGCCCACATTTTGAATTGATATTCAAACCTTTGATGCATCATCCAATAAAAACCCGGAAAAGCTGACGAAGAACATTCTAACCGGAGCTACTTCTCCATGTTTGTGTCTATGGCGATTCATGCACGTATGTGTTACTCCGCAGCGGGGACGATCGGACCAGGATACAATAGTTCGAGTATAAGCACTTATTATAAGTGTACTCTAGAGATTCGGGATAAGACAGATCAGCGGCTTGAAAGCAGAATTCATGATGTACGCGCTCATCATATACATTTCTCAAATCTTGAACACAGAAAAAGTTAGCCAACGAGCACTATGTTGCGGTCCATGAATATGCACTGATACGTGCTGCGTCTCGCTCGCTCCTCGCATCCGCCTCCTGTCAATCACACAGTCTGAATGTCCACATGGGATTGCAGGCATTCCGCATACATTTAATCATTCCCGTGCAAATGTGGCTGGCTCTTTATTGTAACATGAGAATACTACAGTCCTGTAATGGCAGAAAACTGGCGGAGAGGTCTCAAAAGAACTGTCCTTTGACTCCTGTATTGCTTGTGTGCGCTCAGCCCGTGCTTTTAAAACAGAAATTGTTTCTCTTTAATCCTGTATTAAACTTTATAAAAAAGTTAACGCCTGCCTGATGGAAATGCTACTGGACATTTTATTGGCTGTAAGTGAAATGCACCAGAAAATCTTTAAATCAAACTTTCATTTCTTTATAATGTAAGTATGCTAGAAATGTTTTGGAATGGGATATTTGTATTTTTTGTACATATAAATATCCTAATCTAACTGCATCACTACATTGTACAGACATTAGGTCAAAGCCGTCTGATATTTCTAAAACAGTATAAATGGCTCTTAAATCGCTGCTGTTGTCATATGTTGAATATTGAAATTGAGGTAATTTGTTTTATAATTGTATTACTGACTGTCTTTTTTTTTTTTTTGTAAATTGAATTCAGTTCGAAATTATTACTCCTTGTTCTGTAAGCTTTTGTGAGAAAGTTACCCTATTTTAAAGATACTAATACACAGAATAAGCTAATGTTTAAGAGAGATTTTTGTAAAGGCAATTTATCAGAATGTATATGTATATAAATAAAAGCCTTTATGTAAATGTGTTCATCCTATAAATTGAACATGTCTTTTTAGAAGACTTAAACCACTCAAAGCTTGAACTAATGTTTGCCTTAAAAAACTGTATGGACGACAAATATTGAGATATTAAAATACCTACTGTATATGGCAGTATACATTATGTGGTAGTTTTTCCAATGGTATTGAAAATGATTAAGCTTATTTTTATGAAATAAAAAATTACTCAGAGTACTTTTTGAGAAGAGTAATTTGTCCTTTTACTTGTTTTGACACCAGTACTTTTACTTGTAATTGAGTATTATTTCAGCAATGTAACAGTAGTTGTACTTGTTTACAAATTTTAAGTACTCTTTCCACCACTAGGTACAAAGTGACAAACTAATTTATAGAGGAGTTTACCTTAAACCCGCGTTTTGTTAAGAAACCAATTTGAACAAGTAGATATTAATAATGTCTTCAGAAGTGTCAAATGCGTCTCTCACAGGGAAGGAGGTATAATATATCTCTAGTAATCCTCTCTCGAAATATATTATTTTTACCCAGATAAACAAAACACGGCACCTCTGTCGAAATAAATAAATAAAAAGTATTCATTTAAATTGAAATAAAAAATATTAGAAAAGGCCTATAATTTGGAAAAAATAAGATGAACCAAGATTATCAGAAAAGATTAAGCAATGAGCATGTTTAGTAATGAAATTCACAAATTCTGGAGAAATTTTGGTTATATTTAGTTTGAAATGTCTAAGGCTTTGGATATTTTATAAAGAGTTTTAAAAGGGTGGAATGTATATATTGTTGTTATACAGATATTTCATAGGGTAAACAGTACATATAGGCTACAGTGCAAACCATTGCAGTGGGGAATAAACATTTGTCCAAGCACAAGAGCAATGTTAAGTGACTGCCATTCCTTACATCCAATAGTGAAGATATGGGAATTCCAACTTCCATTTAACCAAAATGCACTGCAGCTAATGAAGGACCTATGTGGGCTGTATATAACAGCAACAGTGTAGAGTAAACATCAATTATAACACATTAGCCTCTCTCGCCCACTCTTTTAAACAGCAGTTCAGCGTAATGAGAGTGCTAGCCTTAACTAATCTAATTTGTGTCTCTCCCTCTCAGTCCCAATGTTACCTCCAGGAGAAAGCAGTAATGTAATATCTTGGAATTGATTCATTTTTTTCTAACTATTTTATGTGAAATGTAAATTGGACGTGCATTTGTTGACTCAGTCTCAGCATACAGGTTACAGTCAACCATCTGACTCTTGTGAAATATGTGTACAGAAGGCATTGAGGTGTTATTGTGGCAGTCTTCGATATTGCGCCTTTTAGGTTAAACAAGGCTAAACATATCTGTGCAAGCACATAAAACCCACCTATATTAAATCACACCGAGCCACGGAATTACTTAGAAGGAGGGCCATCTCATTTATGCAGGAAAGAAATGAAAGAGAGAAGGGGAAAGCATGGTTTTGTTCTCATCGGTACTCTGGAAAGAATCGTGAAATAAAACACTTTCACATGTCAAGTAGAAAGTAAAATAATCAGAGTAGTGACACAGAAAGAGGCAAATATCAATGTAATAAGTCAGAGTAGAGGTGAAAAGATAAAGACAGCCCAAGGATGAGAAAATCTCTGGCGCCCTCTAGCCACAGTGGATGGTAGCGCTGTCTGAGTTCCTGATGCCTATGTGGGAGGAGAGCTGTGTGTTTCTGACTAATATGTGGCTTAAACGTAGGCTGATGTAAGACTTTAATAAATGGAAAAATAAACAAAATATGGCCTGTTTCTGTATGGAATACATTCACTTTTACATAATCACTTTATTTTATTCTATCAGTCTTATTTTGCCACGCGGAGGTATGCTGTTTTCTTTGAATGTGCTAAAGCTGTGTTCCAAATAACGCACTATGTACTATGCACTCAATCGTATTTAGTATCCTCCCAAATGGAATACTAACGATTTAGGATGCAGCTATAGACTTACGATTAATTAGTCGCCATCACCAAATGCAGATAAAATTATTTACGCTACAAACTTGTGTGTTTATGAATTATATTGATGATAATGAATTAAAGTGAATAAATAATAAGGTGTTTTTGTACAGCTAAAACATTTTGAAGCCATGACACCGGAAGCCTCGCAAATTCAAGATGGCTGCACCTGCTCAGGTCAAAAATTGATTTTTGTTATGTTTACACCACCGTTATCCTACCTAAAATTCTGGTTGTATGTAGTAATACCATTTCAAGGCCTATTCATATTCTTTAACACCACCAGATGTGTTTGCACGAGTCTGTTTGCACCGCTATGCTCGATCTCTTTCTCTCCAATCGCTCCAGGGGAGTGCCATGTCGAGCTAACCACCCCTCACTAGGCCGCCATATGGCTGCCTAGGAGCTCAGAACTACAGATAGCACAGCGTATCATGCGTGAGTGATTGGTGAAGCTGCTAATGCTGTAATTAGACAGGCACGTCCAGGTCAGCTGATCCACAGGGTTGAGAGTCCTGACGATCTTATCCTCATTAGTGATACTGAAAACAAAGGGGTCCTCAGACAACAGCAGCACCACACATATATTAACCCGGGGGCCCTGTTTACATACTCTATACAGTACATTTGGAATAATGGAAGGTCATCAATGTCAATTCAACTATTTTTGTTACATGTCCAGTTGGATTTTTGCTGATGAAACATGTCAAGAGAAGTGTAAGCAAACAATACATCAACTCATTGATATTCAACCATTTCAGTCAAGTTTTATTATTGTACATGAAGTAATAAGAATAGCTGAAACAAACAAAACATTAAGTTAATAACAAACACTTCAGCATCAAAAATAAAGAGATACATTTTGAAGCTGATTAAATGTACAATTTATTGCGTTTTTAAAATTAATTTTCTTTGAAAATATTTTTGGAGTTAAAGATTGTGCAAAGATGGCTAATAATTGCCTGAACTGAAAATTACTTATGTGCTTTGTGATAAGAACAATAATTTAGTTAAAAAATTAAAAAAAAAATCAGTATTTACCATAAAGAGTTTGATGAGTTAGCACACTTTTCAAAAGTTTTAAAGTTCTACTTACCAAGGCTGCATTTATTTAATTTAAAAATACAATTAAACATTCATATTGTGAACTGTTATCACAATTATTCTTTTTTCTTTTTAATATATTTAAAAAATATAATTTAATCCAGTGAAAGCAAAGCTGAAGCAATTAATCCAGTTTTCATTGTAAGACATAAATAAAATTTCTCAATAAACATTTCTTATTATCAATGTTGAAAACAGTTCTGCGAAGATTTCTGGAAGACTCCCTCCCTCTCCAAGATTCACTGATGAATAGAAAGCCTTTACTGTCACCTTTGATCAATGTAATGCATGAATAAAAAATAATGCATAATAAATAAACTAAACTACACTGTAAAAAAATCAGTAAAATTTACTTAATTTTTTGTTTTACGGTTTCATGTTAAATTTAGTTAAATACCGTAATTTCTAATTATAAACCATAATAACTGATATAATGTTAATATACCAACCTATTAAAGTAGTGAAATCTATTGTGTATATTTGATATACACTAATGAGCACCAAATGCAGATGGTGATGAGAAAGTCACATGATGAACCAAAGCTCATCACAAGCAGCTTTTAAATAGTAACATATATAGAAGGAGCTCAGTGTCATTCACACAAACACTAAACACCATCAAGGTAAGAATTATTAAACTGAAATATGCAATAAATATTAATTTAACAACATTACATGTAACATACAACCCTAATTGTATGTAAAATGCAATGCAGGGAATTCTGGGAATGTGTATGGTGTTTCCCTGTAAATTTAACAGGAATTAACCATTTAACGGGTTTTTACTGTAGCATTTTCACAGTTTTTTACTGTAATTTTTGTAAAAAAGTGTACTGTTGTGTAAGTGTAATGAAATAATGATGAAATAAATATGTAGATGGCAGAAATATCAAAGCAGCACAACAGAAAACAATGCATTTTAATATATTTTTTTATTCTACATATCAAACTTTAATGTAATTACACATAAATCACACATATGTTAAATCTAATAATCAAATAATACAAGCAAGTTAATAGCACACAAAATGCACAAGTTACAAAGACTGAGCAATATAAGCGTGCTCACATTTTATTAACAGGAATTATATTTCTATCGCAAACAAGGCAAGTAAGAATAGACAACAGAAAAACATTCACGATATGATTTACTCATAATTCACTAAATGAATCAGTTGGTTTGTTTTCAGCAGTGTAATCCCTCATAATGACTCTCTTGTCAAGTAAACATATTAACAAAACATGAAACATCCTATGATCGGTTTCAAACCATTATTTTCAACAAAATTAATCAAATATTTCCAAGACGGATATGTAATACTATATATAAAACATGGCAGTGCATGCAATGCGTGTCAGATAAACGCTTTGTTCAAGGACACAGCTTATTGACTGATACATGCTCCCCAGAGCTTTGCTGTGTATCTGTGTGCTCTTCTGATGGATCCAAACAAAAAATAGCCCCTATACAGACAGCCAAGTGAACATGCCAAAAAATCTCTGGTCTGCAATTCAACAGCCAATGCCAAATACTGTGAGACAGTGCACCTGCAGAGAAATTAATGTTACACACATACATACACACAAAGTTTACTTGTTTTACTTTTAATAAATAACAAAATGATTAACCTTTTTCATGTATATATTACAAGTGTTTATTAGAAATGTATATTATTATTTATGTAATTAAAAATAAGTTTAACCAAGATGTGTATACAGTATTAAACCTCAAACAGACATCTCCAGCACACATTCAAAGCAAAGCCTTTTCTATTTATGTTCTCTGTACCAGGGACCCTTTCTTTGATCCTCAAAGCAAAAGGGTCAGCAAACAGATGCAGGATGATTCCTATGATGCTCTGAACTGACCAGCACTCGATAAATCTGAAGAGGCAGCAAACAATTACTGATCAGTGTTTATAAAACAGATACAACTAACAATAGGAAGAGTTCTGTTGAAGTAGAAATAGATGCAATAAACATTTTATGGATTTTATAGAAATACTTTTTTAGAAATATCCTGGTATAGAGTATAAGTCATAGACCAACAAAATGGCTTTTTTTTTTCCCAGAAAAGAATAAAAAGATCGAGGTAAAAAAAAAACAGTCCTCTTTATGTGACCTTATGAAAAGTTCCCATTAATGGGCAAAAACAACAAAAACATTATATGCACAAGAACTGGGTTCAACCTCACCAGAAACACTCATACACGGGTTATAAAAAACCATCCACAGATTTACACTGAGACTGGTAAAGAATACCTGTAAAGTGGGAATGAATACATGTGTCTTGGTTTCAGAATTTGCACCATAACATTCACACAGCACACACAAATCTTCTTCAATATGTGCAAAATACTATATAAACACATCAGGAAGACTAAGACAGGCAGGGCTCAAAGGATGTGGGGCTATAGATTAATATCACCATGTTTAAATAAGAGGTCAAAGTTTAAAAGATTCAGTCGGTCACAATGTGCTGCATTATTAACCAACAAATGCTGCCAGAGGTTGCAGCATGAATAGGCAGGTCTACAGGTAGTCAGTCATTCATTTATTATTCAGGCTCTGGTTATAAATCACTGCATAATTGGTCTCTGGAAGGTCAAACAAGAAGAGCAAGGCCAGGCTTTGCATTCTTTTCTCTACCACTTTTGTCTTTATTTGAACACAAACAGCCCTGAATAGAGACCTTCTACTTTATTTATGAAAGATTGCATTGAACAGCTTTAAAATATTATATTTTTATGTAGCTCAAGGTGCTGACCTCAGGTTTGAGTAGTGAATACAATATGATAAAAAGCATATTGCATTTGGCTAAATGTATATAACAACAGATAAAACGAATACAGTTAGAATGAATGACATCATTGGTTTGCTGGAGATTGTTACTGATGGTATGCAAGCTTGACAGTTTGCTTTAGCTCCTAAGCATTATGTAACCACTGACCAGAAATAATGCTTGACCTCATGTGGCAGTGAGCATGTCGCATTGAAATGTTGTGAAGTGGTTGTAAAGAGGTGTTAGACAATGGAAGGGGAAACTTTTTCTTTTTTGCTTTATATATTTCAAAAATATTTCAATCATGCGCATGCAAAAATCACTAGCTATAAGCAATCAGTAAACAATTATGCTGTATTTTTTATATTCTGTAAATGCTCAAACATCCCAGTTGTACATAAGTCACTGAATAATTACAAGGAATATAAAACTCAGTCCTCTGTGAAGACCCCTCAATCCTGACCTTTTTAGCAAATAGAGTTGTGACTCATAGCAAACTGAGCCATTTTAACGTTGGTATAGAGAATGCGGTAGAATTAATATTTAATATTTTTCAAAATAAGTCTCTTAAGGAATATTACATTTGACCAAAAATATTGTGAAATATTACTGTAATTGGCTTTTCTATTTAAAAAAGAGAAAAGAAAAAGTTATTTATTCCAGTATTGCCAACATGAGCAGCTATTATTTCAGTCTTCAGTTTCATCATTTAGTAATCAATATGCTGATTTGGTTACATTTATTAAAAATGATAATAAACATTAACAATAACATTAATACTGTTATCAATGTTATCAGTATCAGTGTAAATCAGTTGTGGAAACAGGATTCTTTGATAAAAAAAAAAAAGAACATCATGGATTTGAAATCTTAAAAGACTTCACTTGATCGGTTTAATGCATGTGGCTTAGGGCAAAAAATCTTCATTTAACCAGAGCTGAGAGTTTTATGCCAACTTATAACTTCTTGGTTAATATTCTCCTTAAACAAGCATCTAGTAGAATGGCAATCCCCTCTGTACATTTTATAAACAGGTAACAAGAGCTTTTATATCAGTTCAGGCCAGTATTTAAAGGGGAAGATATAAGTATGAAGATGCAATGAAACGGAAAGAAAAACAGCAATATTATGTCTATTATGAGAGGGAAAAGTCACTTAATAAACATGGTGGATTTACAGGCCACACACACAAAAGAACTGTGAGTCACCCAAACAGTCCTTCAGCAGAGAGATCTCTGAGGTAAAGACATTCATTCATGAATTGCAGGACTCTATCAGACACTACAGACATTATTTCAGCACTTATACTGGAACACATTTAATACAACTATAAGTAAACTGGAGAGATACTGACATTCTGAAGAGCGCAGAATGCAACAGCAGCCAATGTGTGAGTCACTGCTTCTTCACTGCAGGAAGCCTATTAAACATCCTCCATGACTCATACTCTCTGCCAAAAATAAAGCATGCTTTCATTCAGATTTTGCCTCTTCTATAAGAAAAGGTTGAATGTTTAATTTTAGTGGAAAAGGACTAAAAAAAAACCTGTTATTGGTAAATTCATTAATCTTGAACAGATATAATAACACGTTTAATATAATTTTACAGAAAAATGCTATTAAATGTAGTTTTTAAAAGTAAAAAATAACTTGAAAAAATGAATTTCGTTGATAAATTTAAAAAATCTGTTGACCACACATTAATTCTCTCTGAATTCAAATAAATAAAACACCTCACAAATTCAGCGTTTCCGTAAATAATTTTATTTGAATCATTTTTGACAGCCAAGAATGACAAGATCACAGTTTGTCTACATTGCTAATACCCGGGTGCTAATGTACAAAAATAAAAACTAAAGAAAGAAAATATTGGGTGCTCACCCTCTAATATTGAAATACTTTTCTATGAAATTGTAGTTGAAAAATCTTTCAAAATGAGCTTTATAAAACTGTTACCTTCTGAGAGGTAAAATTGAACAAACACAGACACAAACAGTCTGCTGGGTTAAGAAAGGACCGATCATAGATTGTAACCCTTACACAACATCAACCTTGGACCGATCAACTCTGACAGAATAGTGAAAAAAGCATGAATAGCATGTGAAGAAACTACTTTGTGTAGAGGAACCCAAGACATGATGCATTTTAACTCGCATAGCTTTCAGTTCACATGGACTACTCATAACAAGGATGTATAACAAAAAATACAAGGAGAAAAGAATATAAGCTTTTCATTGCATTAGTAGTGCTTATTTGGCTAAAGAAAATGGAATGCATGGACAGTTTCATTCAAAAGAGGTAAAATACTATAAAGACAATAAATAATTCAAATAAATAGTGTCCTCTGTTGCTTGTCAGTTTGGACCTGAGAGGTAAAGACAGAAGTGACACACAGGGACCAACAGCACAACACAGCGCAACTATATGACAGTAAATGTTTGCCCTTTTGACTTATACACCAGAAGATACATTTTGAAGTTATCCAATGTGTTACAAAGGCCTATTTTATTAGCAGTTGGTTGCTTCGATCGAAATCCAATGAACTTTATATAGAAGGACAGACTTGAAGTTGACATTTTCTCTCCCTGTACATCTCAATTTGATGGTGCTACATTGTTTGAAATCAAGGCAATCTTCAACAATACTTAATGGCCCGTTTAATGCCTGCTTTATTTTTCTGTAAGGCAATATTTCCACCCCATGTTTGACTCATTAGGAGTTTGGTTTGTGCTTTGTGCAGCAATAATCTTAGGTGAATGGTTTAAAATCACTCTCATTGCACTTGCTGTAAGGGGCTAAATGTGCTACCGAATGCACAAGCTAAAATTACGCTGGAGTAGAATAAGGTTACAAAATGAACAAAACCACCTTACAAGACTTAGAAAGTTCATTTGAATGCTACAACTGGCCATAGAATCACTCGTAGGCACAATTAAAGGCTCTCCCAGAAGAACATTGTCACTCTTTGTAGGTATACAAACGCGTGACATGTCTCATCAAAGCGTACAGATCTCAGATGTGCTATTATGGAAGAAAATAATTAAGGCTAATTTAATAAACAGTGGATTATCAAGCTGTGTCAAACAGTGAGGAGATACAACAACAAACCCAAGCAAAATGAAACCGATATGTTACAGGAATGACCTACAATCATTTTAATCTCAAGAGTTCTCTCTTAGAGCAGGCACACCACGTTTTTCATTCAGTTAAACACATCTTAAAGCTAAAATATATCTCGTGGTAATACAAAGACATGTGAAGAACGTGTGGGATCTTTTGGTTGTAAGGGAAAATTTTGCTAAAGAGAAAGAACCCCATGCTTTACTAATGCAGGCAAAAATAAGTTTTGTAACAAGGCGTGACTCGCCATTCGGCAACACATTTTGTTGATAATGTGGTTTCTTTTTCTCTTGTTGTCCAGACTGAAAATTCACTATATTTAAAGGGATAGCTCGTTCAAAAAAAATTGATTAGACAGCAGCTATTTGCACTAAGTGTAAATAGCGATAGAGGCTATTTGCATGAAGTGCAACTAGCAATTAGATGCTATTTACACTAAGTGTCCCACCTTATTGAGACAATAAAGCCCTCCCTACACCAAACCCAACCGATACTTTATTTTATACTTTTTGATTATTTCCTTAATTTTTATTAGAAATAAATGATTTTCTGGTGTGATTCAAACCCGGGTTGATCACATCAAAAAAAGAGCTTTATCATCTGTGCCACTGGAGCTGACAATTGATGACCGTCTTTTTTAAATTTTGACTAGCTCAATCACGCATTGGTGGGCAGAGTTGGTGTAAATAGACTCTCCCAACAAGATGGGCTATTTGCACTTAGTGTAAATAGACACTTATAGACAATTACCCTATGATTTAGTCACCCTCAAGTCATTCTAGCTATATTTGACTTTATTATTTCAGAAGAACACAGCCAGAGATATATAAAAAAAATATCCTGCCTTTTCCCAGCCTGAATGAGGGTTGAGATTTTGAAGTCCAATAAAATGCATCCACCGATTATAAAAAGTGCTCCAAACGACTCCAAGGGTGAGTTAATAAAGGCCTTGAAGCGAATGAATTTGTGTAAGAAAAATGTCCATATTTAAAACTAATTTCTAGCTAGTGCTGTTGTACACAGATATACAAGAAAGTGGCATTCCAGATTTAGGACAAAGACATAATGTAATCCTACAAAAACCAAGTTTTGTTTCCAGCAAAGGAAATCTAGTCTCCTTTGGGCTTATATTGAAATCCTCAGACTTTACAGATTACAGTTTTGTACTTCTAATTCATAACTGGACTTTTGTTTTTCTCTCTCCACAGTGCTTCTGCTACTCTCTCATTTCGCAGTGACTGGAAACAAGAGAATATTCTTAAGTTTTAAATATGGATATTTTTCTTACACATTGATTCACTTCAGAAGGCCTTTATTAATGCGCTAAGGCATTTGAAGCACTTTTTATGATGGATGGACACACTTTACTGGACTTTATCATCTCAACACCCATTCACTGTCATTATAATGCTTGCAAAGAATCAAAATTTTTTTTCAATAACTATGATTATATTTGTCCGAAAAACAAAAGTCATGTAGAGTAGAATGGCATGAGGAAGAATAAATCATAATTTCATTTTTGGATGAACTACCCCTTTAAGTACTGCTTAAGTACATCAACTTCATATATATTAAACATCAAACATGAACTAGGAGGAACACATTCAGAAACAGTGGGAATGGTTCTGATTGGCCAGGTTTTGTGACTGATTGCATTGCGTCATGCCTCATTTAAAAGGTAATAGTTCTGCCGAAAATGAAAATTGTCATAACTTATTACAAAACTCAAAGTGACGTTTTTTTTTAATTTATGAGAAGATACTTAAAAAATTATTTATCCATACTTTTCATTTGGAGGTGAACAGTTAAACTTTAGACAAATAGCTTGTCGCTGAAATCCTTTCGAGTCACGCCATGTTAAGAAAAGTCTAAAGGGTTCAAAATATGAAAATTAAATGAGACGCTTCCAGAATCTTTGATACAGAAGGACAAAACAAAGCCAAATCTTGTTGGGTTTTACAGACGCAAAAGCAGTGTACCATTGTACTACAAATGCTCAGTCATTGTACCAACGAGGATCTACATCCCAAAAAGTGCAGGCAGGCTGAATCCCACTCTATGCACCAAGAAGTTCCTAACTAAGTGAATTAATAGTTACATAGACAAACCAGAGGATTGACAAAGTGTCAGTTTGAGGCAACAAGTAGTAAACAACTCGGAGAGGATTGTAAAACATTGACAATCTTTCAAATACTGTGTTCAGTTCACACGGAAGCTGTTCCTCAGGGGTTACAAATGTATACTGTACAAAGTATAAAACTTCTGTCAGACCAACTTAATTCTAAATTCCCTGTTTTTTTCTTAATGTAGCGTACATGCAGGAGGTGTACACAACTTATCGTGCTAGCGGTACAGTGCATGCTTTCAGTACCATGTGTCCACTTGATTTAATTTTACTCTTCCAAGCAGTTGGGGTTGGACACAAAGTGCTAACCTATCGATTCTAATCAAGGTAGTCACTGTAAATTAGGACTAAGGCAACAATGTTCCTTATTACAGAACAGGAATCATGCAGATTAAAATGCTCATGGCCACTGCTGTAGACACAAAACTGCACCATCAGGCCACGTACAGCAGTGTCAGCTACAATTTCAGGTAATCAGCAGTGGAGGCCTGACATTCACTCTCATTTAGAACGACTTTTCAGAAAGATGCAAATGAAACGGGTGCCAGACTTAAACACATGCTTGTACAAGTGGATGAATACAACTATCTGAAGAACACACTGTCACAAACAGAACGCAAAACTACACTTCCTATTAATTCTGTTCAAACACATAAACATATTGTATTCTAACTGAGATCTCAAATTTGGTCTCTCTCTTATTATTAGAAGATGCCTTTAAGTATAGCAGCGCTTAATGAAAAAGTGCAGAGCCAAATGTTGGGTTTTCATCATTCCTTTTTCCTAATCTACAATTGCACTTACTCACCGTCACTTAGTAGCTAATAACACGCCAAGTAATATGCGCTGGAGCGGAGGATTCTCGGATGCACTACAATAAAACCTCTGGTAAAGCTAAAGGTTACCTCTAAATTGTGTAAGTGCTTTTTTAATATTGGCAATAAATAAAGGCCTCTAATTATCAATATAAGCTTAAATAAATTCACACTGTGGTATTTCTCTCTGGTTAAAATTGATCCTGAATAGTCCTAACTGTGCTAATACAGTACCAGTGAGTCTTTCCTCTCCAATATGGGGATTCGTTAATAATTGGAAACTTTACGTTAATTGTAACGTATACTTCATTGGCAAGAGTAAACTGCCATCTAAGAAACTCACCTAATTAAGTAAGAATGCTCACTTTCTATTACTCTCTCTTAGTCTTTGTAATATATTTTATTTATTCGCCTTTTTACATGCTCCACCCTCTCTGTTTTGCAGGTACTTATCTAACTCCGCCTCTCGTTTCACGGCTTCTGGGTTGATTTTTGGGGCACCGGGAAAACATACCAGCACCACACTCATGTTGTCTCGACTACCCTGTTGAAAAACAAATAAACAGAGAAAGAATGCTCAAGTTAGACTAATAACAGTTTAGAATGTCAGAACTACCTCTAAAATGTATCAATTAACCATCAAGAAAAATGTATACACATTTATTATATATGATTTTACAAACTAAACAATATTATCAACAAACATAAATTACTTCAAAAGTAATCTCATCAACTTTTTGAAGAGTCGCACCACATGACACTACAGTGTGAACTAACTTTGTCTTGTCAAACAGCTCAGTGTTTCTGGTATTTTTAAAGAAACGTAGTCATGAGGGTCTGCAGGGGTCTGATATTATTTCCTTTTTGTTTTTTTTTATTTTTTTCCTATGTATGCTTTTGCATGTTGGTTGCACCACATGACTTTTGTTTTGGTGGATGAAATCTTTTCAAATATTAATAAGCAGCAAAGCAGGATTTTTCCCTGAGAAATTATAATCAAAAATTATGCCAAACAACAAAGACATTTCCACCTTTAATTTTGATTTCAGGGGTCATTTTATTAAATTAATTACTACCTCTTTTCAAAATGAATTTACATTTAGAAATTAAAAACACTTCCATAACGGTGTATTTAAGTAATTTTATGCATGAATAGCATTTTAACGCATTTTTGTTTGAATTAATAGACGCATTTTAAAAATAACTAATAAGCAACCTTACCTTGTACAAACATGTGTCCACGATCTCATTACACACTCTCTCCAGGTCCTCTGTCACCTCCAAGCGTGAACGCACAAAATCACACAGTTCTTCGTTGGCCATGACATCCCAAATGCCATCGCAGGCCAGCACCACAAATTCATCCTCAGCTTCAGAGCGTTCGATCTCGTAAACTTCTGGCTCTGGGGACACCAGCTGCTCAGTGGGGCCTTTCCCATGCACGCACTTATAGTCGAAGTCCCCGAGAGCACGAGAGACAGCGAGGGAGCCGTTGACCCTCTGGATCATTACAGAACCACCTGCGTTCTGGATTCTTTCCTTTTCCAGGGGGTTACTGGGCTTGTGGTCCTGGGTGAAGAAGTGAACGCGACCCTTGCGGCTCAGCAAGGCTCTGGAGTCACCGCAATTGATGAAATAAAGATAATGAGGGGAAATCATCACACCCACCGCCGTGGAACCGCTGCGGTCTGCCCCGTGCTTGCGTTCGGAAATGGCCCGCATGTGCTCGTCGATCTGCAGGAAGCCTGTGCGGATTCCACATTTCACACTCTCCACGGAGGGCTCAGCATTAATTGAGTCCCCACCCCCTGAGCAGCCTCCCCTGAAGTCCGGGTTGCTGGTGATGTGTTCCAGCAGATGCTCACAGCAGTAACGAGCAACCTGAGAGCCTGCATGCCCATCATAGACGGCAAAGAAAGACCACAGGCCGAGGCCGTAAGGCATCCCTATCACAGATGTGTGCGCGTCCTCCATCTCCACACGCCAGCCCTGCATGCTGCTGAGTCCGTAGCGCAGGCCGTTCCCCTCCCCATGAGCATTGTGCTTCTCCATCTTTGGCTTGTCTAAGAACGCACCCATTCTTCTTATTTTGCTCTGACATAAACACAAGCACAAGCACAAAACAAAGTGAGTAAAGGTGCTCTGTTATGACATAAGTGACTCTAATTCACTGAACACTGGCTAAATTAAAACACATTCACACATCTGATGGAAATGGTATGATGAATTATGCGATAAGCCACAGGTGCGACAGGCTTCCTGTAGCAAGTAAACTGTTTAGATAAATGTTTGTTATTACGTCAATGGAGTAAACTTGTTTGCCTACAAACCTAGCTGTTTACATTTTAGCTTCCCTTTACAAAAAAGCCTTTTAGACGCTAATGCAACAAATCTATATGACGTTAAAGCAACTGTGATGTGTTTACTAATGAAGCCACTGCCCCTATCAGCATATGCGAGCTGCTGCACAACCAGATAGCATTAAGAGGCTAGCTCCTATATTTAATGTACGTCAGACTGACATAATATCACTTACCCAGCTTCTTCGTGCTCTTTTCTGGAGGAAGAGACACCGAGGCACCAAAGCCGCGGGTAAGAGCCTTAATATCAGTATGTTGGGCCAGATAGCAAGATAGCCACAACACTCATCAATCGATGGCTAGCCAATTAGCACGCAAACTAACGTCAAAACAGCCAGAAATCGATTACGAAAAAAACGTAAAAAAATTATAAACATATGAAAAGCATCACACGAGCCTGTTAAGGCATTCCGCATCTGGGCGGTGGGGCATTTCTGGCTCCGGTTTTTTGTTTTCCCGAGGGGGGGCTAACGTTACCGGAGCCTCGCGCTTAGAACACCTCTCTCTCCGCGCGGATGGGTTTGTTTGGGACCCGGATGCTGCAGATGATAGCGCGCGTTCCGCTCGCGCTATTACATCATCACTGCCACGCAATTGAGGGCTAGAAATAGATCCATTGATGAGAATGGAGGGACCGTTATGTTACAGACAGCTGTTTATTTGACTGTGATTAGCAGTTTTTCTGCAGATGTTTATATTTAAATTTGTATTTGTACTGGTCTACAGTCATTTACCTGAAACGGCTAGCTAGTCACACACATAATAGATTACACGTTGTGGTGTGCTGGTTGTACCTGCAACACAAAAAGCACCAGATATACAATATTAGCCATTCATTTGGTTAATCGCATGTCCAAGAGAAATAGTAGCTAAAGAAATAGTTTGGCCACCCATGATGAACACAGAATGCATAGTGTCACAATGGTTTTGAATCATGATATAGGCCTGAACAAGGCTGCACTCGCTGCAATACTAACTGGAGGTAAATAATTAATGCAAGTCCAAATTAAAAGCTTCTTACATTAAAGATATGCTATCTGCAGGGTGACTTAAGTGTGTTGCTCATAATGCGATGTGCACTTAGCGTAAGTAGTTTCTTGCTCTAAACGTCAAAAGCATTGAATGAGGTAACCTTCCATTAGATTGCCATTGCATAGCTTGTCCAAGATATATATTAAAACAAATACTTCCCTAAAGCTATTATCAAGCTTTTCTACTACACTGTCTGTTAACAGTTATGCTGAATTGTTTTTCTTTTAATAAAATAATTCGCTGGTTCATAATTGGCTTTGATCCAGGACACATCTACAACTGTTTACCATACAAAAATGAAACAAAATACAATCAAACAAAAAGATTAATCTGACCATAAGCCTAAAATTACTAACTGGGCTGAATAGGCGACGTGACGAATTCAGTTTCTAAACATTCACTGAATTGTTCAGTGAAATGTTCTTTGCAGGCAATAAATTACTGCACAAAAATATTTTTATCGCTATCTTAATAAGCTGCATTTTATGAGAACAGACCTGCTGCAGCCCATGTTTGGATTGCGTCCAACCAGTAAAGAACCTCTGGAATAAGCTATAAAAATGCCACTCTTCTTGATTCTCTGGCCATGTGAAGCATGTCAGATATGAAACAAGTATGAAGGTTATGTACAGAACGATTTGGATGAATGATTCAGAAAGAGATTCGTGAACACCAACCACTGAATTGTCAGACTGCCTACCAAATTGCCAACCACAGGTGAAGTATCCAGAACAATGTGCCACAGCAATGACGCCCTCTTTCCAAATTCCAGACAGGGTATTTGGATTCTGTTGTCTAAAGCAATAACAACAACAACAGCTGCAGTGAAAGTGGCAGTGTGTGAGGCTAACCAGTGACTCATAGTTACTCTTTAAAAACATCTTCTGTGTCTGAGGAGATACAAAGAGGGTAACAGCTGAAGAAACTGATATTAAAAATAATATAGCCTATATCCATCCTGTATATACAATATTATTCCTGAAGTCCTTGGGGTCATTTTCAGTACAGTTGGGAACACGACACACAATTTCTCTCTATAGTTAACACACAAACTTTATCTGTCTGTTGAGTCTAAGCTCTGCTTTTCATTGAGATCATGAAAACTGCACCTGTGTTAGGCTGTTGCCTTGTTCTTTGCCAAGCTGTAATTGAAATGTTATTGCCAATCTCTCCCTTTCATCTTTTCTCCTCTCCACCTTTTCTCAAGGACAAAGGAGCCACGTTGCTATCCATTTATGCTCTGAAAAGCTTTCAATAAAGAGATGTGAGACAAAAAAATTACACTCTTTCTCGTGGCCATGTTTTTGCATCGTTTTGCATTATGTATTATTAATATTTCTTCTTATTAAATTGTCTGCCTTTTTGCTCCTCATAAATTCGCAACAAACAATTGTATATTCTCCATTTAGGATCAACATTAACATGTAATAAGATGCTTTATTTGATTAAAAATACAAAATCCAGTGATAAAAAACCCCCAAAACAATTATTTTAAAGTGTTTTGCCGTTGCAAAACTAACATTAAGATTAAAGATTAATGTTCTATATTCAATCTTCACATGACCCCTCTCTATTGCTCCACAATGCATGTCGTTTAAACAACAAAAGGAGACATCTAAGCTCTTTTTGTTGTTGAACCCTAACGAGACCGACCAAATGGACGTCGCTCAAATGAACAACTACAATATTAGATCTAGTAGACTTAAGATCATTTTTGGTCTTATTCCTGTGTAAAAGTCCTCTGCAGTGTCCTTAATTCCAGCAAGGGATTACAATCTAAAGACACTGGATTATCAATACTAACTGAGCTCCGCTGTAATACAGGCCAAGTGAAATGGCACACGCAAATCCATGGCCTAATTTTTACACTTACTTATTTTCTGTAATTCTAATCTGACACAGAATTCAGATGGTTTGTGCACTGAGCAGTGCAGCTGACCTTGCTGTTGATAGAAGCTAAGTTTATTTCTATGTGAAGATGATAACAACAAAACAATAAATTCTTCAGATTAACTCCCTTTGTTCTTGTCTTTAAATATCTTAAATTGGGTTTCTTTTTCTGGTGGACAGTACTGTGGCTGCAAAAGTGTCTGTCATAAACCACACACAAATGTCTACTAAACTGCTTTTAGATACGTACATTTTAATAAAATAATTAATTTAACCTAGGTTATGTAACGCCCCCTGGACTATTTGTTATTGTTTTCATTCCCTCTGTTTGACCCAGTTTTCTGTCTTCCGTTAATTGTGTAATTATGTTCAGGTGTGTCTTGTTTGTTTGCCTTTATTGGCTTTACTATTTAAGTTTATTTCTATTTCGTCAATGTCCGGTATTAAGGTTCTTTTATGTGTGGATTACCCTGCGTGCCTGTTTACCCGTTTTTGGAATATTAAAGGATTGTTATTCTGCGAACTTGATTCAGTATTCATACCTTCCTGCACCACACAGCGTGACAGGTTATATATATATATAAGTGCTGTCAAATGATTAATTGCGATTAATCACATCCAAAATAAATGTTTTTGTTTATATAAGTATGTGTACAGTGTATAAATACACACACATAAAAGTATTTATATTGAAAATATTAAAACTTTTACACATTTATATATTCATATTCTTATATTTTATTTTTTATATAAACATATTTCATGTATAAACAAAATATACTTTCAAATATACTGTACCTGTATGTGTTTGATATACATAATAAATATACACAATCCACTTCAAATGTTGACTACTGTATTTGATATATATCATATTTAAGGAGTGAAATCTTAAAATACACAAAAATGTATCTACTATGAAGTATGACATAAAATGAATAGAAAATATTAATAAAGTATATAAAAAACAAAATAAAATGAATCAATAAATAATGATGATTGGATGATTGGAAATGCCACCTTTAGTTTTATGGCAGGAATTCCTACTTTATTATGATGAGCTGTGTGTGAGTGTGTGTGTTTTAAAACATATCTGTTTTATGATTGTAAAACAAAGAATTCTATTAGTAGATCAGAGTATCATTAAATAAATATTTTTGCTAAGAACTAAAACACAGTATATTGTAATTTCATTGCAAAGCTGCAGTGGAAGAAAAACACAGCAATCAAAAACCAGATACATTCTTTGTAGGATTTCCTTAAATGTTGACTTTGGAAAGTTCCAATTGAAATTTGCTAATTTTCCTTTTTAATGTTTCTCCTTTATACATACGTGTAATGTTCACATATATCCCATCCCACGGAATAGCTCATTGCAGGCACAGCAGGGAAGTTACAGAAAACAATAAAAAAAGAGGAATAGGTAGCAATGTGTGCAGTGCTTGAGAAGTGGAGTGTTACTGCAACCGATTAAACTATTCATGGTCTTTATGCAAATTCAAATTAGTGGAAAGCAGTAGCTCAGTGACATGTTTATATAATCAGCTCGGCACTGCATATGAACAGGCATGCATGTGTCAACTCATTTTAGACTCTCTCTTTTAGACTTGATCGGCCATCTGCTTCCACTGATGTGAGGCTACATATAATCAGAATGGTGAACAAATCAGGAGGCTTGACTCCTCACACTGCAGTTTCCACAGGCAGTCACTAATGCAGAAAAATGAAAGTGTAATTGTTACTCATGCACATGGCTGACCTGTCCGTGCTATCAGTGTGTATTAAAATCGACAGATGCTGTATTCCTGTCAATGCATTTGTGCATTATTACATTACTGCATCCATGACATTGCACATTAATTACATTGTAGAACAGATGTGAAAATCCATCTATTTTTAGTAATTATTATTTTTACTGACCATGAGCACCTTATCACGATTCAGAGGGTAGCTAATGCCACCTAGTGACAATGTGGTGGCAACTACTAAATGCAATACTTCTAAACAATATTGTTTTTATATAATTGAAGTGATTATTAATTATTACATATAATAATATGGAATGGATTATGTCTAAATGCAATAAATAATGCAATAAACAACAATAATAAATAAATATTTGTTTAAAATATACGAAATATGAATACACATATACAATAAACAAAAATTTTAATTAATGATTGTATGCTTGAAATAATTTTTATATGCTATTTTTTATTATTGGGCTAATATTAAATTAAATAACTCTCCTAATCATAATTGAGAAAACTGATTTTTTTTTTTTATAGTGAATAATTATAAAAAATATATATTACAATACCACCCAATATAAAATGGCACATAATTAAATTTTCTAGCTTTAGTCAGATAGAAAGAACCGTTGTTTCTTTTCCCCATAATTTAAATGTTGTTGAGTTGTCGAGTGGATCAGGGTCAGAAAGATGGTTTAATGAAACGCAATGCAGAAAGAAAGAAATGAATGAATTCATCAGTGAAAGAGCAGTTATAATGAATAGTTGTTTCCAGGGGCATTTAATGACATGAGACAAGTGAAAAAAGCCATAATGGTCCAAGGGCAGAGTAATACACCATCCACTTATGATTTGCTCAGAAGAGATGGAGAGGACGGTCACTTCATGCATGCTAGACTAAGTGCAGAGCATTCTATTGCTGCTGTTGTTTCTTCTATCCTGGTTTTCCAGTCATTTGTGACCGATTTTTTTCTTCAGATTTCAAACTTCTTTCATAAGTGAAATCTGTACTGTATTAATAATAGAAAACATTTTCAAGAGCAGTCAACTGTATAGCTGTCTGTAAAATGCAATGTGACACATTAAAGAACTAGCCTATATGTATATACTAAGCCTATATTAAATAGACTATCTCTAAAAAAGCAATGGATAATTTCCAGTGAGGAGAAATTACATCGGAGTATCCTATTTCAATTACACAAATAGTTTAGATTTGACACTAAAGAAGACAGAGCTGTTTTCTAATTAAATAGCTATAATATTTTTGAAATAAGGCAGAAATGGGTTGTATTTTAACAACACAGTTAATCCAAAGCAAGTTATGTAAAAGGATATAACAGAAAATGTATGTATCATAGTGAACCCTCTGTTTGTGGACTAAGCAACTATGATATTCATAAACTATGTATATAAAGTAAATAAATACATGAAATAAAATTTGAAGTTTCCTTATTGTAAGTAGGCTATCCATTTAATTTATTTAGTTAAAAGTGTAAAACTCAGTTTTATACAATATGTAGTGTGTTTCTTTAACTTGAACGTGTCAAACTGAATTAAAAAAAAAACCTGAAAAAGGTCTGCTGCAGTTATCTCTGAAACCACAAGATGACACCATTTGCTAAAAAACTAATAAGACTCATGACTACGCACTAATAGCCTCGTCGAGTGTAACTTTCAGGATAAATGCTCAGATCCATGTGGAAAATTCAATCGTGTTTGCGTTACTTAAGAATACTGAAATTCATTTTAGTTAAATCTGAATCCAACCCCCAGTGGGTTTATTCTCTCAAACGATTGTAAGCATTTCCCCATCTTCATTTATTATCAGAAAGCCTTATTTTATGCCCAGTTCCAGCTCTGTGTGTTTATATGCTGCGTGCCACTATGAGCTCGAGACACGGTGACGTCAGCGCCGAAACACTGAACTAAACAAGCCATTTCCAGCAGCGCGAGCCTCTGCCGGAGCGCTGGGCCTGCCCAAACCACTTCTGACAGTTACCGAGCGTCTGATTCGGGAAGTTGTACGGTGCTTTGCTTGCTTTTCTTCTGTCAGTGTCAGTGACCGAGTCTCTCCGAAGAGCATCGCACTCAGACAGAAGGCTCAGACATGTCCGTGAAGCCGGAGGCAGACTCGGAGGGCAGCTGGTACGGGGACGATTTTGATAAGATTGACCGCCTCGGGAGCTCCTCCGCCGCCCGGCGGGATGATTTGGGAGAGGAGCGGCAGATGAGAGACTGGGAGGACGAATCAAGTGACCAGAAACAGTTTTCCAGCCATCCCGAAAGCGACCGGCAACCGCTCCCTGTTGTCATGGAAACAGCTTCCACAGGTAAAGTGATTTTAATGTACATCGTCATATATGCAACGCTTTGAAATCCCTCGATGCATGACTTCTCTGTCGACCGGGGCCTGGTCATCAGGTAGCAGTTACCCTGGCTTGCTGGCTCGCTCTGTCTGGGGTGGAAGTTTTACTGAATTTAGGGATGGACATCGCAGTTGAATACTTCTCGATTCGATTAGTAATTTTGAGGAAGAACTTAATGAATTTGAGGTCAAATTTAACAAATAATAAATTCATTTATTTCAGAACACTTTTTAGCGGCGTCATTTGAGTCTTTTAGAACGTATTGTATTGAAATGGTTAATAAACAAAATATAATTAATTACAATATGCACATTTTAAAATGTTTTATGCACAAATGTGCATTTAATTGTACAAATATTGTATTATAAAATAATGTCTCGAACATATGTGTAACAATCATTTGATATGTGTAATTGACTTAAGTGGGTAAACATAAATTGGTAAATTGGTTCATTTCCAGTTTGACATGACTAGTGTAATAATTTGTGGTTGAGAAAGTACATCAGTTTAATTTAGTGACTGATTCAAAGGTCTTTTTGATTCTGATATTTGCTTTGTGATAGTTAAGTGAAAAATGCAATTATCAACCATTCATTTAAAACATGGATTCATCCTGGAAGTAAATACCACATGTATGTTTTTAATAGAATAATAATTTGTATTTATACATAATATTTATACATATACACATTTATGCATAGGCCTATATTTATTTTAATGCATTTATTCACAACATTAATGTGCTAAATTTACTATATATTCATCCAATGTCACAAAGTGAAGGCATCTATTTGTTCTCCATAAATCTAGCTTTTATATTCACACCTGACACCTATTTACTTTTGTTGAAGAATTACTAAAAACTACTTTTTCTTACTATAATTTGTAGCATTATACATTACAACATACCATAAAAAACTACAACCATGTGGTTGAGATGTTTTGCTTTTCTCCCTTCATTTTCTGGTTCATTATCTTTGTCATTATTTCATGGTTCCTCAGCTGCTTTTCAGACCAGACACTTTACAGTAACCTTTTCAGGTCTTTTACTGCATAGAGATCAATACTTGACATTGCCATTTAAACATCTCACAGGCTGGGATCAAAGCTCTGTTATATGACATTATTCTACTAGGTAGTATAAACCCTATGAAGGACACACAGTCTTTGGTCATGTGGTCGGTTAAAACACCACTCCAGAATTAGTCTTTACAACCAGAATGTAAGAAATATAAGAGATTAGTAATGGTGATATTATGTGCAATAGGAAGCTTTTTCAGGTTTGCACATCTCTTACAGTTACAGTTTTCTTTTTCAGTTCTTTCTGTGTTTGTTGTATCTTCATGCTGTAGACTGCTGAGTGAAAGTGATATTATGTAATAGTCTTTCATGAAAGATAGAGAGGTAATCATTGGATAACAAGAAATAACCTCATTATGAGCATATAAAACATTAAGCCTAATGTGGAAATGGTATTAGGTGATAGGGGGGAAAAAAATCCATTATCATTTTAAGTTTCATTATACTGGAGATGTGTCTGGAGTCAAACAAGATTTGTAGTTGTGTTGTGTGTATCTGAATCACCAGATTGACACTGAATCTCTCTCTGAATGACAGCCTATCCCAGTGCTTATTGAACCACAGTGACTCTTAGAGGATGTGATACTTGGCCTTTTGAATCACGTTTAGAGCACGTTGTTAAACTTAGTGTTGATACTAACATTAAATGAGCCTGATTCTTTGGGTGAGAGCACATAGTACATGTAAAAAACAATCTTTAAAATTTGCAGCACAAAACTGGCAGCTGTGGTTGCCGGAATTCAATCGTAAAAAATATGGTAACATTTTAGGTTTTTACGGTTTTAAGTGAAATTTACAGTTAAATACCGTAATTTCATTAACTGATATAATGTTAATATACCAACCTATTAAACTACTGAGATCTGTTTTGTAGCTTTGAAATACACTGATAAGCACCAAATGCAGATGGTGATGAGAAAGTCACATGATGAACCAAAGCCCATCACAAGC
>JAUMHE010000075.1:8464862-8504890 GCA_032359235.1 Enteromius mattozi
GTCATCATTTACTCACCCTCGAGTAGTTCCAAATCTGTATGAATTTCTTTGTTCTGCCGAACACAAAGGAAGATATTCGAAAAAAAAAGTTTGTAACCAGGCTGTTTTCGGTCACTATTGACTTCCATAGTAGAAAGAAAATACTATGGGAGTCAATGGTGACCCAAAACATCCTGGTTACAAAATTTCATTAAAATATCTTCATTTGTTTTCAGCAGAACACAGAAATTCATACAGATTTGGAACTACTCGAGGGTGAGTAAATGTGACAGAATTTAAAGTTTTGGGTACATCACAATTAAGCTACTGAGGTAGCGAAAATGAGCATTCACAAGCATTTTCAAAATCAGTAAATTTGTAATGCTTCAGGTGCTTATTTATGCCAAAAAAACAAGCTCAATTCAGCCTTTTTTACTTGAAAACTTGTTAGCATGTCTTCATCATTGATTTCAATGTTTTAGCTTATCCCACGCCCAAAGTCAGCTTAAATGGTGACTGTGATTTCACCAAGTACAACATGTTCCTGGATCAACATCCCAGTCAACCAGTCAGATTTGAGGGAAAAAGTTTATAGGAAATGTCAGTTTTAGGCTTACAGCAAGGGTTATTCAGCTATAATTTTCATTGATTGTAGGGATAAATTATGAGTAGGGTTAGGTAAGGGTAGGAATAGGGTTAGGCATAGGCCTAGAACATGTCTGACTTGACAAGTTGATCTTCTAGAATTCCACCAGGTCAAAAGTTCTTATAGTTGAGGAAACACCCAATATTTAATTACTCATTGACTATAACTGGCTGTATGTTATATCTTTTTAGTAATATAATAACACACACGTTGCTTACACTGTGGGATGCCTTGGCAGACCAGATGGCCACAAGACACCTTACCTTACTCCCTATCCTGTGTCTCTCCTTCTCTTTTCTCTTTTTAGAAGAGTCTGATTCTCCTTTGGATGCAAACATCCAGGCTGATGAAATTAAAATAATGAGTTCCACCCAAGACAAGACTCAAACAGCTCCCATCCCACCCTCTCCACCTACTTTCAAGCAGGAGAGTTCCCCAATTGAGAAAAAGCCTTCCCCCCCAAAACCCACCTTACCTCCTTCCCCCAAGGATGTCGAAGGTAGCAGTGCTGAATCTGGCGACTCTGAGATTGAGTTGGTGTCTGAAGAGCATAGCCCACGAGCTCCCAACACTGGCTACATGAGCTTCAGTAAGAGTCCCAGCACCACTTCATCAGCCACAGTATCTTCCACAGTACCTGCCCCGTCTTCTACCCTTGCGTTTGCCCCTACTCCTGCAATGCAGTACAGTATCTTGAGGGAGGAACGTGAAGCAGAGCTGGACAGTGAACTGGCTCTGGAGTCCTGTGGAGAGGAAAGCCCCAAAAGATTGACCCATGACTCCACAAAGGGTCTCAAGGAGGGTCCACAGCCAGTCAAAAAAGCCTCAACTCCGACTTCGGCAAGTAAAGAACCAGCCGTGACTCCCACTGCACCTCCTCCTACTGTTCCAGCCCCAACCAGTGCTCCTAAAGAGAAGACATCCACCATGGAAGAGAAGCCCAAGCCCAGCAGCACAATCTCTACTCCAGGCCTGCCAGAGCTGAAGGTGGAGCATCCTGCTGGGGAGGCACACCAGAGAGAAAGAAGACGGTCCAGTCAAGCCCGCAGGGGCTCTGAGAGAACAACTGCACCACCCGTCGTCTTCCAGGGTCTAACCAGGGAGAAAGGTAAAAGCATGCTCCCCAATAACTTATGGTCACTATCTTGAGTTATTTCATCTGAGCACAATAATGGTTGAACAATGGAGGGTTTTTGTGTAGTTGAGCTACAGCTCATCTGTCTGTCCAAATTTGGGTTTGGAACGACATGGGGGTAAGTAATTAATGACAGAATTTAAATTTTTGGGTGAACTGTCCCTTTAATGCATGTACAGTATACAGTATGCATGCAAACGTATAAGTCCTTGTTTTATGTTATATTATCCCAATAAAACTACTTTTTAAATTTTAATCATTCAATTCAAGTCTCACTATAAAGAAACAATTCTCTTAAAGGGACAGTTCCCACAAAAAGAAATTATAATACTCTTTTTATTATTTTTCTGTGAAACATAAATGGTGATGTTTTAAATAGTTGAGAACATGCGTTGACCAGTGACCAAAACAATCGTGAGACATTTCTCAAATCAAAATACATACAGTTTTGGAACAACAGAGTAGATTAGAGTAGACATTATTTTAAATTATATTATATTATATTATATTTCATTATTTGATTTGATTTGATTGTATTTTACTTCATTTATTTTTTGTGAACTATACCTTTAAGGTGAAAGAGCTGTAAAGCTGATATTAAAATAAAAACTGACTCACGATTGTTGGCCTCACCCTGGAAACTCCCTTTGGAAAAAAACACATTTCAATGCATCAGTCCCTTGAGAATCAGTCATTACTGGGCATGCACAGACTAGCTTACATCTAATATTTTCCTAATATTAAATAAAGGCAGGGTAATTGGTTATGTGGAATTTAGATATCAGATATCAGTGTGTTTACAATAACTTTGAAAGTAACAGACCTAGATAATGTGATTGTTCAGAATTTATACAAATTAATCGAAGCTGTTGTGCACTAAAAGAATGAGGCTCAGATTTCAGGCATTTCCTGCTTAACTGTTCGCTGCACATGTGTCATTGCTTTGCTTCATCATCCAACAGCAATGGTCAAAAGAAATACAACACAGTATTAGACGATGTTTCCAATCTTTCGCAGAGCTCAAGAAGCTCATGCACATGAAATATCTTTTTTTTTTCTCGCACAATCCCCTGAGCCTTTAGATGGATGGCTAATGTTTTAGATTATTTTCACACCTGACTGCTTCCTGCATCTGTTGTTTGTGTCTTCAGGATTTAGCAGAGCTCAGTGGAAATATCATGTGTGAAATTGTGAAAAATTATTATGGAAGATCTGGCTGACCTACAGCAGTATTGCTTTATAAAAACATATGATTTATGTTTTTAGTGATGACAACACATCCCAGTAATGACTAAGGTATAGAAATAATGAAAAATGGATGGCTGTGTTGTTGTATGTGTTGTTGTATGTTTATACTGTATGATCCTAAATTCACTATTTAAAATAAACAAATAAAAATATATATTGCTTTAACAATTAGTTTTAGAAAAAAATAATGAGAAAAAAGTGGTGTATATGTATATATAATTATTAAACATAACATTAAAAAATAAATTGTCTTATTTAATAAATATATTTTTAATCAATTAGATATATTTTAATATGTTTCAATTATAGTTTTGACAAAATAAATAATTATCAACTTCATTGTGTATTAGTAGATGAGTATGTTGCTTGTTTGTGTCTGTTGAAGGCAGTCACCATCTTTTATTAATGCTCTGGCTTCGGGCTGGACTGTCGTTTGAAGATTTTGGAACAAAGCATCCCCCTGTGGTTTAGGTTAGTTTTTGTTGGCTACGTTCGTGACCAGCGAGTACTGCCGTCTTGTGATTACATAGCCACACTACAACATGGGAGGAGGAAAAATAGCACAAATCATATATCGACATAAAAAGGCTTGGATATAATTTCATTTGGGTTCATAATTCCATTCTTGACAGATGAACATTGAAGTATATCTTGGCAAGTGGCTGGAATCCTGTCGTTCAGTACTAATGCAGCTGGAAATTCTGTAAAGTCATGTTTGTCTTTTAATCAGTTCATTTTCTAATACGATCAATGTTTTATTTGATGCTTGTGAGTCAATATATTCGTCTTTACAGCACTTGGACGACGGATCAGTGTTTGTATAAAGAGATCAGCTTTACCGTTGTTGCTTGCTGACCAATCAGTGTGTGTGTGTCTGTGGCGTTTTGCACATTAGGTATGTTGCCATAGTCTGTCTGGCTGCACTCCCTCTCCCCCTCCTTTCTTGAGCTCAGTGTCTCACAGAAGCCTCTAGAAATGAGATGGCATTTGTAACAGCATGAAAAATGCTATTTTCTTCCAGCAGAGGGCTCAGTTTACCACATGCTTTCTTTGTCTTGCTGTCAGCCCCATAGACTGGAGAGAGAGGTTGCAATGCATTATTATATGTGTGTTTGCATAAAACTAGAGATTTTGGCAAAGCTGTTAAGGGCAAAAACATTTTCTTGACAGTATGTTAGTTTATTGTGTTTATACTACCGCTTTCAAGTTTGTAGTTAATAAGATTCTTTTGTTTCGAACTATTTTGCCTACCAAAGCTGAATCATTTTGTGAAATAAAAGTACAATATAAAATAACTGTTTTTTATTTGAATATATAATGTAAAGTATTTCTAAAATGGCAAAACTGAACGTTTTTCAATAGCCATTACTCCAGTCTTCAGAGTTGCATGATTCTTCAGAAATGATTGTGTTCTGTTTGATATTTGTGTGTAAACCTACAAATAAATTTTTCCAAGATTATTAGATTATTAGATAAAATAAATAAATAAATAAATGAGAAAAACAGGCCAAAAAAACAGCATTTGGAGTTTTTAAATAGATTTTAAACATTTAAATCAAGTTTATGCAATGCGTTTGGGTTCATTATGGGTTCTATACCCACACTATAAACAATGTTTGTAGGGGGTGTATTTCTATACACTTTTTTTAGGTCAACCAATCATTAATCATTACATTGTGGTTCTCTATATTTCTATTCTGCTTCATTCTGTCTCTATTAATCATTTATCTTTTAAAAGCCCCTGGCATTTCTTGTGTCCTGAGTTCACTAGAAGCTGAGGCAAAGACATTACACATTAGCTAATTGCCATTGTGTCCCCTTTTTTTTTTATACATCAGTGTTTAAATGTATACAATGTCATGCTAAATGTCAAAGATAATGCATAATTCACTTTGAAGTGCTGTTCTTTTGCATGATAAATTGGTGCAGTTACTGTTGTCTCTGACAGTACATGACATATGGGTTCATGGTGAAGGTTCTCTGTGCACTGAAGTGTCTCATTACAGTCTGCCATCCCGCCATAACTACAATCAGAGACCATGATTAGGCAGTTTATATATATATATATATATATATATTTTAATGTAAGTAATATTAAAAATGTGTAATATGATAACTAATACAATACTTTTGAGGGGCAGATGTAATGTGTTGAAGTGTGTATACATTTGCATCTGAATTGATTTTTATTACAGCGTATCTAAATTCAGAGAGTTAACCTATTAACTTCTATGTTGTACTGTAACAATGTATGTACATATTGTTAGTTAACTGTGCTATACTACCATTTAAATGTTTGTGTCAGTAAGATTGGGTCGTTTTTCAATTCAGCAAGGATACGTTGACCAAAAGTGCTTTTTTATTTATTAAAGAAACATTTTTTGTAAAGTAAAGTAAAAAAAAAAAAGAATGAGAATTAGAATGATTTCTGAAGGATAATGCAACACTTAAGACCAGAGCAATGATGCTGAAAAGCTTGACAACAGTTATTTTAAAGTGTAATAATATTTCTCATTATTACTCTTCAGAGTATTTAAATGAAAAATATTTTTTTATTGAGCTATATATTATATATGCCACTTTAATGGCCATGTCTGATGAGATTGTAACTTTATATCTTTAAATTTAGTGATGTTTACTTTTTATATAGATTTAGTTTTAACAGCACGCCCACAAATTGGCCTGGTCAGATAAAAAAAGTCCCACTAATGTTCATATGGCCAGTCCATTTCTGACCACTGGACAGGACTGTCCGCTTACCTGTGAGCTCATCCTATTTCTTTTAACCGAGCACGCTGAGTCATTCTCTATATTTCATGAGGCTTGCCTCATGATGTCTCCTTCCTCACACACACATATACACACACACTCACGCTCACTGTTATAGCAGTCTAGAGCGAAATTTGTCAGAGATGATGCATAGAGGAGGGAATGAGCCTTCGCACTGAACAAGCAAAATGCATCTGCGACAATGTTTACCACCAGATTTGAACCTCCTCAAAAGGATTAGTTAGGATTAGTCTCCCATCTAAAATTAAAAAGGAAAACAAATATTTCATCCTTCCACAACAGGGCTTTAAAGAGACAGTTAACCTAAAAAAGAATTTTTACATAAAACACAAAAAAGATGTTTAGCAGTATGTTCCCGCTGCTCTTTTCCATACAGTGACTGTCAAGCTCAAAAAATGTAAAAACTGGGTGTATTTTATTAAGCATCCTTTTTGATGTCCTGATGCTTTGCCCCTCCCCCATGGATCTGCCTTTAACAAAATCGATTCTCAATACCTCCACCAGTAGGCAGCACTATCGCCACATCTAGTCCTCCTCCTCTCCATCCCTGCCTCCCCTCCCTTATCTGTCTCCTCCTCCTCCTCCTATGGGTCATTCATGCACTGGTGTGAACCGGTGAGCGAGAGAGAAAGAGAGAGAGGGAAAGCGACAGATACGGCGCAAGCAGCGAGAGGCTGTAGCAGTAGCGTTAGCAGAAAGCGATTCGCAGTCCTTCCCCTCACCCAGCCTAGTATGCAGGCCAGCACCATGGCAGCCGCAGACTCGACCAAGATGGAAGGTTTCTGGAGCAACTGGAAGTGCCAGGGTAGGAGGAAGGGGATCCTGGGGTACAAGGGATGCAAGATGGGGGTGAATGTCGTGGAACGGAGAGGATGCATGTGCATGTCTGGGGATGGTTTTATTTGAGGCTTTTAAGGGGAGGTGCATGTGGGATTCTGGAAGATGCTCAGACACACGCCCGTTTTTTTTATTTTTATTTTTTGCATTGAGGCCGTCGCCATCATGGGCATAAGAGAGCCAGACTGGGGGGTTTGAGACAGCTGGGCACGCCCTTTTTTCTCCTCCCTCCTCGTTGTACTTAGGGGGACCATCCTGAATTCGTAGACTCTGGGTGTGTTTGATTAGAATTAACAGGCATGTGCATGACTGCCTCATTTTCAGGTCAGATGTGCATTTGGATGCAGATAGCTCCATAAAGAGCCGTCGAACGCCTTTTTAAGTGTCTTCACGTTTGGCTTGCTTGTGTTGATCGTAAAGGCCTTCAGGCTGCATTGGGAGCAGAAAGCGACAGAAGAAAAGACGAAAGAGAGATGTGTGGGGTGTGGCTACCTGACTCTACAGTCAGCTCATAGTGTTGTCTATGTCAACTGTTTATTCTGAATGATGTGGATACATGTACTGAGTTTAATTTATTATACACTGAAAGTCAACTGCATCCATCCTTTTAATAAATCCAGTACTATCACATTAGAGCACAATACCTAGATCACATTAGCGGAGGAAGAAAACTAGAACGATTTAAGAGGGAGGGTTTCTGGTAGTGGCTATTTATATATTGAGCATTTCACATCTCTGACAGTTCAAGGGCTTATAAACACAAATAGATCTACATTATGCTTCTTTATTTGAGAGTATTTAAATATTTATGGCTTTGTTACTTTCTTGTTTAAGATTTCTGGGAACAATTTACAATAATGTTCAATTATTTAACACATTAGGTTATCTTTTACAAAAAACACATTTTTAGAGGAATGTTAATTTATAATTGAATTATTGTTCATTTTTAGTTAATAATTACTCATATCTATCTATCTATCTATCCATCCATCCATCCATCCAGTTTTATATTTTATCATTCAATTACTTATTGCATAAATGCACACTTGAATTAAGATACTTTGAGGCCTTTTAGTTAGGATTCATTTGGGATTTGTCGCCTCCTTTTAGTGGAGAAGACTCCCGTGTGCATTTTCTGTTAAAGTGCTCTGTTGGCGCTGTAACACTAAGCCATTAAAAAAAAATAAAACCGATACGAAGACGATAAAAACAAAGCTTTCTCACTTTTTAATTCCATAAATGCCAAATATGTTGTACTGTTTGATGCCTGTGTCAGGACAGGGTTGTGTATTCTGTTGCTGTTTCTTCCTTTAGTCATGCCTGTTGGCTCAGGTTTGCTAATATCTGTGTCCTCTGTGTATTGATTCAATGCTATAAAGTCAAACCGCAGCAAAGGTGCTGGCTTTTCTTAAGTCAGCAGTTTCTGTTTCTCCTCACAGTCTTCTCTCAAGTATGCGGTTTAGTCAAAACTGTGGTGTGAATCGCCACATTGGCCGTTACTGTCTTGATGGTCGTTTGGTACTGGGCCAAAATGAGCTCTTCCAGTTCTTCCATTAACTGCAAATCATAAAACAGATTTAATCTCCTCACTCTGACAAATGTGTTAGTCAGTTATAGCGCCATTCTTAATAATAAAAACTGGGAACCTAATGGGACAAATAAGAATGGAAGGATCCAATTTACTCATAAAAACCCTTTATTGCAGTTATTGTGTATATAGACGTATGCTGGAAATATTGAAGCTAGAATTCAAGATGAGGTAAACACTAGTGTTATTCGATAGAGGATAAGAGGCGAGGCTTAGCACAGTGTCATATGATCTTACAGATCCTGGATCCATATCATCTTTTAGATTGTGATCAGAGCTAGATGTTGCCGAACATCCTATTTAGCAGCCATTTTTGTTAGGTGTCACTACAAAGACAGTGTTATCTAGGTCGAAGGTCTATTTTTGAGTATTCATCCCCTTTTAACCCAGTTTGCTTGGTGAAGTTAAAAGCCACATAAGTATGTGGTAATTAACTTTAATAAAGGTGTTTGGTGTGGGTCAGAAGATCTACACCAAAAATACTGTCTTGGCAAATATCATAGTAATATAGAACCTCATTGTAACTTATTTGCTTTCTTCTGTGGAACACAAAAGAAGATGTTTTGTAGAATGTTTCAAGTGCTTTTGACTGTATAATAAGTGTCGGGGTACAATTTTGGACCCCATTGATTTTCATTGTATGGGGTCCAAAATTTTTTTCAAAATATCTTCATTGGAAACAACATGAGAGCCAGTAAATGTTTTCATTTTTATTTGAACCAGTTACGCATATTCACATCCCAAATGACATGCATTTGTGGTCTTGTTGTCTTGGTAGCTTAGTGTCTATATTTAAGTGCACAAGACTGCAAAACGTCCCATTTTACATTTTAGATGAGCTCAGGAGCGCCCCCTTTTTGCCCTTAATGTGTACTTCCTGATGCGGGCTCTGCTGCGTAATAGTCTATGCAGGATTAGGTCGGCAAAGTGGTTTCGTTTTGTGATAGGATCCTATGCCGCATGTTTTATCATGCTAGCCAGGAGTTGCTCAAGCAAGAATATATATTACATTCCTAAATTTGCCTAATATTTCAAATCTAACTTGTGTTATAATTTTAAGAGTATACATGTATGCCCGATAGACTTACGCTGTCCCATATAGGGCAGTATGATGAACCAGTCTGGAGAGTGATTAAACTCAGCCATTAATTACTGCTCACTTTCAATCTCTTTCTGTCTCATTGTGGCATCTGTAATGTTTTCTTCGCTGTTTTAGCAGGCCCATTTTGTATGTTTATCTGCGGGCTGTTTGGGATGTCACAGCATGTGACACTTCTTTGAAAGGGCTTTTATTATTGCTAGCAGAGAAATGTTATTTGCCTTCTGTCTTTCTGGAGCTCCTCGTCCCATGCCAAGATTGTTGTCATCCAGATTAGTGTGTAGTGTGTAATAATGTTAGTCATAGGCTGTCTGAAGTGATCTCTTTGTTTTTGGAGTATGATCCACTGATGTCAAGAGCAGGCTATGTGTCTACAATGGAGCATGACCTTAAAAGGACTATACAATCTGCATTCAGGCTTGTAGCTTATACACATACCGTATATTGTTTATGTTTATGTGCATAAATTGTTTATGCCTTTCTGTAAGTATTTACTGGTACGGTATGTATATTGTATGCTCTGTTGTGTAGTACTGTTTGTGGGAAGTTATACAACACTTTCAGAATAAAAGGTACAAAAATGGTCACTGGGATGGTTCCTATTCAAAAGGGTTCTTATTAGTACCCTAAAGGTAACCGAAAGCTTCGTGTAGTTGTGTAAAATAACTTCCGCTGTAGCATATATATATATATATCATTAATTGGGTATGATGAAATGAGGACAAATGTTGTCATGATATTCTGACGCTTATTTCATGATTTAAATGGGAGCGCTAGGTGTATGAATTTACAATGCTTCAGAGACAGACCAGCTTTTTACTTGAAAAATGCAAGAATACCATACAAGCATATCACATTATAGAGCAATAAAATCAGGCAAGCTTATACATCTTACAAAAAAATTAACAACGACTAAAGACGTTATAGTGTTGTTTTCGTGCAGTATAGTACTTTACTTTCCGAAAGGCTACAATCGTCACGTATAAGATCAAACTGGAGTTGTTCAAATATATTCATATTTTTCATCCCAGAGCAGTTAAAAAATAACTGGTTTTACTATCTCAGACATGACATATCCTTTAGGTTTGAGCACATTGAATAGCATTATACTGTACATAAAATTTGGAGATGAATAGTAGGCCTAAACACTGCGCAATGATAAATCAATAACACTAAAAATAAAATGAAAACACTGTAAATTCCGAGTATTTCTTCAATGTGAGCAGTCGCAGGCAGATTACTCATTAATTATCTCATGACTGTCGCAACACCGACAGTGCTTACAAACGGCTCACGTGCATAATGTTTCACGGCAAAATGGAATATTACACATATAATAAGGTATCATCTAATGTTAAATAAATTAATTTAACTGAGAATCTGTCCAAGGCTGCTTATGTTACTGCTGAAGAAATACTCGGAATACATTTTTTGTTATTTTTCATAGTGCCATTTTTATTGTTTTAATGATTGCCCAATGTACTGTTATAAACACTTTTTGAACACAGATTTTATTGCTCTATAATGTGACGTTGTTTGTATGCCATTCAGGCTACAGTGGAAGTTATTTTACACAACTATTTAAAGCTTCCGGTTTTCGAACGCGGAGCGTGAAAATGCCCATAATAGTGTACATATTAATACATAAAAATAAAAAACTTTACGTTTCATAAAGTTAAGGTAAGACTTGATGGGTTTTATTTGAATCCCACCTGAGTTAGATTTAGATCACTGTCATGCTACATCTCAAACTTCATTTTAGGGGGTCATGCTGACATATTTCTCATAAAGTCCCTTTTCTTATTTTAAGCCTATAGTATTTGCAAGCATCCGACTTTTTTATTACCACACTGCTTAAAAAAAAAGTATTTCAAATCCATTTTTTTCTTTAGAAATAATATTTTCTATAAAAATATTTCTATCATGACAAGTCTTGAAGAGTTAGCATGCTGCAGATCTATACAGGTGGAGCTGGGGAAGGTTTTTATGAAGCGCATTGCAGCTGCTACAGCAACCACTAGCCAAGTATTTGAATGTTGAGCAGCAAGTTAATTGGCAGCTGATAAAAAAAATAACCAATCAGCTGTGTGTCAATTGTGATAATGATGTCATTTAGTCAGAAATTTTGTCTTGAGAAGACAAAGGTTTTAAACATCACTAAATGTACTTATTATTTCATACTTATTTGATTTATTTACCACACTGCAAAATAATAATACTAAAGTAATTTTCTTAATCCGTAATTGTTGTTTTACGTTATACAAATATCTAAACATCATCAAAACAACATAAATGCTTGAAAAGCAAGTCCATTAAAAATAAGTTTGTAAAAATAAGCATTCTTAAAATAAGATTAAGATAAATTTTAAGCACAAAAAATTAAGCACAAAGCTGAAAAAATAAAAAAATGTAGGAAAATTCTAAATTTGCAAATACAGTAAATTACCAGAATTCATGATATATTCTCTAAAAACAAGTATTAACATATTACACAATTTCAGTATATATATATATATATATATATATACTAGTATATTCAAGGATATACTGAAAACAACATAAAAATGATTAAAGAAACGATATGCAGTGCAGTCACACAGCGCTAGCTATTTTTAGCCATTCTTGCCCGCAAGGACCGGACGGTTGTTAGCGGTTGTCCTTTAGCTTGATAAAAAGCGCAGGTCCTGCATGAACGAGGAGCATGTTGTAGTCAGCACTGGAGTGTGTAAGCAAGAGGGTCTTTTTGCTTGTGTGTCTGTCACAGCAGTGTTACCTCCTGTTCCCCTCCCCCATCATTTCATCAGCACCTTATTATTCTGTCTGGCAGGCAGCGCTCGGTGGGGGGGCAAGCTCCATCGCTATGGCAACTGCATCACTGCTCACTCCACTGCACCCATCTCTTCAGTTTCCGTGGCGACCGTGCTCCCTTCATCTCGTAGCTCAACTGCCAACTCCACGCCGACACATTTTATACAAAGCTCACCGTAATGACCCCATAAACAAGCGTGTCAGTGCATGCTGGGAAAGAGTGGGCGCAATGAGCAAGCGTCCTATTGTGTGCCGATTTTCACCTGAAAATAAATAGAGATGCGTTTGTTCTGATGCATAGAAAAGGACTGAATATTAATCATTGGCTATAATGAGCTGTAGAAGGAGCGTCCGCCACACCTAACACAAACAAAGAATCTCACTGAGATGGCTACATAAGAAAAGCTCTAAGTTAGCACAGCCCTAAATAATGCTCTAGTTTAGGCAGCGAGTATGACAGAACTCTGTCTAGACCATGAAGCTCCGCTTAGATACATACCTGTGATTAGAGTCACACGCTGATATTAGGTTGTAATTATGAGCTATATAAGCTGCTTAATTTTTAATCCCTCGAGTTCATTCTCTATGTTGCATCATCTTAAATTGGGTGGAAAATAAAGAGCAGAGGGAAGAGGTTTGGAATGGGTGTGGTGAAGCAGTGGATTGATGTTATGTGACTATGACAGAATCCTTTGCCCCGGTTGTAAGTCAGATATATTGCAAATCAGTGCATAATGCATATCGCTGTACAACATACACTAACAATGCTCACAAAAAAGATCTTTCAGGTTTTTAGTACTGGTAACATCAGCGTATTTATGTGTGTAATTATTATCAGTAAATCACCTTTACTTCCTTAAGATGCATTTTCTTGAGTAGCTAAATTGGGTCAGATATTAAGATTTGTCTTAAGCATAAACTTTAAAGGATTTTGTTTTTAGGTTGTTCTTTGTCTTTAGTGCTGTTTGTTGTAAGACTGCAGTTATACCAGCTTATTGGCCTGCATTAAAACCATGCTCATTAGGTTTCAGACACAATTATAGCATTACTGTCACATTTGGTCTGGCAGATTAATGATGGACATCACATTATATAACATTTGAAAAGAGGCACCATGCACTGCCAGATCTGTGCACCTGGTTCCAGTCTGTTGCCATGGCCACCATGCTGTCATTTGGCCAGAATGTTTCCAAGAATTTGTGCAGAAGGCCACAGAGACAGACGTGGAGAGACATGCATCGCTCTGAGAGGATGATAAAAGACATACCTATTTTCCTACTATGACTGATTTCATAGTGAATTTAAAATATGTTTGAAATACAATGTTATTAAATAAAATAAAATAATAATAAAGGTAAAGAAGTTATGTTGCATCAACAATATTGTAGCATAATACCGGAGAAAAAAAAACTACCCCAAAAGGCAAAAATAGAGGGCCAGAAATGTGAATCTCGGGAACAGATCTAATATCAGCTTGTACCAGTAAACTCTCTTTTGGCCTTAAAAACTGTCAGGATTTGCTAAAGACATGCAGAGAAAAATTTGATGAAAAGATGGGGACATAGTTATTTTTGTAGCTGAACTTATTGCATAGGCTATGCATTTGTGGGAATGTCTTTTTTACATACAAAATGTGTATTTGTGTATTTAAATTATTTGTTCACAGTGATTTACTGGTTTAGGAATAATTAATTCTTTCTTTTCTTATGTATTCTTTTCTTTTTGAACCTTGCTTTATAGACAGGCATCGTCATGTTAGAATAGAAAAGGATCCTGTCCAAACTGTTAAAATAGAATTAGCGCACAATTCCCCAGATTATTATATATGCTTTAACATTAAGATATGTACTCATGGAAATTACTATACTATACTATATATATATATATACACATATCAAAAGTCAATATTAATTTTTGTGGTAAGTACAAGTACAGCTTAGCCAAAAGGAATAACTTTGTAATTCCAAACCTGTATGACTTTGTTTTGTAGAACATTTTTTTGGTTACCATCGACTTACTTGCCATTGTTGACTAAGAACTTTTCTTTTGTTTCTGTTTAAGAAAGTCCAATCAGATCTTTCCCTATAATCTCCTCTGCTCCCTTGATCTTATGTAATAAAAAAGTATTCACTTGTTTACAGTAAAGAATCTGAACTAGATTCTATATAAATATATATATATATATTTTTTTTTTTTTTTTTTTTTTTTTTTTTTACTATTATCTTTTGCATATAATGAAGCAGAGACATACACATATTTGGACATAAGTCTTCTGTCTCAATCCGCCGGCTGAATCCAGGCATATTTTTGAATTCACTCTTGTCTGTTTGTGTAAACGTTTCTAATTGTGTTATCTCTGACTCAGCGCTGACTCAGACTGTTACATCATCATAGGTCATGCCATTCAGTGGATGCTGAAATGTGGATCCTAAAACAATCACTGACAGATTTAGGCATGCTGTAAACCACTACCACACACATCTGCATGATTTTGACCCCACCTGATCTTCTCTCTCTGTTCATCCAGTGATGGAGTTGCTGTACTGGCGGAACCTGAAGCAGAGCGCGCTGGTGTTTGGCAGTTTCCTGCTGCTGCTCTTCTCTCTGACGCAGTTCAGTGTGGTCAGTGTGGTGGCCTACCTGGCCCTGGCCACCCTCTCCGCCACCATCAGCTTCAGAGTCTACAAGTCTGTGCTGCAGGCTGTGCAGAAAACAGACGAGGGACATCCATTCAAGTAAGCCTGCTCCGTGCGTGCACAGACTGTGTGTCACTCAGTCAGTTACTAACATTGTTTTATTGCGGGTGCAGAGCTTATCTGGAGGTGGAGATGTCACTGTCCCATGATCAGATGCAGAAGTACGCAGAAACCACTCAGCATTACATCAACAGCACACTGAAAGAACTGCGCAGACTGTTTCTGGTGCAGGATCTGGTGGACTCACTAAAGGTGACCCTCTGTTCAGTGTACTGCAATCTACACAGGGGTTATACAATCTTATCAATGTTACTTTAAACTGATACTTAATAGGACAGTATAGAAATGATGAGAGGTGATCAGGAAATAACTGGATTTAAACAGGTTGCTAACACATTTACTGTACACTAATTTCTAGGTACACTACCATTCAGAGTTTAAGGGAATGTAAGATTTTTATTTTTTTGTGTGTGTGTGTTTTTAAGATTTTTTTTTAGGTCTCTTAATTTTTTATTTGCCCAAAATACAGTCAAAAACAGTAATATTGTAAATTATTAGTATAGTTTAAAATGATTTAAAAATGTAATTTATTCTTTTTATTGCAAAGCTACATTTTTAGCATGATTACTCTAGTTTTCTGTGTCACATGATCCTTTATAAATATGAATTATATACTAATATGCTGATTTGCTGCTCAAGAAACATTTCTTATTATCAGTATTGAATTAGTTGTGCTGCTTTTTTTTGTGGAAACAGTAATACTTTTTAAGCATTCTTTGATGAATAGAAATTCAAAAGAACAGAATTTATTTGAAATATATTTTTGAAATGATCTTTACTGCCACTTTTGATACATTAAATGCATCCTTGGTGAATAAATGTATTAATTTCTTAAAAAAAAAAAATACTTTCTCAAAATGTGAACTGTATCTATGCATAAATATTCATTGTAACTTTTCATGTTATCAATTACAAATATGCATCATGGTTTGAAAATAGCTCTGATCTACATAATGATAGCAGTAAATCAAGAATTAGAATACAGACTATTAGGCCAGTTTAACACTATGAATTTCTACTTTCACAGCTTTTCACAGTACTGGCACATAAATACATCATTAATCAAATGATGCATGCATATATTGATGTGTATGAACTGCTGGTTGTCTTTGTTTGACTCAAGTTTGCAGTGCTAATGTGGTTGCTGACCTATGTGGGAGCCCTCTTCAATGGACTCACTCTTCTTATCATGGGTGAGCATCTTTTTTTGATTCCATATATACACTTAATTTGAATTATGGCTGAATGTATGCTTTTTAAATTGCGGGCTCCTGCAGTTACTGATTATGTACTCTTTTGTCCTATTTTTAACATTTGCATTGTATCTTGCTTCAGTGGTGGTGTCCATGTTCTCCATGCCTGTGGTCTATGAGAAATACCAGGTCAGAGTGGCGTCATTGTTACCATGACTACAGAATCATGTATAATTCATAAGAACTATGACTACAATGACATTTTGAATCTTTCTCTGTCTCTAGGCACAGATTGATCAGTATCTGGACCTAATAAGAACCCAAGTCAACTCTGTGGTAGGAAAGTAAGTACTCTCTTTAAGCATTTGTAATATTATATATATTTAAAATAAAGTATCTTGTGCTTACCAAGGCTGCATTTATTAATACAAATACAGTAATGTGATATATTATTACAATTTGAAATAAATATTTTCTATTTTAATTTATTAACTTTATTTAATTTAATAGCAATGATGCATTTTCAGCATCATTACTCCTGTCTTCAGTGTCACATGATCCTTCTAGTCATTGTAATGTAATTCTTAATCATGCTAATATGCTGATTTGGTACTTATTGTCAGTGGTGAATATTGTACTGTTTAATATTTCTGTGAAAACTGTGATTTTTATTTGTTATTCTTTTATAAATGGAAAGTTCAAAACAAAAGCGTTTATTTGAAATAGTATTATAAAAGTTTACTGTCACTTTTGATCCTTTAATGTATCCTTGCTGAATAAAAATAGTAATTTAATCAAAAATAAAATAATATATTATATAATATGAGTGTGTGTTTGTGTTACAGGATCCAGGAGAAGATTCCTGGGGCCAAACGAAAGGCTGAATAGGCCCCACAGGGCCCCCTGGAGGAGGTTGTGAGCCCGTCAATGCCCCATTATTGGGAAAGCTGAATGATGATAGAGGGTTCCTCATTGTACACACACACAGAAATCAGACACAAACAAACATCACTGGAACATAGTTCTACTTTGTACACATTGTGGCGTCTAGAGCAACGGCTGAGCTGTGCAGGAGAAGTCCCATCCTCGCCTTGTAACTATAGAAAAAAAGAAAAAAAGCGAAACGTGCTGTCTCTCAAATCAGAATCGAGTCAGAAGTACAACTACTCAATGAATTGTAGAAGTAACCTTGATACATATAATTCAAATCTGGCAGAAAGACTAGATGTGATTTTTTTTTTGTTTTGTATGTGTTGCTCATAAAGTGCATGAAGTCAAGAGTCTTAAGTGCTGATGAATTCTCTTTTTCTCTTTTAAGTTTGTGTGCTTTCTCAGCTGTGCTGAAAATCTCTGTAGTATGTGAAGAATCTCTCCAGCTTTATTGCTCTCCAGTGACACTCTCTTCTTGGAAAAAAAAAAAAAAAAGCTTTTTTGTGTCGTGCGTTGGGTGGGGCTTTTCCTCTTCCATCATTATATCTGTGAACATAATTAAAATAACGCTCATTGTCAGCTAGACGCATGGATCTGCTGAGGTTCATGATATCTGGGCACAAACGCAACTATTTAGCAATGTTCTGATTAGATATGGTCAGCTCACTCGTAGCAACACAGTATGTTTCTTTTTCGTAGGACTCTGCTACAGAGATTCATGTTTTTAGGTGCTGTCATCGATCTTTTTTAAAATGATACAAAACAAAAGAGAGGGAGGAGAAGGAAGCTTCGGTGAGTGATTGCCAGTTAGAATCTATGTTAAGTGTTGTTCATTCTTTTAGCCATTGACTCTTAACTATTTGCACTTAAAATGTACTCAATACTGAATGCGAAAATAAATGTTCTTAAATGTACTTCTTTATGGCTCATCTTTCGTCTTTTAATAATGTCGTATGATGCTATGACTGTGAAATTGTATATAATATTTAATTACATATTTTTACTAAGTGCTAACAGGCCAGAACCTTTACTATTGATATAACTATACTAATACAAATACTCTGGATTTTTTCTCTAATTTATAAGGATAAAATACCATATAATTCAAAGTCATTATTCAGGCCTAAATTGCAAATTATCAGTCTTAAATTTAGCTTTAGCATTTACCTCTGCCTTTAGTGAGATATATGGGTCGAAGACGAAAAAGGCTTTTACCATAAATACAATAAGTGTAATACTTCTTTAAATCGTTGTAATTAAATACTAATTAGTTGTAATTTTGCATTTTTTTTAAGTTTGCCACTATCCTAGGTTTTGTTATTTGTTAGTAAACAGTAAAATGTAATATTCTTTCATTTTTTTTAAGGGGAGACACTGCAGACAAAACCCCTGTTTTTCCATACACCTGTCAAGAGATTATGGGCTTTTTGGTTTTTCATATTTTCTCAGACTAGTGGAAAGAAAACATCCAAAAGACACTGTTACATGTTTCTTTTATGGCACTTTATCTATTTATATCAATAGATTTCAATTACAATACATATTTTTAAAGGCTGTTTTCTCAAAATGAGTTTTTTCTCCTACACTGAGCCATATCTCCACTTCAGTAGTACATTTTTATCCCTCTCTATGTCCTGAAGGTTTTTACAGAGGGGTTTGTTCATATATAATTTGCTTGATAATATACAACATCTTATTCCCCCAAAAACTATTAAAATGTATTGTTTTTCGTCTGTTCTTAGTATCTAAATGAGATGCACAAAATTCCCTCTGTAAAAACTTTTGACTCTGTGTCAAAAAAATTTTATAGGAATTTTGAAACTGACTTCATCCAGTGTTTAGATTTTCATTCTAGAAATGTGTGCAAATTAGCGCATAGTTCATTAAACAATACCTCATTTAAACTTGATATTTTAGAAAACTTATAATACAAAAAATGTTTGCAATTATCAATGCAATCAAGTAAGGTGATAACTACTTTTTTTTACCCTATTCACCTGCAGTGCCTCGCCTTAATATGTAACTTACAAGTCAGAATAAGCAGGTTGCTTGAATTGTTACATAATATTGTGTTACACTGAATGACAAGTAACATCATTTTAAATAAATTTCGACAGTTATACATAAATAACCAGCAGCAGGATGTTTCAAAAATTGCAAATGTAGCCTAGCCTACCTGTCAGTGATGTTTGTGTTACATATAAATAATGAATCTCTTAAATTAGGACGCAGCCCATCTGTCAGCGGGCACTATTGGGTGTGCCCAGTGTACCTGTCTATTGTCCAAAAGCATCTTCGCCCCAGGAACAGGTGGGGGACGGACTTGGACGACAGCGCTGTTTCCGCTCGCAGGCATGACTTGCAACCCAAGCATACGTTTGTTTAGGTAACTGGAGACACTGAATAGACTTCAGTTGTTTTTTACAAACTAGTTATAAAGACAGTGAGCTAACCCTAATAGAAGAATTACAGCATTTTGACAAAAAAAAAATAAAAATAAAAAAAAATAAAAATAAAAAATATATATATACATTAAAAATTAAAAAAAGTTTTTTTTTTTTAAAGATTTAAAAAAAAATAAAAATAAATATATATATATATATATATATATATATATATATTGTATTGAGGCTTTTATCGCATCTCTGATGAACTCTTCTCGCCCTCTGCTGGTCAGACAGAGAACAGAGGGGGGGGGGGGGGTAGGACCATTGTAAAGGGACAAGAAGAAATTTGCTGATAGTGGGTGCGGCGCTCAGCATCCGAAGCACTGGAAGTGACTGAGATGTGATCACCAAAACAGGAAGTTAATTTTTCGCTATGTGTTATTTGTTTGTAAACAATGTTCACATTGGATAAAACAAAAACTCTTAACATGTCATCAGATAACGATACATTTCAGTCCCCATACAGTAGTTTTATGAGGCCAGGCTGTAATTTAAGTTGCCCATTGCATATAGTCCACAAGATCAAGTCATTTTTATACATAGTGTTTTTGTCTTGTTTTCCTTAGGTTACAATGATCTATTCTAAAATCAAGACGCTTTTAACTGAACCTACTTCACAAGCAAGATAACAGAAGATGTTGAATCTAGTTTTCTCAGATATTTATCAAAATTAAGCCAGTTCAGTTGAATGGAGAAAAAAGAAAAATCTACCAATTGGGAAAGAAAAAGAAAAATGTCTTATTTTTCAGATAAGACCCCGTCTTTTAAAAGTCCTGTCGTAATTACTGAGGATAGCTGTCAACATGCATTATTGCTATAAAAATGCCCTTTTCCCAAACTTTTGTACCATTTGATATAAACAAACAGAAGCCTTGGCCTATTAGAGGTCAGCATATCATCATAATGATCCAAAACTAATATTTGAAGGTAAAAATCTTAAAAACAGTTATTTTAAGCAAGAAGTCAGTTAACTGAATAGCCTATTAGAAAACAAGACTTCTTCATGTCATCCCAGTTTTATTTTCAAGTAGGCTAAATGTCTATTTAATTAATTATGTTTATATATTGGTACTGGAACACCAGAAAAAGTTTGCAGTGCTGGCGTAATTTCTGGGCGAACTAGCCTACTTTAGCAAATTCAGTCAGTAAACAGTCAAGAGGTTGTTTTATCATCTGAGCTCTAGGACACAGACAGCAGTCCTGTCCCACATTAGTACAGCACTCTTTGATGTGAAACATGGATCGTAAAAGCATGTCAGGAGCCATTTATACATGACCTCCAACTCTGTTCTGTCCCAAATGGGTCTATAGCTCATTAATTTGAGAAATATTGAAGCCACAAGATGTTAAATGTCCTATAGATGCACACAACTGAGAAGTAAAAAGGATAATCTGAGCAAAGGGTGCCCTCTGCTGTCAAATATGTGGAAATAATATTTATTTGTTAATAAAAAATCTAAATGTGCCTTCATTTCCAAAACATTTTAAAAATGTAGTTTGGTGAAAAGGCCTATTTTTCACAAAACATCCAACTGCATGCTTGCTGAGAGTAATCCAGATGTCAAATTGACAAAGTACTGAAATCTTTATTTTTTTATTTTTTATTTTTTTTTTTTTACGTTTTCTTATGTTCACCCAGGCTGAATTGATTTGATCAAAAATCACATGATCCTCCTGAAATCATTCTAATATGATGATTTTCAGCTCAAGAAACATTACTTAATCAAAGCTAAATCAAAGAATTAATAAAACAAATGACCCCAATCTGTTGAATGGCAGTGTATATCAATTAATTATCACACGTTAAATTGTTAAAATTATGATCTCTTATAGTGTCAAATGCAGTTTGGTGAAAAGGCCTATTTTTCACAGTACATTCAACTAGGCTACATGCTTTCAAAGAATTAACTAGGCTAAATGTCAAGTCGTCAAATAAAAGGTGAAATTCCATGTGGCCTTTAGAGCTACTCTATTTGGTAAATAAATAAATTATTCATGTTTATTTTATTTCCATGTCTCTAAAATCTCAAGACCTTTCTCTCACCTTGCTCACAGTCAGCGACGTTCACTAAGATGGCCTTAAGGTGCCTGTCTGTATATGTCGGGAACTCACTGTACCTGCGTAAAGTTCAACTGTGCCCTAACAAACACAAATTGCCAAAAGCCCAACATGACTGACCAGTGTCTCGTTGTCAAATACACTTCAAGACAGGGTGAAAAAACCAACAGTGCCCAAAACTATTTTAACTTCTAGCAGAGTCAGAGTACAGTATTTACAGCCCGGTCTCATGAAAACTTGTATAAATAGTACGCCAAAATCCAGTTTTGCGTATATCTATGCCTTGACTTTTCGTTTTTATTTGGGTACTATTTATACGCACATCCATGAGATCGGGTAGGTATTTAACTCTGAAAACCCTCACAAATGACCTTTATAAATGTCATTACCACATAAGGTTGGTTGGTCAGTTTTTAATTAGGTTCAAAATAATTTTTGAACTGAAATGGCTAGAGAAAGGAAGAAATAAAGGGCTGTTCAAAAAACTTTGAAGTGAAATAGACTTTTGAAGAATGTTGGGCATAATGGTTAGTAATCATAAAAGAGCCAGCGGAGATGTCAGAGATAAAACTGTTAATGCACACTCTTACCTCTGTGTTCACTTGAGGACATGCACTTTCAGTCAGATAGGCCTAATGGATTTACTCTGTCTCACTCACACACACACACACACACTCCCTCTGGCTCTCTCCACTGCCCATTCCAATAGCAATAAGAATAGATTTGGTTTCTTTTGTGCCTTTCACAAACCAAAAGATCTCAATAAGTCAGCTGGATGTCAACCATCTAGGCTTATTCCTAAAATATCACTCCTCATATTTGCTACACAAATGTCTAAGGCCTCCAAATTATCAACATAATTGAAACTTTGCTGAAAAACCTGTTGTACACCATTCCTGTCATGCCTAAACGTTTCTGTTTTAAAGTAAAAGGCCTTTTGGTATCATTCTAAAAACATCTTCAGGTCATGGTTGACATGTCTTTTAGCTGTGCAGTCTTTAGTGATTTTTGTAAAGTAAAAACAAGAATATCTTTTATATTGTTAGTAATATTTCACGAGCATTTATTGGACTGAAGCAGGTTTAATTAATTATCCGTAACTTTTTTTAATTAAAACATATTAAAATTAAATTATTTTTGAGGAAACTTTATCTCTCAATAATCATTGTATTGCATTGCATTATATGTTTTGTGTTCCAAACTGCAATGCTTTGGTGAAAATGAACAAAGAATTTAAATATAACGTGCTTCGTTTAGGCCTTGCTTAATTTATTCTCACTATATCATATGGGCTATAAAAGACTGATTGATCAAATATGATATTCAACTTTATTAGATAAGATTTTTTTCTGACTATTTTTTTTATATGTCAGGTTTATAGTAATAGTAATTATAATTGTATGTGTGATAAATAGGAGCCACTGGAGCTGGTGAAGCACAGTACTAACCTTTACTACCCTTTACTAACCTTTTTAACCTTACATCTTTCAGAAATGCAGAGCTCCGAACATCTTGTAGCATCTAAAGCACTTTAAAAGACCAATAGAAGTGTCCTTTCTCTGATCTAAATGATCTAAAAACATAGTTTCAAAATCAAGCTATAATTATTCCATTTGAAGTGTCTGACCACACATAAAGGTACTGGAGTGGTACCTTTTCAAATCTACACTTTTGTACCGTTTAGGTGCTAATATGTACACTTTCAGTCCTAATATGTACATTTAAGGTACCAGTGTGTGCCTTTTAGGTACAAATGTGTACCTTTTGAAAAGGTATTACCCCAGTGCCGCTTTTTGTACTTTTTTTCTTAGAGTGCAGCATAATTTTATGTCATTGGGTTCATACTGCATAAGAGGAATGACTCAGTTACAGCATCTAAGTGTGATCTAATGAGTTTTGATGATACGGTTATCGTGAAACAGAGAGTGGAGCCAGTGATCACATCCTACTTGTATTTGGTGGATGACAGCTTAAACAAAACTCCATCACTGTCTAAACACTGATTAAATTGCGATGAAAGTAGAGACTCGCTGTCTTTTAGCAAGATGACTGAGTTTACAAAAGAGCAACGAGTAGCCATTGCTATTCAAAGATTTAGAGTCAGTAAGATTTTAATGGCTTTGAAAATTTATCTTTGTTATTTGATTAAATATACAGTAAAAACAGTGTTGTACAATAATTTTAAATAGCTGTTTTCCATTTGAATTAAATGTAATTTACTCCTGTGAGGTAAAGATGAATTTTTAGTAGGCCTAGTCATTATATTCCAGTCTTCTCTATCAATCAACAATCATTCACACACATTAAATAGTTATAATTCATATTTATGTTATATTGCGGTTTGTAGATGCATGTGTACACCAGCCACGTCCTAAATCATCACTGTCCCTGAACAGGCGCCCTGCCAACGGCAATGACATCACCCACCTCAAAACACAGACTGACACTCACAATTAGCCTCGTTCTGTGTGGGTATGTGTGACAGGACTGCTACATTCACTCCATCTGACAACTTGAGACTGACTGCAGTGATGGCCTGAGTCTCCTCTGGGTACAGAGGGCTTTTTAGAGAGGGCAGTGAAAGGTCCTGTGCCATTTCCAGCTAATTTCTATCTCCCTTTGTACAAAAGGAAGATACACAGCTCACAATTAAAGATGGGAATTGTTCAAACAGTGCTGCAAATATGTCTGGAATTAGTTTTGTGTTTGAAAGTTCACATACAGCAAGTTTCCAGCTATTCCAAAACTCGGCCCTAGTGTTTTGTTGCTAGACAGAGAAACAAAGTGAACTGAAGAAAGACTGTGAGTCCTACACTCCTTGAAAATAATACAACATGACACAGTAGACAGAAATAATTGGACATCAGGTGATGTCATGTCTTAAGGTCTGAGTCTGCAGTAGAGGAATAACTGGACAATGATCTGATGTGAAGTGTTTTGCCGACATGGTCTACCTTTTCATTCTCAGACTGTGAGGAAGAGATGCAAATTGCATTGTAGCTCACATATGTACACATGTTAGGAATGGGAAAGGAAGTAAAAGACAACACAATTTGTAGCAATGAGACCTCAAGAAAGTGTTTTTGGGACAGTTTTTTTCTGCTATTCAAAAATGAAAAATAAACAAATAAACTATATATTGTCACACTTTCTGGACTTTTCTGGGCTATATATAGGACTGTAAAAATTCATTCAACTCATAATACTGTGACTTAAAGAATGAGGGTCGAGTGGGGATCCAAATGCAAACACTTTATTCACAAACTTGGTCAAACAGGCACGGTCAACCACCAGCAAACAGTTCAATCCAGGCAAAGGCAGAGTAATCCCAATAAACGGGCAAGGGTCAGGGCAGGCAGCAAACAATCAAAAACTAGAAAACAGTCCAAGGTCAAAAACGCAAAGAAACAAGGAACACACAAGAAAAAGGAACAAGGGTATGGCTTTGCAATAATCAGCGTATGAGAGAGGGTGAGGGCTTCTTTTATGCTAGACAGAGGAGAACACAAGACAGAACCAACCAATGAGAACAAGACACATGAAACCAGGGAACCAATCGGAACATGACACATGAATCCAAGGAACCAATGGGGACACAACACACAGACAAGGGTAGTACATGACATAACACTCCAGGGTGGAGTGCCGTCTAAAGGAGCTCATGGGCACTCCAGCTGGCGATCGTGACAAATACAATATTACATACTACATTACATAATTATTTTATTTTATTTTATTTTTACATTTTTTAATTTTTTTTTTTTTTTTTTTTACAAACTTTTTAGCACAAAGTGATTCAAATTATAAATGAATAAGTGTCCTTGGACAGAATACTGCACATTTCTTTGTGAAATTGAAATATTTCAAATAGCAAAACTAAACTGAATTTTTTAAAACAAGCCCCTAAGTCAAATAAATAAATGCCACAAATAAAATAAATGTCTTATAAAAATATTGAGCCCTTGCATGTGCTCTTACCCTTTTAAACTATAGGCAACCATTTCATTTTAATCACAATATAAACAAAGATATGAACAGTTTTAAATTGGGTTTTTCAAAAATCTAACTTCAGTTTTGTGAAACTATATCACATACAGTATATCATGAAACAAAAACAGCAGACAGAATTAGAAAATGCAAATTCACTGTCAGCCAGTAGGTGGCGTTTATGGAACAGAGGCAATATTGCATTTCTTTGGTTGCTTCTGTAAATAAATCAGCGCTTATGAACTCTGCTTTAATAGGAATTATTCCAGAGGCACGATGAAAAGAAAATGCTATCTAAACTAAGACTGTAAATTCCCCTAAAGGACAACAAACTCTTACCCCCAATTCTCAACCGATTTCAGTCATCACAACCAGCACAATGTGCATCATTACATCACTAATAAATTATTTTATACAAACAATGAAATAAATTATCATTTCCAAAGCACTTTTGATGTTCTAAAGATTGTGTTTATACATGCTGCCAACAATGTTGCTCATATTTTAATGTTTTATGTTTTTCAGTTTGCACTACTTTAGTATTACACATGTAATCTAGATGTGTTTTGAGATTATGGCATGTTCATAGGGCAGGTGGCATGGCCAGAAGTCTGGTGCTTTACCCTGACCTGACCCAGAACCAGAACCAGGTGCAGGGCTGTGATTATGAGTCTCAGAAGACCATCCAGCCTCCGGCCTTCCCAGAGGCCTCCATATGGACACCAACTGCAATCTGTGACAAATGCTTATGAGCACATGCATCCACATAAACATGAACATGCCATGGTTGTAGTTAATAGAGTGCGGGCTAATTGCTTTATTGAGATTTTCATGGTGCTGGATAAATTATTGTTGTAAAGAGATCATGTACAATCATGTAGGCTATTCCAGTCAAATGTGAAGTGTAAGACACACACAAAACTTTGTTTTTAGTAGATACAAGGGATCTCGAAGACCATAAACAGTTATTAATTTTACAATTACCTTCTCAGACCGAATACATGTTTATATTCATTCGATAAATCCATGATACATGATCCAAGATGTGAGAATTGTTATCTTCTACCCTGAATACAGGCTTATTCATCTGCGTGTCACATTGTTAAGCAGACCATGAACTTTCATTTTGTTCCCTTGTACACTGACATAATTCCCCTTGGCACTGGGTCACATTACATGCTGACACAGGGTGCATTTTTTCAGATAATTTTACTCCGACTGCCACACTGCATTAAGCATTTTACTGTGGAAAACAAGAACCCCGGACTGATTTACCCTAGGCAGGTTTTGAGGCATGAAATTCAAGCTGAAAATAAGTCTGTAGGATGTGTGACAGTGTATTGAAAGATGGGAAGCAGGATGCATACTTCAAACCATATCTGTCAGTGTTTGTGTTGAGTGTTATTTTTGTTATATGAGCTGAAATGGTCTGTGTGTGTGTGTGTGTGTGTGTGTGTGTGCGTTAATGCATGTTTGAGGGCATGCGAGTCAGAGTGGGCTGGGTTATCAGAGCAGAGAGACAGAAGGCAGTTTGCGGTGGACAGGGGAGAATTTCACATTCTTCATCTCAACTTTGTCCATCGCAGTCATCTGCACATTGCTGTGTGTCACTGGCACACACACTCTCATCTTTATTTCTTTGCTTTTTTTCTAATTCAGCTAGATTGTCATTTGTCTTGTTCAAACACTTAATTCTGTCTTCTACCAGGATAGTTATTTCTTTCGGTTGCTTTTCTCATCTTTCCCACCTTTTTTATCCTTTTTATCTACATCTGACACATACATATTTTATTTGCATAACCTAATGACATTTGGTGATACCAGATGGAGTCAAAGCATCCTGGACCTCGACCTCTAAGACCCACAAGGTAAAAATGTCTTGTATTGTATTTTTACCGTATTCTTCGTCCAACTTTACCCATATCCTTTGTGATGAATCATTTCCTTTGAATTCTGCTCCATCCATCACCTTTCTGTCTGTCTCCTCCCTTTTCTATTTTCAATTTGCCTGGCTTTTTGTCCTCTTCTGTACCGCTCCTTTCAATCTTAAGTCTTTCTTGAAGCACCAGTTCTATCTATCTCTATCCATTTTGACTTTATGCGTTTAAAGTCTAATGTTTTGAAACATTTTAACTGGTTAAAGCTGGTTGTTAGCCAGTCCAAGCTAATTAACTGGGACAAGATGAAAAAAACATCTACAGTTGATCAAACCAGCTTGGTTAAGCTTGTCTTTAGAACAAGATGTCAGTCGGCTAACTTTCCTTTACCATTTTCTGAAATACAACTAACAGTCTATTTCTTTATTTTTTTTTCCCCAGCTGTTTTAATACTCGCCTGCAAAGTCAAGTGCTTTGTAATACTATGCTAAATTGATGTGAAGTGCATTTTATGCCTGATTATTAAATAGGCTAGCTTGTTTTTAGCATGGCTTTTCAAACAGAAGTGCTCTCTGAGGCTTTCTCAATATGATTCAGTTGTTTATCACTACTTATTTACATAATTGTCCATTATAATCAAAGTTATATGTGTTGGCTGAAAAAAAATAAAAAAAAATAAAACTGACCTTGAGGGGGGAAGTGTATGTTGCTGAATTAACTTAACAGTTCAGGATACTCAGCTTGATGTAACACAGTGTGAAAGACTGTCTGACCAAGCTCTTTACGAACAGTCACAGTTCATTTACAGAGGATGATGATGATAGTAAAGAAGAAAGTCACTAGCATTTTATTCATTTGTTACACCAACACGCTTTCTTATTGCCCCTATACACTGCAGTCCAGCCATGCCTTTCGTAGGTTGGCCCCACACAAATGGATGTGGAGGCCCAGGTCGGATGTTGCTACGTGAGATGCTTTGGCAGCTGGAGCAAAGAATACTTCAAATTCAAGAGGAGGAGTTTCAGTACTGCATCTCCCGTGGCATTCTGGGATACCGTCACCCCCCAGCATACCCAAGCCTGCTTGCTCTTATACCTGCTTCTGAACACCGCCAGCTAGAGCGCCTCTGTGGCCGCATCCCACCCTCACACACTGCCATCGTACTTTCCAGGTAAAACTAGATCTCTCACTTTTGCTTTGCTTGCTTCGGTTAGGGATTCTTCAAATGTTTTTTAAATGCTCTAAAAAAATCACATATAAAAACCAAACTAATAAATAGCTATCTCTTTTAATGACTTTATTTTGAAAATAGAAATTGAGAATTCGATTCAGTTTAAAAACATAAGGGGAGTAAATAATGACAGAATTTTCATTTATTGATAATAGAACACTCATTTTTAGAATTTTAGAACTAGCCCTTTAAGTAAATTACAATAATAATAAAAGCTATTTTCATTATTTTTTCTTTTTCCGTTTTATTTTTTGTTTGTGTTCCAGACAGATGTGGAGATTTTTCTGTGACACTTACATGGTAATGCCAGTAGGTGGCGACAAGTGATGATTGAGTAATCTGAATAATTGTACTCAAAGGATTTCATTTATTCAGGAAAAAAAAATGGGTTACTATAATTCTGTGTCTAGTGACTGTCTTTATGAGGTAATTATTGAATTATTCACTCAACCAATTCGTTTAAGGACCTTAATTCAACCAGGGAAGAAAAATCAATATTGTGTGTTGCTCAGAGATGATCTTAATGGTTGATTTGGACAATATTTTGACAGAGAAAAAATATAGGCTACAAAACAGTCTAAAGTTAAAGTTACTTAATATTTACCACCTGTTTGTATATGGAGCACAGCATGTAATATGTAGGGGAAAACATATTATAAAATGGATAGTTCTGGTCCTTGATTCTGATTGGTTGGGGCAAATTTGAAGCCATTGTGAATTACACTATAAACATAAACACTCGCGTTGCATAACAACGCCAGTTAGCTGTTATAATATCACTGTAAATCATGACTTCTTGGGGCTTATTGGTTTTTTTTGGCCACAAACTAAGAATTTTTTGCTGCAGATTAATAATTTTTTTGCCATGTTTTACCAACTTATTCCCTCATTTTAGGTGAATCGTGGCCACACTGTACTAATTAATTTCCTTTTTTTAATTTAGTGAAAGTTTAGCCATGCTTAAACTGAAACAAGGGAACAAATTAAATAGATAGGTGTAACAAATTCTTAATCTGTGGCCACAGTATAATTTTTTTCATGCCATGCTCTGTACAAAAGCAATAGGCTACTCACTTGCAATTATACGGATCTAAATATCAGCACCACTGTGATTAATGTGCTCCCGTGACATTGCTTTAATATTTTACTTTTTTTTTCTTTCTTGTGCTTCATCAAGGCTCCATGATCTAATGGCCCACAATGACATCCCTCCCTGGGAACTGGTGGGCGTCTTCAAGCAAGTTCTTAGAGACTTCCTGAGGAGACAGGAAGACGGCATGCAGAGACGTCCACCTCCATCAGCTCCACCAACAATTCTTTCTGCTCCTAGTCCACCTACAGAGAGTAATGACAGAAATCACATTGTTGGAAATGCATCTAGTTCCTTATCAGAGGAGTCAGGGAAGCACAGAGAGGAAATTCCTACGATTTCTAGTTATGTGGATAAACATTTGCGTGCCGTCTGCCCTTACTCCATCCACAGAGATTGGAGTCTGCCCTTTTGCCATCCTTTTACTTATGAGGCCTACAGCACCACATTGTGAGACACTTAACATGTTCTCATAGCAATTCCTAACAGTTTTATGTTTTAGCAAATTGGTGGCTAATTAGTAGTCTCATTTCTCATTTATATGTTTTTATATGATCCGCTTGCATCCAGCTGATTGTTAGGTTTAGGGGTCGACCTTAACTTAAAAAATTTTAAATGTACTAAAAATAATGCATTTGCATACAAATCACATCCTACAAATTCATATGAAATGGCCACCTCTTACATAATTGTTTCCTCATGAGAAAAGTCCATGCAACTATTTTCTGTGTCTTTCCTGTTTGCAAATTTCCTAGGTCTCAGATCTACACTTGCATTGAAAAATCTAAATACACTGATTAAAAGTGATGATATATGTGATGTTAACATTTGGAAGATGAGCCATAATCTTTTTACAATCAATAAATGAGATGGGGGGTAAAATTTTTATATGACATGAAGTAGTTACTTTTTTCAATAATAATAATAATAAAAAAATCTACATAATAATAATTATTTAAAATAAATGGTTTCTAATAATATACATATATTGTTATTATTATTATTATTATTTTTTTTTTTTGCATTTTTTGGAGCTTGACAACTGGTTATTATGAATTGTTCACAACAGCATATTCATTCTAAAATAATAATAATAATAATAATTTATTTTGTTTTATGGACAAAATAAAAGCATATAGGTGTGGTATGAGTAAATAATTACAGAATTGTAATTCATTTATTGTTCTTATAATTACTGCTTTATTGTTGTCTAACTTTAGAACTGCCTTTGCATTTCTTTCTAATTAAATAACACTTTTTCTTTGTGCTGTAGCTTTCCAGGGTCTACAGCTAATGATCAAACTGAAAGTAGCACACACACATAAGCACATACACCCAGAGCAGTCAACCCAGATATCCAACCTAATCTGTCATTTTTTCATAGTTATATTTCTGGATTTACAGAGCAGAGATTAGCCTGAGGGGAGAGGATTGCACCACTGCCTTCGCGCATCAGTGGTCCTGCTTGCTGCATGTACCCATGAACTACCTACAATAGCACTCTCACCTCTCCCTTGCTTTTTAGATCACAGTTGCAATCCTTTCTTGTCTTTTATCATATAGTTACAGAACTGTGTTTATCATGTAGCATGGACTGACGGTGGCAGACAAAGTACACAGTTCACAGTGAGCTTTCATCTCACAATAGTGTCAAACAGGGTAAAAACAAACATGTGACAATTACTCTTGACTGCTGAATAAGTGTTGGGTCACACAACGTGAATAACAAAAACATGCAGATGCAAAATTAAATATAGTGTATTGTATAAATATTGTCTTATCACATTTTCTGTGTATACTTTTGTTGTTGCCTCTTCTACAGAAAAAAAGAGAAAAAGATTCTGATACTTTTGTGTAACATGCTTCATTTTATTTATTTGCTTCTGTGGACCCTGCTTTATTGTTATCCTCATGTCCATTGGCAGTGAAATGTATGCACAATTAAATTTTGACAAAACTTCATTTGTATTTTTATAGTAATTATTTCTCACACTAGTGTTGCCAAGTCAACTTTTATAAGAATTTTTTCAGACCAGGTTGCTTCTAGTATCTCACATTGGTTTTTCTCTTTTTTCCTAACAAATACAAATGATAACAAATACAATACACAATCTATCTATCTATCTTTTCAATTTACTTTTAGATCAAAGATTGTGTGGTGCTAACATTTTTATAATTTAAATTAATTACATTTTTATCTAATTAAAAATTAAATTGCACGTTTGTCCAAAGAAGACATAATAAGGACAAAGAAAAATATTTTTTTTCAACATAAAGACTTTTATTTTGGTTCCGTCGCTTTTAATTACAAACCGGAACTCTACAGAGGTCTTCCGCTGTTCTCTCTACTGAGCTAGAGTGCTGCTGAACAGTGACCTTCTCCGAGCGGTCTAGTGCACTTATATACTAGAGGTGAGTAGGTTTTTGAAATAATAAATGTGTATGTTTTTAGTTTGCATGTTTTAAATAAGCACTGACCATTTCAAAAAGATTCCCTGTCGTTTAAAACATTATTTGTTTCGGTTATTGGATCATACACGACGAGGCCTTGCTAAGCGCCTTGAATGAATCAACATTGGTTATTGGCTCAAGCTTGACACTTGCATGGCACACATGAATCGCGGGATGTTTTTCACAATCTTATCGATAATTTTGTTTCTATATTAGACGGCGAAACTAGCTATTGTTCTTCTAATGACGCGCTGTCTTTAAAATCGACTGGGTTTGGACTGAACTCGCTTTATTTTAACAGTGAAATACGAAATGTTTTTGTCAGCGTCTTAATAACGCCGTTTATTAAAGTCTAATAGTGTTAATTTTCCTCGAGCTGGTCTGTGAGTATATGATTGATGTCCTTGAAAGTGCTGTTTGTGTCGTGTTACTCTATGGCTCATTAATGTAACGTGGCTCTTATAACATTTGCTCGTTCAAACATATGCATGGAAATCTTACATGGTTTCTGAAGCCTTTTAGACAAATGTTGATGCATGTTTGTTTTGATCACTAGATGGCAGGTGGTGCATTCGCTGGCTGGTGGACTAAGATGGCACCTTACTACACCAAAGCATACCAGGAGATGTGGGTTGGTGTAGGAATCATGGCTGTCATGTACTACAAACTTTCATATGGAGGTGAGAGGTCAAGTTTGTTGAAGAGCTCTTTAGTATTGTGCATACTGTCATAAACCCTTATTTACTTTTTTAATGCATATTTTTTATGCATCTTCTAAGCATAGCTCATGTTTCATTATACAATATTTTAGAAACTTATAATGTCCTGTTCAAGGTAACGGACTTGATTTTATGAATGTTCTTATTAAATATTAACAATAAAATTGCTGTTTTGCAGGAAAGAAGAAAGCAGTGCAGTCAAGTAAGTATGAGCTTTTTTATTTATTTATTTATTTTTTATTTTAAGTAAACAAATGTCTAGACCAGAGGCTTTCCAACTTTACTCCACGTAAAGTTTTAGGTGTTGGGTAGAAAAATGTTTAAAGAGAACTGGATGAAAAATAATAATAATAATAATAATAATAATAAATAATAGATATATAAGTTTTATAGTGAAAAAAAATAAAAATAAGCAACTAAATAATATTTTACACATTTGTAATATGTTTTCACAGTGTATATTATGCACAACAAACTTCTGCATGCTGTAAAGCACATCACTTCTGGTTCAGGTCTTATGCATATGCTGCGTTAAATATGGAGCTGTTTTACTCAAGATTGCTTCAAAGCAGATACTAAAGAGGATCATAACATCTAATTTTGCAGATTGATATTTAGGAGTTTTTCTTCTCACAAACATTGTGATATTAACATTATTAATATTGAATCAAATGGCAACAATAAAAAAAAAAATGGGTAGGTTACCTGATTACCTTAAAAGTTTAAAGATATTACCTTCAGTTCATAATGCTGTTAACACTATTTCTAACAAGCAGATGCAATAAGACCTGTTTTTTTGGTTTGGTCGGGTGGTGTTCGACACATACCCATTGGATCTTTAGACATGAAAGTATACAGCTTTGTTTTAAATTTTAGGATGGGATTCCCTTGCACAGGAGTGATCATATTTGGAGTATCTGAAAGATTGAAAAACCCTGGTAGTTTAATGCTTATTTATGGGACATATAAAAAAACATTCTGTATCTAATGGGACTTTCCTTTCCTCACAGAGCCTGCCCACTGATTGGACCACCGAAGTGTCATTCCCCATGCCCTCTCTGTAAATCTTCCCCCGGAGAACTTCCCCTGGATATCTGTATTTTGTTTTATGTAAACAATAAACCTCTTGATTTGGAACACACTATGGGCAATTCAATGCTTTGTAGTCTTTCACTCTGTCTTGCAAAAAATTAAAATCTGCAAACATGAAACTGTTTGATTGTTAACTTATGGAATTAAATTATTAAAGAAGTCCTGCCAACACTGTTTAATGGCTTTAGTACTTGAATAGCATGCATTTGTTTGAAAGATACAAATTGCTTTCTTTGAGCTGATGTTGATGCCTATTCACAGCATTTTTTTTTTTAATGGTTAGCATTTAATATTTTATAAGAACTCTGTTTTTGTTTTCCGCATTTTATGCAATTTATTATTTGTAGTTCATGTTATTGATCAGTAGTGGGTGTTGAAGGACTGTCCAGCACATCAGCTTCACAAATATGAAGTCAAATATTTAAAAAATACATTTTAAAAATTACACAATTCAATATTCTTGAATTGGCTTGTATTCGCCTGTTTTGCTATACGTGTATTGCTTTTAATTTGGTGCTTTAAAGGATATCACACCAATATCCGACTACATTTAGAGAAATAGGCAAGTTCTGGTTTGTTTTTCACTTATATATATATATATATATATATATATATTACTGGAAACTACTGAACATCTGCAATATAGGACCGTATATTTCATGCTGCCATGCAAGTAAAGCCATTCCTAAAATAAACATTTAACGTTGCTTTCAAGCTTCCTAACAATTAATGTGATTCGTCGACAAGGGCGTGATTTACCTAGTCGATATTAGTCAGGTACAGATTTTAATGACTACACACACAAACATCCATAAGTCACTAAGCTCCACATTCCTGTCATTCCAGGTCTGCGCGTGCCATCATTTAACACAACAGCGCGAGCTGCTTGTATTCGCCTCAGCCACTTCTGGCTGTTTTGGTATGCGTGTATTGCTTTTAACTTGGTGCTCTGAAGGATATTACACCACTATCCGACTACATTTAGAGAAATACGCAAGTTCTGGTTTGTTTTTCTCCTATTCGCTTCGCGTAACGCAGTGTTTTACCTGGCTTCGGCTAGCAGGCTAACTAATTTAGCTATCTCGCGAGTTAATCGATACTCTGCTGCTTTCACTCCGCGAGGATACGAGGAACACCTCATGTATCTTTTCTAAAAGATTATGGCATATGTCTGCACGTGACAAGTGAGTATAATGTAGTTTTATTGTGTATATTTTCAGTGTTTATTAACATTGACAGTACAGCGAGATGTTGTTCTGTTCGTGCTAACTGGCTAACAGATGTGAGAACCGTGCTAAAATCAGGGCGGATAGAGGAAAACTCCTTGGAATAAACGTCTTTAAATGAGATAAACGTTCAAACCTCTTAGTTTTGATACAACACGCGATATATATATATAAGTCATTCATTGTGGGGAGAGATTGAGTTATGGGCTCGCAGTGGAGAATAGAAACATCTGCCATTTCACAGTCAGCTGTTCTTCCGGTTTAGCGAGTCTTTTAAAGCTTCTCTTTAATTCTGGTCAGCTAAAGGAGATGTTGCATGGGACCAGTTGCTTGTTACGTTAATTAAAGTAAAATAACACGATGCACAGAGCCGTGGCCTGTTTGAATTTGTTGGTGTTGTGGACATTCATGTGTCAGAGCAAATTAAGTTGTTTTCATGATGTACAGAGGGCTGTGATCTCGGGTTGGACCTTGTGGATGTTGTGAAGCTGAAGACCAGATGTTCCTCTGACACACGCAAAAATGATGCCTGTAAGTATTAATTTAAATTAATTTTGTCAGCAATGAGTCAAAATTGAAATCTGTCTGATTATTTTTATGGTTTACATAGTGAGGCATGGCATTGATTATTATAGCTTTTGTGTTTATAGTATATTGCTACATTTTGCAATGTCCGTACAGTATCTTGGTTCATAATGCTAGTAGTTTGCCTTTTGATCATTGCTGAGAGAGGCATTGTGAGCTGCCTAGAGCCTTGCCAGGGGATCTATAATGGGGTTTGTGTTAATGGGCTGTGGATGGGAATATCCACAGTGCAAAAACACTATCTGTGCCTCATGCTGTGCTGTTTGCTGTTTCACTGATCATTTAGCTTTTTAAGTACAATACCTCTGTTTGAGATGGCACACAATGAGTTTTCATTACAGAACGGATTCAAAATGTAACTTTATTGTGTGACAAGGCTTTTGTCAATCTCATTTTTTCTCTGTGCACTAATGGCAGCTATTAGTATTGTGATGCAGATGCGCGGTTGCTCAATAAGAGCATGTTTTTTTCCTAATGGCTTAATAGTTTCATTAATGATAAATCATTATTGACAGTTTTGTGTCTCTCCCTCGAAGGGTCTCTGTATTTGGTGCTTGTTGAAAACATAAAAATGCTGTAGTTGCTCTTTTTATTTCAGTTTTATATTTGTAGGAACTAAAATACCGAAGGATGCTTATTCATTTAAATATTCAAGGATGGTTTTTAGGCATTTTTTGTGAATTAATAATTGTTTACCAAGACATTAAGTAAAATAGGTTATTTTTTTATGTGTGGTGTTCTTTTAATAATCGGTTATTTTTCAAAACGGCTTCACAGAAAATCAGTGTTTTCATAAGCACTTACGAATTACTCCCTGATCACACATTATCTCCAAAGGAAGCTTCATGTCATTAAACATTAACCTTGTCGAGGACATTTAACCCACATTTTATGTATATCAACAAAATAGTATTTTACTGCCTCCTCTACAGTCAAATCTCTGTCAGGTTCTGGAGGGCTTTAGCAGCCCCCAGCCGTTTATTTTTAATCCACTCACAAATCAATATACAATTATTACATGTTCCTAGTAACCCAAGCTCCACATCAAATGTATGTGTATGCTCATATTTCTGTTTCTTCTGTAATGCTACTCTAATGTGTCCCAAACTGAATTTTTCCAGCAGAAAGCAGATTGCTGATTACCATCCTCTGAATAATATCCTGTTTTTCTGTAGTGGAAGGGATCTGATTGGTTGCAACTAAACAAAGTAAAATGTGATTGTACTGATATTGGATTATGGAGAAAAATGTGTGTTTCCTTTAGTCTTGTAGGTTGAGTTTTTGATTTTTGATGTAATACTGTCATTAATAGAGGATGTGAGCCTAATCTTAGTTTTACCTGTCTATAAAGTGAAATAAGCACAGACTTTTTATTAATCAGTAGACCGCTAATAGCAGAACAATGAGCTATATACATCATTTTTTATCTTTTTATGGGACAGTGTCCCTGTCAAACACAAAGGAAGATATTTTGAAAAAAGTTTGCAACTAGGCTGTTTTGGGTTGTTATTTACTTCCATAGTAGGAAAAAAAATATTATGGAAGTCAATGGTGACCCAAAACAGCCTGGTTACAAACTTTCTTCAAACATATCTTCCTTTGTGTTCAGCAGAACAAAGAAATTCATACAGGTTAGGAACTACTCGAGGGTGAGTAATTGATGACAGAATTTCATTTTTGGGTGAACTATTCCTTTAATAAAATTTGGGATAAGAAAGGTCCGTTTTCACTACTGTAGCTATGCAAGAAACACAGAGAAGTCACCTTTAAACCAAGCAGCACAGTGACAATCTTGAATGTGATGTCAAATCTAAGTGGAGGGTATTTTCCGTCTTTACTTGAAACTCCTGTTCGCAAGGAATTTCAGCTTACAATGATAAATGTGGCTGAGCCTTAACAATGTAATATAGAGTATCTACTGTTAAATTTACTTTTTTACAATCTAGTTATAATGTTTGATTTGTTTGCTTTTATCTTAATTGCAAAATGGCTTTTAGGTACCACACCATTCATTTTCTACTTATTGATTCAAACTATAGCCTTAATTGTATGCTGTTGAAAGCATGATTATCTGCAGCAGCTTTCAAACAAAGGACGTTCGGTTCAGTTTCCTGCTTGCTGAAGCCCCTACACATTCTCCCTATGCTGATGTTGGCATTGTTAAAGTGTAGCTACAGCCTCTAAGCTGCCTGTGCTGCAATTGGCTGACAGCCATGGAAACAGCCAAACGAGGGGTAAACGGCAAACTCACAGCAGGGTGTGGTTGAGTTCATCATAAGGTTAGAGATGTACATTACATTATGGTCCTGTATTTTGTGGATTAACTTTTTGCTTCATTGATTTTTTTGTATGTAAACCTATCTAGATAGCACCTTCGGGGGCTACACAGGTGTGCATATAACTGCTGCACAGAGTGAGTGATAAAGAATGACATGTATTTCTTTGGTTTGCCTAGAATATTAAAGACATCTGCTTAAATGAACTGTTTTTTTTCCATTGTCAGCTTGTATAGGACTCTTAGTTTAAGATTGTGATGAAGAGACTACATGCTGTTTAGATCACAAGAGACTTCCTCCATGACCTAGATTGCTCTATCATGCAGGGAATACAGATGCATGATGGGAAATGCCTACATATGTACTGCCTTGTGGCTATTTGTATCTAGAGAACTAGAGCAATGTGTAAGCCAAGAATCCGAGTAGATGAGAAGATCTAAGAGCATACTTCATCAAACCTCAGTAGAGGTCAAAGACACCCAGACTCGGGAGACACATCCCCAAACGCTCCTATGGTGTATATAATAAAGCGCTTAATTTGTCTACTGTTTACTGAAGCACGCCATATGCTAGTGGTGTACTGAAAACAGGGTCACTGATGCATTCAGGACCTGCCACGGTCTCTATGGATTGTCTAAGAGAGCAGGCAGAGTGCTGGTTGGCCTTGTGGATAAGTGATGAGTTTGTTTACTCCCTTTGCCTGCCACACCAGTTAATAACTCCTGTGGGTAAATTTAGCAAGCTCTGATACATTGACGCAGTGATAGATATTAATAAAGCAATATAGCGAACACACACACACACATGCAGCAGTTCTGGTGCTGTAGTATAAGGTTTGGTAGAGGGATTTTCAGAGAGATAGAGTGCAGATCAGTAGCACAATTCTGAACGCTTAATGGTGCTCTTTGAACTTGTTGTCTATTAGTACATGATGTAGTAATTGTAGGATAAGTTTTAGTGGTGTGAGCGGACATTGTCACTGCCTATAAAAATAGTAATAAATCTGCAGTTTTGAACAAATCGTTGAGTGGATGATTCAATGGTCCATTCATTAAGACCTTTTTTGAAGGAGTTAGCTAATTTGAATGAATGACTCACTCATTTTGACAGGGACTTGTCACTGTTTGCTTGTAGATTGATTTAGTTTTTACTCTTTAAAAATATCAGTATTTTATATTTTAATATTCAATTAGATTTTTAAAACATTGGTCTCATAATATTATTAATGGGTCTCTGAGCTGATTTAAATCAGTGGTTCTCAACTCCAGTCCTTGGGACCCACTGCTTTGCACATTTTGTATGGCTCCCTTATTTAACACGCCTGATTCAGATCATCAGCTCATTAGGAAAGAGATCCGTTAACTGAAATGTGTGTCATAAGACAGTGGTTTTCAATCCTGTTCCTCGGGACCCACTGCTCTGCACATTTTGCATGTCTCTCTTATCTGACATACTCATTTAAGTTCATGGAGCTCTTTCTTAATGAGCTGATGATCTGAATCAGGTGTTTAAATTGGGGAGACATGCAAAATGTGCAGAGCTGTGGGTCCCCAGGAACAAGTTTGAAAACCACTGTCATAAGACATACATACAAAATGTGCAGAGCAGTGGGTCTCGAGGACTGCAGTTGAGAACGACTGCTTTAAAAAGTTTGTGTAAAGTTATCTAAATGACATTTCAGATGCTGTAATAATATAGCTTTTAGATAGCTTTTAATAATGCTAGAAAAGAAATTGCCCCTAGAAGTAAAATTGACCCTGGTGATCAATTTGGGGATTGTGTCGGGGGAGTGAAAGTTACTTCTCTTACCGCTGTAAACTAATGATAACACGGAATATAAAGAACATGAAAACTTCCAGGAGTCATCTGTCCACGACAGGCCTAAACTATTCAAGGTTACCAACACACACACACACACACACACACTAAACATAAAATAAAAGTGGTATGTATTGCATGGTTGAGCATAAGGGAGTGTA
>JAUMHE010000075.1:8510327-8561239 GCA_032359235.1 Enteromius mattozi
GAGCTGCCTGAAGTTCAGGAAGTAGTGCAGCTGTGCATAAAGTCAATTGTAGTTTATAAGTGGTTGACAAGTGGTGATTTTAGCTTTCTTGTCACCTGTCTTAAAATGTAAGGGATACTGGAGCGTGGTTGGGGTGGTGGGACTGCTCGCGACGGGCGCCGGAAAATATCCCTTATTTTCAAATCCAAAACTTGACAGGTATGTAGAGATACATTCAGAGCAAAGACTCATTTACTTGAATGACAAGAGACCCAAGATTAAAAAAAATATTTCTGAATATTACAGTATATCCTGAAGAATTACAGCTAATGTGCATTGAAGCAAATTCATAGACTGTGTGCAACAGTTCGAAATTATTTCGCCCGGATGTTTTTATTTTTTTATGATAAGTTCAAATAACTCGGATATTTTTAAGTCTGGGATTATATCATTAGTAACCCTTTGAAATCAATAATTATTTTATTATTATTAAAAATGTGTTTTATGGTCGGTGTGATAATGTGTGTATTGAATTAACATATTTCTGCAGTCATAAAAAATAGTAACATATTAGCCCAGCGATTTTAAACAGTTACTATCACATTATAGCTTTACTATTATGCAGTTAAAAAACCTTATACAACAATGACATGAAAGGTAGTTACAACCATAAACGTACTTCAAAATTGTTATTGTTTTTGTAACAAATGTTTATATTAGTGCTGCATTACGACATTAATATTGTAACTTATTTGTAACATTAGAACTTCGAATTTAGTGCAACATTAACACTTTAGCGCAATTTTCACTTAAAAATGCAATTGGATATATAGTGTAAACTTATATTCCGTGTTATCCTACCGGTCGCTATTGTGACAATGACGACACTAAATATAACTAAATTGAATTCATATACCAATACTAGACACTTTAGAGATGTGTACTAAAAATCTTAGTCATATGTTAACATACTTCACTAGCCTCATGGTCTCATGGTGCAAACAGAATTAAACTGCTCTGTTCGTGTGACAATTTGCACTAGTCACGTGAAACTGCACATCGAGACTCTTTTGATATTTATATTTCAGCTCAAAAAATTGCTGGGGGCTGACGTTGTATTTATGACGATATCACATGGTGCGTGTTACTTTTCTCTGCGCTGTCACAGTCTGGCCAATCACAGTTTTATTGTGCGGTTTTCAATTACGTTACGAACACTAGGTGGCAGTACAAGATCGTTTTGAAAGCTAATAAGGGTAGTAATAATATATATAAATAAATAAGCCCATGCTTTTTTTAATAAGAAGCAAAGAAAAAGAAATCTAGAGAACTTAATGCAAAGATGGCTACCATCTCTTTGCGGGATGGAAGCCCTTGAGATTATGGTTTGTCTAAAGCAAATAATGACCATGCTAGTCCACCTATAAAAATAACCTGTGGGATAATCCCTGTGATTTAAGGTTAAAGGACCACCAAATTAAAAGCACGGTAAACAATCAGATCTGTAAATAAAAACTAAGCCTCCAAAACAAAGCTGGAACACTACCCAAACAATGGTAGACACATGCAGTACCAAAATTAAGTGATAGATTGAAGACTACAAACACATTCAGTTGATCTTTTACCAATAACACATGCACACAAGAAACTCCATGGGCCAAAGAGACTTTATTTCTGGTGTTAAGCTCCATCTTCAACATTGCAGGACGTTTGAGATACAAAATCCTTCACACTGATGGAAGACTCGTCTAACTTTAGTGCCACTACCATTTGGGTGGAGTGTATGTTCCTTGATGTAGTTAAGATTATTGGTACTGGAGGAAGGGAGGACTGGTGGAGGCAGGGAAGGAGTTAAGTTAGGAGTCACGAAGTGTTCACTTCTGCTCAGGCATAAGGTCATCGATTGACTGGCCTCCCTCTAGGCGTTTCTCCATCTCTATAAGCAGCTTAACTCCATCCACTACCATCTGAACCAGCTCAACCTCAGAGAAGCCCAGACGGTCGGCGTTGGAGATGTCAAAGACACCGCCTACTGCAGCAGTGTCAACTCCACCTGGAGACGAAAGCAAGTTTAGTATTAGTGACTAGGCCTACATCCTGTACACGTACCAGAACTGTAGGTGAACATGTACCTGTTCCACGCTTTTGGAGCCTCAGTCGCTTGAGGATCTCGCCAAATTTCTCATTTTTGCTGAGGTTAGGAAGTTTGACATGAACGCCACCACGCAACCCTGTGCCCAGGTTGGAGGGGCAGGTTAGGACGTAGCCCAAATGCTCGTTCCACATGAACTCGTGGCCCTTCTCTTTGAACAACTCCTCAATCTGCAGGAACAAGAAGATTTAACAATGTGCCAACACTGGAGATACTGGCAATGCTAAAGAGCTCGGACTGATTTAAAAAAACAAACCTTTGTGAGGCCTGTGCAGAAGCGATTGAAGACTTCCTTCATGTTGCCACCTTTCTGCATGGAAATAACACGAAGGTGGTCTTCTTCGTTCACCCAGACAAGGAATGTCTTGTTGTCGTTGTGCCTATAAAACAATATGGACAGTCATTTTACTAATTGAAAATATACTGGTGAACATTTGAAGTGGATCAAGTGGAGTTTTAGTTTTCTCAAGTTTTTTAAAAAGTAATAAAAAATAATAATAAAAAATAATAAATTGTTGTTGTTTTTTTTTTTTAAATAATTTTATTTTTCCCATTATATTAAAATATTTTAATATAATGGGAAAAATAAAATTCTTTAAAAAAAACAAACAAAAAAATTTATTATTATTATTATTATTTTTTTTTTTACATGAATAAAACATAAAATATCAGCATCAACATTGATGTTTTCTTATTACCCACACACACACAGAACCAACCTAATAATCTTAATACAGGGTAAATATAAAAAAAAAGTATCATTTAATATAACAGAACCTAAATTCATACAATAAATTAAATAATGTCAACATTACTTTTCATATAAAGTTGGAATTACCACAATTTTTTTTTAAATTATTCTTTATTAAATGATTGTGATTATTATTATTATTATTATTATTAATAATAAAGCAACTGTACATCAAAATAAATACAATAATGAATCTAGTTGTTAAGATGGCACCTAAATATATCCATTTAGTAAGCAAAATTTAATCCTTTTAATGAAGAGAAATGGACCCAAAGGCCGGTCTCACTCACCAGATCCCTCTGCCATCGGGCCAGTCACGGGCCATCCCAGAGGCCAGCAGCAGTGGAGACACAGGCTTATCAAATAGGAAGTGGTCATCAATCAGCTGCTGCTGCTCCTCCTCTGTCATGTCCTTGAGGGCATAGTACTTTCCTTTAAGATCGCCATCAAGAGCTCCCAAAGCTGTGAAAACCACAACACAACTGCATCATTACAGAGTGGATGCTTCAATCACTCGTTCCCGCCCTCTCCTCTTGAACGACCAATTATGAATCATAGGGTTCCTATGAAAACAGATGCCTAGACGAGCTCACCCTCAACAGACAGACCCTCGATGGCCCGTCTCTCCCCGCGGCTGCAGTGAGGAGGGAGGCAGAAGCCACGGACGCTCCTGCCAGTTCTCACTCTGGAGCTCAGGACGTAGTTGGGGTCAAGGTCGTCTCCACCCTATTAAAAGCACCACCGAATTAACAGGAGCCTATTTTAAAGTGTTAAACCCAATTAGATGCACTGGACAGTGACGGTGTACCTGGAGGTTGTCTGGGTTCAGGTCAGTCTTGTGTGTGTCTGAGGGTTTGTATCCCCCGTGGCGGTCCTCAATGACGGGGTCCAGGAGATCTTTGAACACATCATACGTCTCCTCGTCTCCAGCAACACAGCCCACCGTCATGATGAAAGGATGACCTAGAACACAAAAACATCAGCACTGTGGTGATGAGGTTTAGAAGCTTTCACACCAACGGCAAACTTTGGTCGCAGGCAAAGGCTTAAATATAGCCAGACACATGGTTGGTCTTGCAGCAATCATGAGATTCGAGAAGACAATTCCTCTTTTGTTGGATTTCACAAAGATAACACCTTAGATTGTCATTGCAACTTTCTCACTCTATTTTCGCAGAGTCAGATGCATGGTGGTAAGAAAAAAAAAAAAAAAGAAAACAAATTTATTAACATGAGGAAGAAGCAATGGATGCAAATCAAGGATGCAAATCAGTATGTTAGTACAGTAGACTGCAACTAGGTTCAGTCTGCTCATTTTGGACAAATTAGGCCCAAGAAAGCTTTGAATGGGACGATTACGGTTGATGGAAAACTTTTTTTTTTTTTGAGAGCACAAATGGCTCTGGACTCCAGAAGTACAGATGCAGAACGGATTTTCAAGCTTTTTGTGTCCTGCTTTTAACAGATGAACATAACGATGAATGTTGTTGTCATTCAAAATCGTATCCATAACACAAACGGTTTAATGCATTACTTGCAAAGTATTTAGAGACCCACTGAATTATACCCATTATTAGCAAACTGCTTCATTACAGCACAACCAGGAACCACGACTTTACTTCTCAATTTCTTTTTCAAAGACCAGCCAACTAGAAATACATTCAATCCATTTTCTCTCAAATGAACTTGACCTTTGCCCCCTTTTTAAAATTTACTTTAATGAAGAAAAAAAATAAAATAAAAATTACGTGTACTATATTGGAGTCTGAAAATCGCATTTGTTCGTTATTCTTGGTATATTTGATAACTTGGCGATTTAAAAAAAAAAAAAACCCCAAAAAAACAAAAACTGGCTAGTTAGCGGCAGGTGGCATCAGGGGGAGGGACATAGTCAATCTGAAGGGCATATGATTGGTCAAAAACAATTGTGCAGGATGAGTCACCACATTTTTGCACGCTTTCCCCGGCTTCTCATAGTTCAAAAGCCGCCAAACTCGAATTTGCAAATAAATTCAAGTGCAAACCAAGCGCTGGTTAAATCAAGGGTGCACTGGCATTTACCTGGGTTGTCGACTCCGGTTTGAATGACGTCATCCAGGGTAAATCCGCTGGGGGTTTGTTTGTCCCGAAGGTTTGCGTACATCTCGAGCGTCAGCACCTTCGCCATGTGGTTGTTGTGCTTGCTGAGGTCGGGATACTCCTGCTCAGCGGTGAAGTTCATCTTCAGCTGATTGTGAGTGTTACCGAAAGGCATGGTTGCGTCGACCTGGTGCAAAGAAAAATTGGAAACAAGAACGCGTTAAAGGCGAATCAAATCCGCTTCAAGCGCAAGGACAAAGCCAGCCACTCAGCTGCATTAATAGTGACGTAACGGCATTAAAGCGCATTTTCTAAAACGGAGGAATTTGTTTAAATTCGCTCGAACGATTACAGCAACAAACGGCAGTGAGATGACGACAATAAATGTGCTCGGTGACGTGTTATGTCACGCAGGGCAGTAAAGATGATGGAATGTGGAGCGCGCGTCCGATAAATGACGCGTCATTGCAAACTGCATTCAAATGCATGCATATATTGTGCGTTATGTAATGCCTTTTGTGCATTACGAAGGTCTTGCATGGTAATAATTTATTATTCTTTGAAGCACGCGAATGCGTAATGCGCAACGTCTCCAAAGACCTTGCAGAGAAGGAAGCTGACTGCAAGGTCGTTGCTGATGTTTGGGACAAAAGCATCTTGTCTTGCACGTATCCGCATTCTTTTGGCCAGCACATCATTTAAAGCGTTTAAATTGATATTACTAAGCCGTTTAAAGAGTTTAGGATATCATAAACAGCGCATTGCAAATTGCAAACAGAGCCTAAATATGCAACTTCCCTTTGAATATCGATGCATTCATGATCATACTTTTATCATTATTACAACCCACAGATGCATGATTTTGTAAATTGATCTGGCAGCGTTATCACGTCATAGTTTCTGAATATTATAACAATAAAGGCTTGATTTAATGATCTCAAACAAAATCCATACCTTATACTGATTTTCTTTGGGAAAGCGGAATTAATCCTTCCTACAGTCCACCAGAACCCACACAAAGACTGATAATGGTGTCCAGAAATAAGCGGCTTTGTGGGGTTTTTATATCAAGCCCGAGCTCTCCTCTTATTGGACGCTATTTGAGTCCATTCATTCTATTGGACACGGCGTCGCATCACCTCCACAGCATCCAGTATTTGCTTACATTGGTCACATGATGTTTTTCCTTAACGGCTCATTCCTTGTCATGATTGACAACAAAATTGAACAATGTGGAATTCGATCACAGACTCTCTTGTCTAGCATCTTAAAAACTGCTTGATCATAAAGATGCCTAACCTGTATCTTACAAACCAAGAGTCTCCAATATAAGCTAGGTTTAAAGCAAGTATTTATTTATTTATTAAGAGAGTCAACGTATATTAGTGCATTATTAAATACAGATCATATATTTATTGCTGTAGTCTTCTTCACAGATCCCCTGCAATACTTTGAGGGTCCCCCAAAATCTCACCCTAATGCACCATTACTGATTACTTTGTTAAAGGGCTTTTGTTTTCCCAGGAAATGAATTTTGGTTAGCATTGATTGCTAGTTATTTGTCATCTTTTAGAGTGCCTTGTGGAGCAGATCAGTCTTTATGTGCTTCTGTCTCCATTTATGCAGTCTCTAATTTTGCTTTGTTACATGATACAATAGGCAGTATCTCCATACAAATGAATATGAATTAACAAAATGCTTTCGTCTCTAAACAAAGTCATCAATCTGCTGTGCATTAAATTTCAGTGTAACTCAAGCCTACATCAAATCTTTCAGTAACATAATATTCATTATAGTTCATTGTATCAGTGGTTTTTTGTGTATACAGTACAGTTTTGTATGTTTGGTGTTGTTGAAAAACACTTTTTATTCAGCATGGACACATTAAATTGATAAAAAGACACATGAAGTACATTTAGTGTATTTTATTTGTGATATACTTTGCAGAAAATTCAGCTTTGCCATCACAGGAATACACTATTTTTACACTAAATGTACAATTTAAATTGTAATAATATATTATAATCGTACTGTTTTTTAAAACAAAATAAATGCTGCTATGGTGAGCATAAAATACTTCTTTCAAAAATCTTACTGACCCAACACACTTAAACAATAGTTTATGTTATCTACCCTATAGTTATAGTATTGTGTAAGGATTTTGCATGAATATGTTACCATAATTTGGACCTTTGCTGTTTGTTTTAGACAGACTTTGCTTCAGTCTCCTCTGTATATTGCTAATGAGAACCTTCTGGATTTCCTGGATTTAAGGGACCACCAGCTGTGAAGGAAATGATATACTGCTCCTGTAAGTGTGAGGTTGTTACCATTGTGAGTCTGAGCTCTGTTTTTACTAGAGACACAGCTTTAACTATAGTCTCCTGTGTACTGTAAGCTCACCTAGGAGCTTAACCATGGACTCATGGAGAGACTTCCATGCTGAGAAGATAATGCCATCTCCATAGCGCTTGACTTCTAGTGTAGTTCAATGCCGTTAGTGCTGTCTCTACCTCATGCTTTGTCAGAAATCACATAACTGTTTGTGTCATGTTAACCTGTATCTTTCTGTTTGTCTCTAGTATCTCAGAAGGCCCAGTCTGACCACACCCCTTTTTTGTGAACGGTTGAATGCTTTACTGAAGGTATGACACACATTCACGCATGACATGATGCCTAGTTTTCAACTTAGCGTTAGCGTTAGCATAACAAGTAGTGTCCTGGTGAATGAAGGCGTTGTGAATTGTGCTATGAATTATTTTACAAAGAAACTTCAATTTGAGAAAAAGGAGAACATGTCTCCGAATGAAGCCTAAGTCTGCATCTGATGGGTATTCATGATGGCAGTGTTTCCCCCCTCAACCCTGTGGACTGTTTTTTTCTCTCAGGTTCAGGGAGTGCACTGTAGAGTGCAGCAATCACATTTTGACAGGGTGAGACAAACACTGATGTCGTGGAGGGTCTAGAGCAGAATATTTTGCCTTTAGCTCGCTCAAAGCATTGGGCAGAATACTGATGGTCAAAAACAACCCCGCATGCATGCTAAAGCAGAACGAAACAGCAGCCATAACAGCATGTCATGCTAATTGTCACCTTGAGAAGCTCACAAAGCACTGCTAGAATAATGAAGTCCTTTTCTCAGATCATTTTATGTTACACAGAAGGCTAACAGCCTACAAAGTCTCTCTCCGTAGCCGTGTTGTCTGTCAAGCCCTCCTGACAGGGAGCTGTCAAAATCACCCCTTCCCTCTCTTCAAATGTCTCATTTGCATCTCTTGAGAGCGTTTAATCCATTCTTTCTCCCTTCCTCCTCTTCCTCAGTCACCTCTCTGAAGCTCTGTGTAGAGGCCAAATCAGCACTATTAATGATCGCAGACAGAAAACCAAAAATTATTCAAATGTATTCAAATCTATTACCTATTCAAAACTCCTTTGGAAGGTAATTTTAATATAAACGCACCTTAGTGCTAAGCTTATGTACACTACCGTTCATAACTTTTGAGATCAGCAAGATTTTAAAAGAAATTAATACTTTTATTTAGCAAGAACACGTTGAAGGCATTTATAATGAACAAATAAATCTGTATCATGGTTTCCACAAAAATGTTAAGCTTCCCAGTTGTTTTCAATATTAATAATAATAACAAAGGTTTGAGCATTAAATCAGCAAATTAGAATGATTTGGATACTGAACAGTAAGCTTTTCAATCACAGGAATGAATTAGATTGTAAAATATTCGAAATATTTTAAATTCTAATAGTATTTCACAATATTAATCTGTCCTTCAAAAATAAATGTAGTTGTATCAAATTTAAGGCCATAAAAAGTCTTAATTATGATTTCAAGAGGTCTTAAGTTTAGTGATGGAAATTGCCATATGACATAATGATTAAACTTTAAACGCATATGTTTTCTGTGTGCTGCTGTTACTGAGGAAACAGTTACATTTCTGCTGTTCTTGAAGTGCCACCTGCTGGCCCGAGAATGAATGTGCATTTTCAATAAGCCTGGTGTTTTTGTTGACCAGTGTGGAAATCGACCCATGTTTTTACTTCGCAAATGCGCGGAGCTGTGAATGTGAACTCTTGGATTGATAAGAAGAAAAAATCGAAACAGTAAAATGCATTTATGCTATTTAATTAATATAATAATTTATTGATAATAACAGTTTAAACTAGTTTAATAATACTTTTGACTGAAATGTACTTTTGACTTAAAGACTGTAAGGTTTTAACTGAACTGTAAATTATGCTTTTTACAATCATTTTACTCTGCTCACATAGTATACATCTTATCTGTGAAGATCTTAAAAAAGGTCATAAAAAGTCTTAGATTTGAGCTTTAAAAACCCTGATTACTGAGTATTTACATTTTTGATTGAACAAACACTGCCTTGTTGAGCATACAAGACTTCTTTCATAAACATTTGACCAACTTTAATGAAGTATTAAATTTGTTGGAAAAAGATGAAAATATGTAATCTAATCATCATTAAATTTAATTTACTGTAACTAAAAGGGTTAGTTCACCCAAAAATGAAAATCAGGCTGTGTTTTGCTCACCTTTGAAGCATCCTAGGTGTATATGACTACTTCTTCTTTCAGAAGAATCCTATCAGAGTTATATTAACAACTGTCCAGACCCCTCCAAGCCTTTTCAATGGGATTAAATTGGTGTTTGCTGTTTACAGTTTGGAAAATGTAAAAAAAAATACTCTCATCTTTAATATAACGTCCCTCACGCAGCTCTGGGTTCTGCTGACTGTGGTAAAAGAAAGCAGTCTCGGCGGATGACATACGTCATATTGCGTTGAGTGATGAGCATGCGACATATATTGTACGTCCTATAACATCTGTCGGGACTGCTTCCGGTTACCTCAGTCAGCAGAGAGTGTTGTTACAAATATATTCTTACATATTGTTCTTACAAAAATGCATGGATTTGCTACAGGAGGCTTTAATTCACCTCTGGTGCCATGTGAGGGATGTTTTATTATGTTTGCGCACACATTTTTTTACGTGTTTAACATAATGTGTTTTGGACTGCTAAAAGGAAACATCCACCCACTGCAATGATATAGCTTAGCCACAACAATTTTTACTATAACTCTGATTGGATTCATCTGAAAGAAGAAAGTCACATACACTTAGGATGCTTCGAAGGTGAGTAAAATACAGCTTGATTTTAATTTTAGGTTAACTAACCCTTTAATAAGCATTTCCGAATTGCTAAGTGGGATGTCTATCAAAGTCTATTTTGCATGGTTTTTTCATATACACACCACCAGGACTGAATGAGAAAGAAATGAGAGAAGTCAATGCTGAACATCATACATTACATATATTACATATACGCCATTTCTATCTGGCCTGCCTCAGAATACTCATGGCGTCCAATGACATTGAGCTAAAGGTCAACAGGATTCCTCAGCTTGGCTGTTTTCCACGCTTTCGTCTGACGCATCCCAGCCAGGTAGATTAAAGATATCCATTGCAGCTCATCTGCCTTAAAAAAATCCTGATTACACTGCTTTCTGTTGACTGACACTTACACTGATCAATCGCCAGCCATCTGTTCTCTATCGCCCAATCCGAAAGTATCACCTAGATAGTTTTTGAACCAATAAGCGTTGTGTCTATAAAGGTCACTGAGGGTGTTTGCAGCATTAAAGCAGTTGACCAAGAGTCCTACGTTTGGTAAAAACTGCAGAATGGATAGAAAGCACATTCATTTTAGTGTTATTAGTTGTATTAATTAGAGTAGAGCACTTTTAGAGACTTCTGTTGAGCTGAACTACTTCACAAAGAAAACACACTGAATACGGAATAGTAAGTATTAAGGATGTGCAAAACTAGTGCATGGCGTAATGTAATACTGGAAAACAACTGTACAACCATGGCAGATTGCCCAAATCTTTCGAGCAAAATGGCAGGCGCTATTGTACACAACAGTTTGACGCAACCAGTTTTCCAGCTCCTCCATTCAGCGCACAGTAAAGATTGGCTTTGCCTTTGCTTTTGACCTATTGTGGTCACAGAGGCTGGCAGTGGTAGAGGCCATTTAAATTTTAACCAGTCAAATGAATTTAGGTCAGCATCAGCTTTCATAAGAGCTCAATTATCTTAAATAATAAATCTAGACTGCTGTCCCTCCTGCAGTGACAGAGCCCATCCATGAGTGGAGAGTCTGCCCTTCAGACGCTGCGCCAAACAACAGTGTATTCAGCTGAGAGACTGAGGCTGGACAAGAACACACTGTAGAGTTCAGCACTTAACTGTTTGTAGGGCTGCTTTAAACTGCCTCATGGGGGTTGGTTCAGAGCTGTAGATATACATGTTTAAAGGCTTTGCGTGATTGTTAACACACCTGCTGGTGTGATGTCTAAGGAATATTTACGATTATGAAATTATTATTATTAATTTCTATATTTATCTCATAATAATTGTTTGTTGTCATATTTTCTACTTATGTCATAATCATAATTTCTAATAATTTCAGCTTTTATGTTGTAATGATGATTTATTTAGTTATAATTTTTATGTTGTAGCTCATAGTTGTAATTTTGCTTCTCATAATTGCAACTTTTACGTCATAATTATGATTTTTTTTAAATAATAATTTGTACTTTTTATCTAATAATTATGACTTGGTATATCTCATAATTTTGATGTTTACTTATCATATTTTTCACATATGTCATAATTTACATTTTTTTATCATGTTTTTCTTACCTTTTATGTCGTAATTATGACTTTATTTCATCATTTTGTTTTTTTTTTCTTGTAATTTTTACTTTGGTCATAATTATTAACTAAACATACTTTATACTTTTCATTTCATAATTATGACTTAGAATTTTATCAATTTTAACTTTTTACTTTTTTACATCCCTGGTGCTTTAAAAACAACAACAACAAAAAAACAATTAGTTTCTTTAGATACAAAACTTTTAAAGATGAAACATCTGGAATTTTCCTCACAGATGCTGATTAAAGCACCGTGCAACAACATGCTTTGCGGGGTGTTGGTCTCTTTAGTACCAGACTCGCATATTAAACCATTAAGCTCTCAGAAGCACTCTTATAATGCATCTCAAGTGAAAGTAAGACTTTCAGCTTTTCTGTATCACGCTTGAGAGGGATTATGCTTAGTGCTTGTGAAGAGCTCTGTGGTAATGTTCCTTGTTCAAAAGTCCATAACATGTATGTTGTTTAGTGTTATAGAAAGACATGTTTTTCTTAATGTAGTGCACTTAGCTGACTCACCGAAAAACAGCTCTCAGCTGCAGATGGGATGGAGCATGCAACAGACATACTGCATTACATAACACACTCACATATTGTCTGATTCACTAACATTACACATACACACTCACTTTCTGACTGAGTCACACAGCATGCGACGTCACAGTGATGCATGGGCTATGCAGCGGGATTGGTGTGTGTATCAGAAAAGATCATGTCTGCAGCAGATTTACTGATGATATGGAGCAACCGCTCTCCCCTTAATCCATATCGATCAGACTGATCATGTTTTGCTGCAAGATGTGAAATATTATCTGAATTTCACAAGGAGTGGAGTGGGTGGGGTCTCTCTCTCTCTCTCTGTGTCGTCTGCTGGTGCTGGTCACGTGTGGAGGCATGCATATGATGCAGCATGACAGCTCAGCTGACTTGCTCTACTGCGTAGCATTTGTGTCAAGCTGCATTTTTGTGCGACTTGACTCTTTTTTCTTTGCCAAAGGTGTGTTTGTAGAGTGTTAATTTTTTGATATTGTATTGTTTTGCAATGTTCTGTTTTTTTTGTTGTTCATTCAAAACAATATTTTAATTTCTGTATCATGTGCTCATTGTGTTCATTTTGTTTTGACTTTATTGCTTTCTTCCCATAACCTAGTTTTCTTGTGTTGCATGATTGTGTTATTCTGTTCACCTGGATCTGCTTTATTATCTCGTTGGTCTCCCATAATTTAAGCCCTGTCTTTTCCTGAGTTACTTGGGCCTGTATTAGTTTGAATTAGTTGATGGGTTTGTGGTTGTTTGATCTCAGGGTGTTTCTGAAGTCACTTTTGCTAGTATAATGACTAAAAAAGTCTAAAAGGGTTGTTCCTATTCTCTTTACAATTAATGGGTGTGTTTTGGTATAACCTGCAATAAGCCAATCAGAGTTTCATCTCCCATTCCCTTTAAGAGAGAGTTGCGCTCGTGCCATGGTGGCTTCACTATTTAAACAGCGGAATTTTAAGAGAAAATGCATTGTGGACCCGCCAAGATACATGTTTTCTACTAATGCAAAATTAGCAAAAACACTTGCACTGCATTGCACAGAGTGTATGAAGGGGCCCATAATGGAGTGACAGTTAAACGCCAATTTTCCACAAGCTCATATGATTCTTTAGGGTCTTAATGAAAAGTCTGTAATATAGTTTGTTTAAAATTTCTCAATGGTAGTGTAAAAAAACACCCATTTTACCCTGTCAAAAACAGCTATTTTCAAAGCACTCTGTTCTGTGTACTTCCCCTTTAAATCTTCACAAGCTCTGCTGACCCCGCCCCTATTTTCCGAGGCGCTCTCAGAGGACGTTTATTTACCCATATTCATAGTGAAACTTGCTAATTAGCACATTATTAGGGAAGGCGATTTGCAAAGATTGATTAAAAGACGTTATACTGACCCCTACTGTAGGTGAGGCTGGATCATGAATGATTCACGTGAACATAAACACAGTTAGGTAGATCAAGGGCGCATTCCCTTCAGATCCAAGCGTAAATTAAAGTTAATCCTCTGCATCTTCAGGCACTCAGATGTCGGGAGTAAATGACTACTGCTATGTTCATTATTACATTCAACAACAAAACACCTCAATCGCTTAGAAGTCATGCTTGTCTCTGCGTCTCGGACTGATGACGGCTCACTCAGGGCGGGTCTGAGGTAAGACACCAGTCCAGTCTGTGTGAAACACTGCTGTCAATCAACAATCGTGGGAGGGGCCTCCGACCGTGTGACGTCACACGGTCAGACTGCTGGATTTAATAAAGGTGAAAACATTTAAGGAGATCACACAAAAAAAACACTGGGTGGATTTTTATCATTATAGGGTGGTTTCCGAACACACATTTCATTTAAAATAACTTGTAAAAGTGCATCTGGCATTATATGACCCCTTTAAGGGGCTAAAAAACTATTGATTTTAGTTTTTATTTATTATTTAATTCATTTATAGAAAATAGTATATAATTTTAACTTTATTTTATCAGATTTATCATGAATAACATAAATAGTTGATCGTTATTCTATACTATAAAGGCTGTAATGTTTTCATTCTGGAATTTTTCAGTTCAGTTTTCAGTTCATCATTGTGATGGAGGCTGTCTAACATTGAGGGGCCCTCCTCCTCTATCTCTCTCTCTCTCTTTCCCCTCCTCCAGCTCCAGTGGTTTCGTCTAATCTGGAGTGGGTGAAAGGGAAAGGCTCATTTCTCCCTTAATGCATCTTTAAACAGCAGTGTTTATGGTTTCAACTCCTGTTCCCCAAAACCACTTATTAGAGAGAATGATGGAGAGGAAGGAACCCAGTCACCTTCATCTGTCCGCTCCTCATTTGGTTTGCCCCGCAGCCATGTGACCCTGTCAAGGCTGCAGAGCTATTTTTCCTCCATTCTCTGCGCTGTAATTGATTTCGGCGCTAGAAGACACAATTGGACCTTGTGCCTGTGGCCTACATGTCATCACGGTTCCCGCTGTCTCCTGCAGACGAGCTATCATTAGACCAGTGCAGAATAGCTCTCTCTTCCCTTTTCCACCTGCAGGACGTTCATTCACAGACTCCCATTTGCATATGAACGCCATGGCTACTGTATTAATGAAACATCGCCTCTATTGTTGCCATGAGAACAAAAGCGGCGATGATGTCATGGCGCCCCTTTCACCTCTCCTTGCTGGAAGATTAGCTGAGAGGACACAGCAGGCTGTGTGGAGTGGCTCATTATGAGCGAAGGCATGGTTCCCAGTCTCTGCACTGACTGGATGCCCACGCAGTCTCCCTGCCAACCGTACAGCAGAATGTAGGAAAATGGCACATTAAACCGATTCAGTTCATTGTTCAAAAGGTCTTGAAAAGGCATGTGATATAGAAGCTTTTTGGCCTAGTTGCCCTGTTGATTGCCCTGCTTAGATGTATTGAATTTTCGTGCAGTTGTACAAGACTGAAATGCTTTTGGAGATAATGTACTGGTAGCAAATTGACTATTTGCTGTTTGTATTGTTATATTTATTTATATCTAATTTAATTTAATTTGTTACTGGATCTAATATTTCATTTTACATGTATGTTTCAACTATTTTAACATTTAGATTATCTTTATCTAACACTTATTTTTCAGACTTTAATTCACTTAATTTACTTACACTTTTAAATCACATTTTTAGCAAATCTCAAAATGAATATAATATAAGTTATAATAATATATAATATAATTTTTACATATAATGTTGTGAAAATAATTGATTTCAGTATACAGTGTTTTATTTTTAATTATTTAGACCTTGTAGGTTTGTGAAGGCATTAATGGTTGATGAAAAGATAATCAGTAAAATTAAATGTAAAATTGAAATTGATAAGCATTATACATTTAACAAATTTCCAACGTTTAAAGTTCCAACTGTTTTTTCTACTTTGGAGTACAGTAATATATTTTTCAACAGTAATATATTTCTGTCTTCAGATTTTATAATTAGTGATTTTTTTAAATAACAATTTATAATTTATTAATAATAATAATTTGCTTTAAATGTTTTTGGAATAAAAATAAAACACTTCCTAAAAATATGAAATATTTGAACAGTTTACTTGCATATTATGTGGCTATAATATATCATCAGAGAACCGTGAATGTGTCATTAATCTACTTAAATATTAACTCAAAGGTGCTTCAAGTATATTTTCTGATATTATTTACAAACTTTTACGACTTTTACCTCAAACTGAAATGTGTTGCTTATTAATAAGGTAGTTGTTACGTTTGGGTATTTGGAGGGATTTTGGATGCAGAATATGGTCAAGCTTTATAAATACTAATAATCAACCTGTATGTTAATAATAGGCTTTTATCAAGTTATCAGAAATGTTTGATATTGGTGCATTTATAGATGCAGAACCATTCTGAAGACAGAACCATATGAAGACTTTATATAGCAGCGCAATCTCTGGGGTTTTAAACAGTATTGAGCAGATTTCTTCCACATCAGTGAATGTGCAGTGAAAAGCTTGCCTTTATCACATTCTCCCCATTCCCCTCTCTCACCCCATCATGCAATGAATTTCACATCCATAAGAGTGTTATATAATCATGTTTAATGCCAGTGTCCTTCATCTCTGTACTGAATGAGCTCAGAGGTCTCTGCCAACCCAATGCTAACAGCAGATAATCTGCTCAAGCAGTACATGCAGACAGCTTCTTCTTTTCATCTGTTTTTTTAATGATATATTGTTTGTCTGTGTATCTTTTGAAGGGCAGGATGATATGTCATAACCCCCACCATCACCTCCACCACTTTCTAGTTTCTTTCCCTTCAGGTCCTCAATCAATCTCTTCTTGTCTAACAACTTCTAGGACATTTATTACCCAGAATCCATCACTGTCAGAAGCATCCTCCTCCTAAACATCCTCCTATTAAAAAACACAACTTGATTGGCTCTCCGGTGTACCTTAATCTATTTTCACAGCCTGTGTGAATGATGTATCTTGTCTCTGTGAAAATCAAATTAAAACTTACAACTTGGCTTTAAATGCTGTTCAAAAGTTTGGGGTTTGCTTCAAAATACCGTAAAAACTTATTAAAACTGTAATATTCAGAAATATTATTACAACTTAAAATGTTTTAAAAATTTTAAAATGTAATTTATTCCTGTGATGACAAAGCTGGATTTTCAGCATCATTATTCCAGTCTTTAGTGTCACATGATCCTTCAGAAATCATTTTAATATACTGATTTGCTGCTCAAGAAACATTGTTTATTGATTTGTTTAAATGAAAAATTTAATTTTTCAGGACTCTTTGATGAATAGAAAGTCCAAAAGAAGATCGTGTACTTGAAATATGAATCTTAAAAACAAACAACTATTACTTTTGATCAATTTATTGCATTGAATATGAATAAAAGTATTATATTATTAAAAAAAACCCTCACTGACCCCAGGCTTTTAAAATACTTTTTCTTTCAAAATGGTAATTTTATACTGACCTAAACTTCTTATAATGAAGTTATGTCTGCATAAAACTTTTTTAAGCCCAGCCAACATCACCATGGCTTAATTCATTGTAATGCAGCATCTCGACTGGGTTTTGATCACGATTTATGGTATTATAAATTAATAAAGGCATGGGCATCTATCCAAACAATTACACTTAATCAACATTGTTTGGCTTGGCACCTGCCTTTAGTTTTGATAGACCTCTGGACTTCCCGCTGCTCCTGTTGGCATTGCTTAACACACAGGAACACGGTACTGTGGCTTTCATGCCCACATCAACAGTGTCACAATACCATCCTGTGTTCTTCTCATAGCTAGATGCACATCAAAACTCTCTCATCTGACACCTGTGTCTGCCACCGAGCCATGGGAAATGCAGAGGATTTCAAAGCACCGTTGACAAGATGCATTCACAAAGGCTTGCAAAGTGTTTCAGGCACATGGAGAGTGAATGTCTGATGACTGTAATTATCTTCTTGCATGATAGTTTGGTCTTGCCTGGTCTCAGCTGTTTGGTGTTTGTGCTCAAACCTGCCCACTCTCACCTATCTCTCTCTCTCTGGATAATAGGCCATGAGGATGGAGGGAACTGAGGAACTGGGACAGAGGAGGGGAAATTGCAGCCCACCCGAGTGTCTGAAAGACTGAGTGTCTTTGCTCATTTTCCACCTACAAGCACTCTTAAAATGAAAGCTTTGCTGCAGTACGTACTGTATGTAGTGCATAACAGCAGTGTAAGAATTGCATCTGTAAAATAACAGAAACGGTACCGGTAGATCATTCCCGGGACATTGTCCAATAAATTTACAGACACAGCTGTTAATTCTAAGACATGGAATCCAGCGTGAGATTCAAAATACACATTCTTTCATACAGCAGCTGAGTTATTAGATTATTTGGTTGCTATTACTTTAAAAGCAGCAGCTGCTGATGCAGTCATACATGCTCGAAATTACATTTGTTTGATGTGGTCGATGTTATGCATCTAAATAAACAAAATGAATGTAAAAAAAGAGACAGAAGCAGGATTTGTGCACGGGGTGGCAGAGAGAAACTGGGGTTAGTATTAAGTTTTAACTTATCTTAAATGTATTTAATTTTTAAGAAAACATTTAAGTTTTTCATCTAAAAATGTCATATAAAATGTATATTTTTTAAAAAGCAGTTTTATTTCAGTTACCAACAATCTAAAAAAAATTAAATTTGCTACATTTAGTTACTCATTCCTCATATAATTAAATTGACCACAGTTTTATTTAAAGGAGACATATTATGCCCCTTTTTACAATATGTAATATAAGTATCTGGTGTTCTCAGAGTGTATCTGTGAAGTTTCAGCTCAAAATGCCCCACAGATCATTATATCATTTTGAAAATGATAAAAGTGGAAGCAGAAACAGGCTGATTTTCGTGTCTGTTTTTTAAAGTGCAAATGAGATGATACTTCCCACCCCCTTTTCCAGAACAGATCTTACGGTTTTCTGAGTGCACAAATCTGAAGGTCACAGAAAGTGAAAGTCTCAAGTTTTACATTAAAAACAACAATCGGTTAATTATGTCTGTGAAGGTAAACAGCCGGGGAATAAATTCCATGTTTATAGACTCCGTCCACCATCTTGGATAGTTTTTTGTTTTTTTCACTGAGCATGTCACAGTGCTGTCCTAAAATGTTCATTAGGTTTTGGAACGAAGCTTAAGGCTCTCTTTTTCATTCAGTTTTATGTCTGATAGCTCTATTTGCTGAATGGGTTGAGGCACTGCATGACACAAAAGGCTCTTTTTCTTCAGAGCAGAAGATAGAAACAGCAATTAGGCGCAGTCTGTCTTGAGTTATGAATGATTTAACATCTCATCTACTAGGCTGCATGTGAGATTTGTACATTAAGAGTTTGTCGCTGTCCACTCATGCCTGTTCCACGTGCCTTTGAGACTCCTCCTTCTGTGATGTTTTCCTCTCCTTGTGTATGTGCGTAGCTGACAAGGTGAGTGCATGTGTGCGAATCTTTGTGTGTGTGTGTGTGTGTAAGACACAAGGAGGAGGAGCCACTGCAGTTTCCACTGCAGTGCTGCAGCCTCCCATGATGCACCTTGGCATCTCACACTCCTGTTCTGACTTTTATTTACCTGTCCTTTATCCTCTTCTCCTTTCTTCAAACAGTTGTTCTGTTACTCCACACACTATTTCACTGCAGTGTCCTTATATAATCTTGACACAGGGCTTGTTAATATGACATGCTTTGGAGAAATATTACAAAATATATGTTCGTATTAGAATCTTAAAATGTAAGTTATTCTAACATTTCAGTTTATGCTCAAAAATCATTTGGTAAAGGAGTATATATTAATATATATTACATCTCAGTCTCAACCAGGCCGATGTATGCTATGTATTTAGAGTTGTGCAGACATGACAGACTTCACGTTTTAAAATAAAAGAGAGATGAACCACAATTCTTAGGATATACTGTAGGCAGTGGAAAGCTTTTTTCCAGTCTGAATAGTTCAGGGTCAAAACAACCTCATTCAAAGGAGGCACTGGACTCAAGTCAGCATTAAAGAGGAACAGAGAGAGTGAAAGAGGAGACATGGTGTCATTTTTCTTCTGCTATACCTTTTCCTGTATTACTTCATTTTATCAGTCTCATCTCTGATGCATGCCTGGGTCTAAGGCCATTCACTGCCAGCCGTGCTACTCTGATTACATTAAAGTTTAATAGCAATGTGACAAGAAAGAGAAGTAGCGCAGCCGCTATCCCGTTACACATATAACCCCTCCTCCAGCTTCCTCTTCTGCTCACCTGCTGCGACTCTTTTCGTCAACTCACATCTGCTCTACATATTTTGCTCTGTCTTAAATCTCTCCCTCTTCGCATTTTCAGGTGATCTGTTCTATTTAATGAAAAATTCTGTCATCATTTACCCACCCTCGTGTCATTTCAAATCTGTATGGATTTCTCTGTTTTGGTTCCCATTTACTTCTATTCTATTTTTGACCATACAGTGGAAGTCAGTGGGAACTGAAACGGTCTGGTTACCAACTTATCTTTGTGTCCATGAAGAAAGAATTTCATACAGGTTTAAAACGTCATGTGGGTGAGTAAGTTTTAGTTTCCTTTTGGGTGCAGGTGTAAAATAACATACCCCAGCAGATGTAGTGTTATACAGTGGCTGATATCACGTTAAACTTTAACCTTTGGCCTTCCTTTCATTTAACATATCTTCAAATAGAAATACAGAGTGTATGTATAAAGATAAAGGTCAGATTCAGTCCTGTGAGAATTCCGCCCGTTCTTACGGTGGTGCTGGAATTGAGTCAAGTTTGTTAATTGAAATGTAGGGTGTAGTTTATGGTGTAACTGAATTGCTGTCAGGTTGCGGCAGGACTCTGAGAGTCATTGCAGCACATTGTGGCCTCACTGCCGCACTGCAAGGCTCATTAATTCATGAGGAACAGCCTCAGCAGCAAAATGGAGGCATGTGGATGGAGCAGCACATCCAGAGCGGGAGGGGTGTGTGCTCCACACAGCCTCACCTCAGTCGAGGGGTCACCCACCGTTCTGAATTATTACCTCACATACATACAAAAACTGAACAGGAACGGCTTGTGCTCAGAGGAGCTTTACTAACCTTGATTGTGATAATGTTGTATACAGCATATGTGTATGCTTGTGTGTTTGTATTGTATTGTACATTTAAGGTAAAAATACACAGTACACATTTCTATTTTTGTATTTCCTATATTTTCGGGTGCTGAAGGAGGGACAGTCTCATTGTTGAGGGCATCTGTTTGGGCAAATCTGTGTAATTGCACTGTGTATATGTGTATTGAGTCATTCATTTTTTCCCTTAGCAGAAAAGACTACATTTGAAATATTTATGAATGCTATAAAGCTAAATCTAATGGGCTGTCTACATGACTGTTTTCAGCTAAAAATGAGTTTCAAAGAGATTTTTTTTTTTTTTTAAATTGATACGTTATCATCTCAGTGAAAACATGAATTAGTGAAAATGTCATATCATGTATGTACACTGACATCATGTGTATATATTTAGTATAAAAGTAGTATATTTATTTCATACTTAATGTAGTTCAAATCTATTTACATATTTGCTGATATGTGCATAGAAAAATATAATTAAACTTTATTTGGAGTACTAGCTATTTATGCACAGTTTCTTAATTTTAAGCCTAAAATGTGTTTTAATGTCACTATTGATTAGGATTGTATGATCTTTCAATAACACAGGTCTTTGAATGCTAGATATTTAAAGTGTACCTGAAGTATACTTGCAATTTAATAGTTCCACTTTAGCACATTTAAGTATAAGTATATCTTTAGTTGGACTTTAGCACTATTTTCACACATTTCAGCAGACTTTAAATATATCAGTATACTAAAAGTTGCAGGATATTTTTATTAAGTACATTAACATTTTATTTATTTGTAGTATACTTATTCAAATGGGGATTGTTTTGACAAATTTCTCAAAAAAATCAAAGAAAAAACTTTTCCATATTTAGTTCAACTGTTGCTATGTAAACATGCCCTACAGACATGAAATAAAATCCACAAAATGCTAATTTTCTTTGTTAAAACATAAGTGTAAAAACAGCTAGGTTTGAAGCTTTTTTTTTTTTTGGTAGGAATTAAATTAGTTTCTGCCTGGATCTTAATGCCCAATGTTTTCTGTACATTACATGCTTTTGCTCCTTGCTGACGCGCTGGTGTATGTGAAGAGAACGCAGGGTCTCGCCAGGTCTCCCCATACTTTAGGGCCTGTTGCAAACTAACTTGCAGCCCATGGCTATGCGTGCATTGAGTAAGCTGTCAGTCCCCTTTTCAAAAGCTGCCCTGTTACCGCGGCAACAGGCTCAGTGTCTCCTTCACTGCCATTCAGGGTTTCACAGCCTCTGAAAACGGCGGAAGCAGGTCTCACACCCCCGTCATCTCTCATCTTCCAGCCTTTAACACCAGACAGGTTGTGTTGTGCTGCTAGGACCTGTAGGCCAGTGTTTCTGCTAAGGCTGCTAGGTTTCTTCTGCTGTAAGTCTGTTTAGTTCATTTAGTATCTTTTCTGCAAATAGGCTTCTGTTTTTTAAAGCCATATTTCCATCCATTTTCTTCCGCTTATCCGGGGCCGGGTCGCGAGGGCAGCAGTCTAAGCAGGGACACCCAGACTTCCCTCTCCCCAGACACTTCCTCCAGCTCTTCCAGGGGAACACCGAGGCGTTCCCAGGCCAGCTGAGAGACATAGTCCCTCCAGCGTGTCCTAGGTCTTCCTAGGTGAGAGTAAAAACGTAAATCGACCGGCAAATCGAGAGCTTCGCCTTGCAGCTCAACTCCTTCTTCACCACGACAGACCGGTACATCGACCGCATTACTGCAGAAGCTACACCGATCCGTCCGTCGATCTCTCGTTCCATCCTTCCCTCACTCGTGAACAAAACCCCAAGATACTTAAACTCCTCCAGCTGAGGCAGGAACTCCCCACCAACATGAAGGGGACAGGCCACCTTTTTTCCGGCTGAGAGCCATTGCCTCAGATTTGGAGGTGCTGATTCTCATCCCAGCTGCTTCACATTCGGCTGTAAACCGCCCCAGTGCCCGTTGTAGGTCCTGATTTGAAGGAGCCAACAGGACAACATCATCCGCAAAAAGCAGAGATGAGATCCTGTGGTCCCCAAACCGGACCCCCTCCAGCTCCCGACTGCGCCTACAAATCCTGTCCATAAAAATAATGAACAGGACCGGTGACAAAGGGCAGCCCTGCCGGAGTCCAACCCGCACTGGGAACAAGTCTGACTTACTTCCGGCAATGCGAACCAAGCTCCTGCTCCGGTTGTACAGGGACCAGACAGCCCTTAGCAAAGGGCCCCGGACCCCATACTCCCGGAGCACCCCCCACAGGACACCGCGAGGGACACAGTCGAATGCCTTCTCCAAGTCCACAAAACACATGTGGACTGGTTGAGCAAACTCCCACGAACCCTCCAGTACACTAAAGAGGGTATAGAGTTGGTCCATTGTTCCACAACCAGGACGAAAGCCGTTTTGTTCCTCCTGGATCCAAGGTTCGACTATCGGATGAATTCCCCTCTCTAGTACCCTGGCATAGACTTTCCCGGGGAGGCTGAGGAGTGTAATCCCCCTATAGTTGGAACACACCCTCCGATCCCCCTTCTTAAAAAGAGTGACCACAACCCCATTCTGCCAGTCCAGAGGTACTGTCCCCAACCTCCACGCGATGCCGTAGAGGCGTGTCAGCCAAGACAGCCCCACGGCATCCAAAGACTTTAGGTACTCAGGGCGGATCTCATCCACTCCCAGTGCCTTGCCACCAAGGAGCTTCTTAACTAACTTGGCAACTTCAGCACGGGTAATGGTCGAGTCCACCCCTGGGTCCCCAGCCTCTTCTTCCTCAATGGAAGACGCGTCGGTGGGATTGAGGAGATCCTCAAAGTATTCCTTCCACCGCCCGACAATATCCCCAGTTGAAGTCAGCAGATTCCCACCCCCACTGTATACAGTGTTGGCAGGGCACTGCTTCCCCCTCCTGAGGCGCCGGACAGTTTGCCAGAACCTCTTTGAGGCCGACTGATAGTCCTTCTCCATGGCCTCGCCGAACTCCTCCCAGAACGCCTCCACAAACAACACTTGGGTTCAGATCAGGGGGGCCGTTCCTCCCAATCACACCCCTCGAGGTATCACTAGCATCGCCCAGTAGAACAACGGAGTCACCAGTTGGAACGCTTTCCAGCACCCCTCCCAGAGACCCCAAGAAGGCCGGGTACTCTGCACTGCCATTCGGGCCGTAGGCACAAACAACAGTGAGAGACCTAACCCCGACCTGAAGGCGCAGGGAAAATGACCCTTTCGTTCTCCGGGGTGAACTCCAACACATGACGGCTAAGCAGGGACATATAGCCCCCGACAACATAGCTTCTAGGATCATTCAGGCACTCAAACCCCTCCACCACGGTAAGGTGGCGATCCTAGGAGAGCATTTAAAGATATTCTTCATGTGTTTTGCAGTGACTTAAAATATGTTCTAAAGGGAATTATTTAACCAAAAATGAAAAAATTAAAGGTGTAGATGAGGTTGTTTCTTAATTGGAACATTCTTTGCAGTGAATGGGTGCCATCAGAATGAGAGTCCAAACAGGTGATAAAAACATCATAGTATTCCACACAACTCCATCAAATAAGGTCTTATGAAGCAAAAAGCTGTCTGTTTGTTGACACAGAAGAGCATATGCAGTTTGTGTCCAGCAGATACTGTCCAAAATGGTGCTACGGTGCTGAATTGTTGAATAAAGTTATTTTTGTTTTCTTTCCATACAAAAAGTATTCTCTATCTTCATAATGTTACGGTTGAATCACTGATGACAGATGGACTATTCTGAGGATGTCTTTTCTGGACCTTGACAAGCCAAAATATCCTAAATTGTGTTCCAAAAACAAAGCTTTTATGGGTTTGGAGCGACATGGGGGTAAGTGATTAATGACAAAATGTTCATTTTGGGGTGGAGTAACCCTTTAAAACTAGTTTTTCTATTTTGTGTCATTACCTCATCAATTGCAAAAATAATGATGGTTTTCCAATACGCTTACCAAACAGTTCTTCAGCCTGCTATTGGTCAGTCAAATAGATAGCCCGACCCCAAACTCACACCATTGCTACTATTGCTATGTTGGTCAGGGGATAGTACCATGAAGCAGGATTAGTTTACTAGTCAGGTACGTTTCAGATTAGTTTGCAGTTTAGGTACCATGAAAGTGGAATATCACTGGATCTCTCGTGAGAAGTGAATCAAAATTGCTCTGTGTTGCATGTGACTGTCTGTTTGCCACAAACTCAGTTGACAAAGAAAACTGATGACCAGTATCATGGTACCAACAAAGCTGGATTGGAGTGGTTTGGTTTTGTCAACTCAAAACTAATCCTGTAACTCTGAATTTGTTCAACTACTGTACCATCAGAGTACAGACCCCTGGTTCAGGATTCTTAAACAGAGCAATGTTTTAAAAGCAACACAGTTTTTACACTTAAATAAACCTACTACAGTACTTATTTACGGTTTACTAATTTGCATATTAATCTGGATAGAAAAGTGAAAACATTATGATAGAAAGCCAAAGAACATATTAAACCTATACATTAGTGCTTTGCAGCTTGATGCTGTCACAGTCCTCTGGCTGCCCTCCACCTACTTGTCTATAAACCAATCTCATCAAAACATGTTTTTCCTGGGGCGATTTTACTGTAAAACATAATTAAAAGTCACAAGAAAATGTTCTGAAATATTCAATATCAATCTAATAAAATGCAAATAAACCTCATACCCTGTGAGGCCTGCAGTAAAAAATAACCTAACGAAGACAAATCAGTAATTATGCTCTTGTGTCATTACTATAAACACCAGTATGTTCACATCCTCCCATCAAGGCTCCTGCTGTTTTATTTCCAGCCTACTCATTTCCTTGCTAGTCTTTCAAAGTGCTTTGTCAGAGACTTTGATTTATTGACTGCTGTGTGTATGATTCCCACTTAAAGGACATACAGTCCTTTAGAGGAGAAAGATAATCAATAGCACTGCAATCATCATGCAACAACATTTCTCTCAGAAAAAGACAAGACAGTTGATATGCTGATATATGAAAATGCATGTTTGTGACAAAATGCATGCTTTTGTTAATATATTTCTGCATATTTGTGGCATATTTCTATTATGACAGTTCTCAATTTAAATGTATCAGGTATTAACACATACTATGACCCGTAGAAGATGTATACAGGTGGAGCTGGGGAAGGTGGTGCATTTTCAAACAAACTCTCATCGGCTGCGTATGCAACATGAACCAATCAGCTTGTGCCAATAGCCAACGATCCATCAGCCTGCATCATCTAGACTTTCATGACAGAACTTGGTGTTCATGAGGGCTTTCAGGGGTGTTTCATGCCAGTGGAACAGAGAACTGATCTCATGTTGCAGTAACAGGATTAAGGGTCTGGGAATGAATGTGCTTAGCCTCACTCAGCACCTACCTTTTTCACTTCCCTGTCTGTCTGAAACACACTTCCTGTCTAAATGGACATGATAGCAATTGATCAGCATCTTAAAGCTGCACATAGTGTCTTTAACTGTGTGTGTGTGTGTGTGTGTGTGGGGGGGGGTAATTGTGCTGGCAGAATAAAAAAAACTGTTGTACTGAGCTATACTCTGACACCTAGAGATGTGAATGCATCACACAAATGTTTTCATTACTTACTACTACTTTTTATTTTAATTTTAGCAATTTTGATACATGCTTTTGCCATTTTATTAGTTTTACTTTAGTTTTAAATATTTGTATTTAGCTTTAATTTGTTTTCAATTCATGTTGTTTTTTATTTTAGTACACAACATTTCTAATTTTAGTTTACTAAGAAACTTTGCATTTCTATGTTTTTAAGTTTAAATTATTCATCTAATTTTAATATTTTATTTTATTTCAGATTTATTTCAATTACCAAAAACATTTTAGTTTAGGTCAGCGATAACAACATTGCCTTTATGAGATGACATTATCTCAATTTTTACTTCTTTTTTTTTTTTAAAGCTTAGTTTGCAGTTGATTATCGAAAAAAAAAATTGTTCAGTGGCTATGGGGCAGGGTTTAAACAAACTAACTGATTGTAAAAGTCCTGTTTGTATCACCAGTGAGAGAGCTTAGTAAAAAAATATATATATGCACTTAGAAAATAGATTTTCATATATTGTTGACTTTAGGACATCTCTTTAAACATATGCCATTTGTATTTAATTGCTGATTAGCTTGCATCAAGCTGTTGGATCATGGTATTAGAAGGAATGCAATCACACCACTTCTCTTTCCTACACATTCACTCACAACGACGTAAACAACCTCCCAGTCACAAATCATGGCTAATCCACGGATGGCGTGTGGCAAGTTGGGCACACCTGATCTTAGTCACTTTGATATGTGACATGCTAGTGTTCAGGTGAGAGTAAAGTGGATTGGGATGTCTGCAGTGCAGCCTGGAGACAAAACACTGGACTGTCAGGCCGCTCTGCACCCGCTCACCTTGCCTTATCTTCTTACATAAAGCCTTGCTCCATCAGTGGACATACACACACACAAAAACAGCACAACATGCTGTATATGAAAACTGCATTTATATCAGATGCATACCAAGTAATGACCTGGCCACTGTGACTATTTTCTTGGCCTACAGTGTTTTTGTTTTAAGACACACAGTGTTTTGTCACACAGAGTTCGTGTCACATGACAGTGCACAGCTTTTGCTGTAATCCATAAGCTGCTTTTGTGGAGGGTGCAGGGGGAGGTGCAGGGATTCGACTGTTGGCACAAATGTGGCTTGCCATCGGGCACGCGATGAAAGGTGACTCTGCACTCTGTTCAGGTTAATGTATGAGCTGAATTATGGCATGACTGGAAATATCATCTTTAATTATGCATTGGTTTTATTCATGTCTGCTTCTCTCTCTCTTCTGCTTTTGTTCTTTCTGCATAAATGCTTTGTATATAAGATAGCTTGAGTGATGCTCTGACAATCTGCTGTCCGCTGGAGAGTTACAGATGCTACACAGCAAGATACAAACCTCTGACAGACAATAAAAATTGAAAGGCGAGATTAAAGTTTGTAAAAGCCAGTAGAGTTTGGAACAGAGTTTTATGGACAGATTAGCCTTTATCTAAGTGATGGGAAAGCAAAAGTTTGGAGAAAAAAGGGAACTGCAAATGATCCTAAGCATAAAATCTCATCTGTAAAGGAGGTTGTGTCATGGCATGGGTATACATAGCTGTCTTTGGAACAGGCTCTCTCAATTTTAACGATGGCTTAATGTGTGATAACAGTAGCAGAATGAATTTAGAAGGGTACAAAACCATCTAGGCTACAATCATTTAAAAAATGCAACCTTCATAAGAAAATGCTTCATATTGCATCAGAACAATGACCCAAAACATATATATATATTATACTTATATAATATCCGGTTATAAAAGTCTTATTATGTTTATTATTAGCTATTATTTAGGCTATTTGATAAAATAGAATAGAATAGTGACACCTGCCTTTTCTTCCTTTAAAGACTAAGATTCAGAAAGCTTCCTGGAAAAGGCTAAGTGACAGGACATATTAAAGAGTCATCAGCGATGCGCGCTAGCAAGGCATGCCAGAAATAGCTCCCTGGATGCAGTGCTGTGAAGCTCGCCTTAGTTTCCAGCCAGCTGAAACAGCACATTCATCCACAGAGAGACAGGACTCTTCTTTAATGGTGCAGATGGATACTACACCCACTTCTGAAGACTTCAAGGGCTTATATAACACTATAGCTCTCTTTCACGCATCAAATGAATGTTTGTTGTCCTTCACGTGTCTTAGAGTGGGGGAAACAGATTGAAAATGGGCTGTATATGATGGACAGATGGTCGGTGTACGTCTAAAGATCACAGAATACTACTTTAATACTATGTGATTGTGTGTACAGATGGACTGGCAGTGGGGTGGTTTGTCTATTTGGCATGACATTACTCATAAATCATCACACCAGGAAGCACCAGTGCAGACGCTACCATGGTCTAATATGATTATATCTTAAGCTAGTTTGGGTATCAGTAACATTTAACACATTTATTAAGTCTAATATCCATTAAGACGGTTCAAAACTAAAAGCACAGAATTTAATAAACCATCATTTTTATATTCTGTCATAATAATTTTGTTCTTTTTTGTCCAATCTATAATGCATTGTATAAAGGAAGTAGCATTGATAGGAAAATAAATGTAAATGCAATGTTAAACTGCTCACTTGGCTTTGACTGCTCTGATGGCTGCACACAATTAGCACTCATCACATACTTATCAAACAAAGAGAGCATTTTATCCCCCTCCTAAAGAGCTCTTATCATTTCTCCCCTGCCGCTGTGTATACAGTCTTTATCATGACGATGCTGATAGTTGCTGCTTTCCATCTACGCACTGAAACCCACAAAACTTTCTCCTTTTGAGAAACGAACGCATATATAATATTTTTTATGTTTGTTTCATTGTTTTTATTCTTAACCTTTATGTACATGGACTGTGGATGAGGAAAGTGGAGAGAGGTTATAGAGGACACCGGAGAGGTATCTGTAGGGGGAAGGATGGAGGCCTGACTGAGGATGTGTGGGCCTGTCCCGCTGGGCTCCCTCTGTCGGCCCCTCTGTCCCCATCTGGACTGTGTTTATCAGTCTCAGGGGTCAGTACATAGAGTCACAGTTCTCCTCCAATTACCTTTCCATTCTCACAGATAGAGGGGAGATGCCTGCATCAGGGAATGAGCCAATGGTTCATTTAGACATCAAAAATACTCAACTTGCTTCTATACTGTAATCTATAGAGTATATTCATGTTATATCTATATATTTTGTTAGCATTATCTCATCACAACTCTTCACATTTGCCAGTCAGTCAGTGCACCTGCAAACTGTATTAGTCAGACCAGATGATAAGAAAATGTATCTGCTTTATTTTATTCTGCTCACGGTTTTGCTTTGTTTGTTTGGTTATGTCCTGTATCTGAAAATATGCATTTTTTTTTGTATTATGTTCGGTATCCTATAGCATAGCTTTCCTGGGGTGTTAAACACTGAGTGAGTCAGACACAGTTACATAATATCAGAGGTCAGACGTTCAGTCAGACCCACATACCCCTTATGAACGCTTAAGGCAAAAATGAGAGTGAAAATATATACACACTCATATTAAAAATGTAACATACGATACCTCAGCATCCACTTTGTTCCCTTCCCTTTTACTCTCCTCACCTAAATGTCTCTTACATTTCTTAATCCCAGTGCAGTGTGGTGAAAAATAAACCACTGATTCGATTGCTGAGCAATTCAGGGAAAGTGTAGTGTATGACTTTATCTTTGCCTTAAAACCATCTTACTCAATCAAGCCTGGTCTTGTGAATGTTTCAAAAACATCCTAAAGTGGAAGAAATACTATTTTAAAATATTGTAAATGATTGGACTATTAATACTGCAAAACTTGTACATGCTTGACTGACTGTTCCTGATTGTGATGTCCAGACTGTCTGCTTCATCCCCCCCGTGGCTCTCACTCCAGACACAAAGGATTCGCTCTCACTTTTTCTAACAGCTTTTTGATACCTCTCCACACGCATGGATAAACTGATAAATGTGAGCTGAAAACAGATTCTGAGCTGGCGAGTGTGTAATAAAAAAGTAAATAAAAGCTTTTTGTTTTTTGCCCGAACCTTTATACTAGATGCTTAACACTTAGTGTTCAGTCAGTGAATAATTGCTTTAACAACTTCCCAACCTGCATTTGGTCACACCACTAGTGCTAAAATGGACACACTGTATAGCAAACACCCTTATTTGGCCCCTGCTAAATGGACCGTAACAATGTGAGACTGGTACACTGTCATCACTACCCGGACTGGTATTGATTAGACCCAGGATGACTGATGAGTGACAGGTTACCCCGTCTGGTTTGTCTGCATGGTCTAATTAGCACAATTAAATGGAAGAATACATATATTATGGCCACTGTGGTTTTAGTACTGAAAACTATTGCTCAAAAGGTCAGTGAGAATTTGTGCGTGTTTTAAAAATGACTATTTGATTAAAAAACTGTAAAAATTTGAAAGTATTTAGTGCAGTTTAAAATAATTGTTTTCTATGCAATATATTTTAAAATGAAATTGTTATCTATGCAATATATTTTAAAATAAAAATTATTCTTGTGATGGCAAAGCAGTCATTACTCTTTAGTGTCACATGTGATACTTTAGACATCATTAATATGCTGCTGATTTGGTGCTCTAAAAGCATTTCTTATTATTATAAGCAATGTTGAAATCTGTTGTACTGCTACACACACACATGTATATACATATATTCCTGAATGGCAAATAGCTTCATTTTTTCACTAAAAACTATTTTTACTCCTATTGGGTGCTTGGCAAGTGCTCATTTTGGAGCTTGAATCTGACATTAGTTTAGCCCATTACTGCAAACTGAAATGCTGCTAAGGGGAGAATTGTTGTCTGGTGGTTTATTCCTGAGTCAGGACTTGCAGTCCTCATTGTGTCCTTCTCTCACATGATGTAACGGACTGCAGTGATGTGTCTGTTTGTAATTGTGTGTAATTAGGATTATGAGAAACACTTACTCTCAATGAGAGCGTAACTATGGGGAGGACGGCCAGTGCTTGTAAACATCCGGTTGATGGTCAGATGTACTAAGAGTCTTTGCACTTATTTGGGGAGTTGAGACAAGCTCTTACGCAGATGGGATAAGCCTGAATCCATGTCTAATCGTGGTGACTAGGTTAGGAAGTGTTTTACTGTAGCAGTAATTCTTCCTCTTCTGGCAGGTGGCACTTTGATTCAGCGTAGAGTTACGTAATCAAACGCAATTCTTTCATGGAACGCAACAGGAATGTCTGAGCTTTTTTACTGTATGGAAAAGAGCAGCTTGGACATTCTGCTAAATAGCTGCTTTTGTGTTTTAAAATGTTTCTTTTTGGAATTGTTCACTGAAAGCTTCTTTAGGGAACCCAAAATAGTTCATAAATGGGATCGCTGTGAAACAAAATGTTTTTTTTTTAAAAATGTCATAAACAAAGGTTTTCAAATGTCATGAGGGTGAATAAATGATGACAGGACCTTATCCTTCAGATATAACCTTCACCATGCATAATAATATGCATAGGACTCAGACATCACAGATGGTCTCTGTTGTGCTTGCAGTTTTTGTGCTCCATCCCCAGGCCATTTAGAACAGAAGGTATTATCTAAGGAAGAGGGAACAGAAGAAGGACAAAATGGGTACGAATAAAAACAAAATGAGAAGAAATGACATAACACTGGAGCAGATTCTCTGCAAGGTTTCCTCAGGTCAAATGAATATAAAGCATGATGGGTTTGTCAGGCTCCACAGAGAACAATCAATCATGGACAGTCCAATATTGTAAAAACATAAAGGATGCCGGCCGTTTAATTTGGAGCCCTTTTAACTCATGCAGCACATCAGTCATCATGTTGTAGTATATGGCACCCCAGTGATTGTTCTTTAGTAATGAAATGACCTTTGTGACCCTGAAATGGCCTCTATGCAGTCAGTGGAATTATATATGATAATTAAATACCAAAATACCATTCTGTTTATGTTTGACATTCATCATGTTGAATGGGCTGAGTGTGAGTATTTACATGTCCTGAAGCAGTCTTAGAGGTGTATTCTTCCACTCTGTGGGCACCTCCAAATATTTAAATGGCAGGATCGCTGACATCCCTCCCCCCTCCGATGTCATTTTGATATGTGAGTCTAATAAAATTGCAAAATTGGTACATTTCAGAGGATTACATAACACTATTGGGAACAGACAGGAGGGAGTCAGTCAGTCTAGGACAATGCTGGCGTTGCTAAAAACAGGCACTGATCTGAAATGTACTTTCACCTTCTGCTTTAATTGTCCTCTGCATAGTCCAGTTTCCACAAATGAGCAGCATGTGTTGCTCTCACAAGTGTTAGAGAGCTAATAATATTCATTTTCAAGGCTTTCGTTCTTTTCATGAGGCTAATGTTTTTACTATAACATCTAAAGAGGCTTTTTTCTTCAGTATATCATGACAGTTGTATCACCATGACATTTTTGCTTTATGTCCCACAAAAAATACCTTAAATCATTTTAATTCTGAAATTTGAGAATTAGTCTTTAATGCAGAGTATCATTCTTTCTGTTAAATTCACATAATTAAAAACATGCTCATCACTGATGAGGTGTTCTGAGGTAAAGTCATTATTTGTGAATTGCTTTTTAACAGATTTATGAATGAATTAATAGATCTGAACAACAGAAAAGTGAGCATCATGTTATCAACTAGGGCCCAGTGATATCCGGGATGTGGAAAATGTGGGCAGAATCATGGAATCTTAAAAAATGGAACTGTTTATCTTGTAGTATATTGCATAAAATATTTATAATATGAAAAACGTTCCGGAGCAATAGATAGAAATAAAAGTACTGTAAAAATACATTGACATCCCAAACTCACTGTAGATTTCATAGGGCCCTAAACATGTCATTTTTGTTAAACTTCAAGTCAAATTGTATACGTTTCATGATTTTAACTAAGACATGCTTTTTGATTAATAATAACAATTTTAATGCAAAAAATATATATAATCCAGAAAAATTTAAATGGAAAAAAAAAACAATTCATAGGGCCCTAATTGACCCAGAAGCAATGATAATCATTTACACTCATTATAATTTCATATGTAAGAAATTCTGAAGCTCACTGTTTTGTTCACACGCCAACAAACCCCTTTCTACGTATTCTCACATTTACCTCCCACTGCTGCTGACTATTGTGTGTTTTTTCCAGCTTGGCTTCCTGTCACCATGGAGACGCCTTCCTGCCACAATGCCTCTGTCTCATTATGGATTCTTCCCAAATGTCCTGGAAGTGATGTCTGGTCTTGCCTGACAATGTGAGTGTGTGATAGAGAACAAGATAGAGGGCTAAACTAAGCTAAGGACGGAGTATTTCATCTATTCTGGACTGCTATCAAGCAGCGCTGGTACTCAGCATTATCTAAATCAATTATATCTCCAACATGCGCAAGTTGCTGACAGCGCTGTTTGTTAATTTCTGTTTTCTTTTCAATTAAATTCTTTGCTTTCACAACAAAGTGTGACCTAGTTTAGTAAAGAGGGTCTTAGAGTGCAAACCCCCCATTCTACAAAATCTGCATAATGGGTCGACCCAGCCTGCTTTTCTGAATAAAACTACTGTGTATCTGAATCTGTTTCATCTGCCACTGGACAATACTCTCAGTCAGTCGTTCACATGCCTGCTTCACATGGTGGCATGTGAGCTGAGCTGGAACCAGTTTATTTGTTTGCTTTCTAATAACAAAAAAGAAAGCAGCAGAACAGGTCAATTTTAGTGCACACTTCTTTTAGTCCACTTGAATCTGGATTAACACATTATACTGGAATTGCTTGTTTGTCATGTCGTAAATGTTTTAGCCATGCTAGTTGTTCTATTTCAGTGACAGATACTGTATGTAGCTGAGTCTTCTTTTTTCAGCACTTTAATAAAGCATCTAACAAGTAACATAATACATTTAGAATGAAAATACACATCTGGCAACTAAAATGTTTTTTAAACTAAGAAAAAAAAGGTTATTTGTAGGAAGGTTGTAAGGTTCTTTGGGAAACCCAAAATGGATCTTCTGTGGCATCACTGTGAAAAACTCCTTTGGAAGCTACGTTTAGCTTGTATTGTCATCCGTCTCAATTCAAATGCACTGCTCCCCCTGTGGTAGTGTCCTGCTACTGCACAATTCTTCATACTCTAGTGTCCTTCCCTCTCCTTTTTTGTTTACATTTGCTTTTTCGTATTACAGTGTCATAAATGATTGATGTGTTAAACCAGCAATCACTTTTACTCCGCTTCATGCCAGACATTGTGTTATCGGCTCTGTTTCTGTAGATCAGTGTTGGCTTTAGGAAAAGTATGCACTATCACATGAGATGTGTATATTTTGACAGAAATGCTATGATACAAATGATGATTTGAGCCAGATGTGTTGCAATCCAGGTGGGATGGAGACCTCATGGAGAAAGAGTCTGCAGCACAGCTGAGGGCCAATGGCGCAGGACTAATCCTGGTTGTCTTAGCAACTGACCAGCTGCTGTCTGTCTCCCGCCATAAAAGTCATTCAGACTCTCATTTTTCATTTGACTTTTGTACTTAATCACTGCCTTTTCATATTCATCACAGGGTATAAAGTATATATAAGTATATATATATATATGTATGTTCTGGAGAGGTAATCTAAGTCCAGCTGTTACTCATTTATGCTGTACATTTATATGAATATGACAGTACACAATCAACTCCTTAAATTTTAAATTAAATTAAATTAAATTAACCAAAACAAAACAACATAAATAGATAAGTGGATGGATGCATAATGAGAATATAGTCTAACATTTACGTTAGAAACTAAAAAGGGGTGAATGTGTTTATAAAGATAATGTAACCTCACGATAACGATAAGTTGTAACCTCATGTGTTATGTTTTTGCAGCTGTGCTCCTTGTCTTTCTTTGATTTAATATTCATCATATATTTCCACATACACATGCTCCACATTTCTCCTCAGGCCACAAGAATCCATTTTTCTCCTCCACTTCTCCTGTTCCCCAAGATGGCCGTATGCATGTTTGTATGAGAGAGAGAGAGTAGCCTGCAGTCACTGCATCCGTCTCTCCGAAGCCCTGGCTGAGACGAGTAGACGTGGGATGCATACTAACAGACGCCTGCCTGAGTAACCAGAGTCCGGGTTAAGACTGCTCCATGTGTGAGGAGCTCTCAAAGCCAGCAGTCATTTTGAAGATGGTGGCAGATGTGGGCGGTTTTGCATGTATTCTGAAAGCCCGTCTGTGTGTAGCCTGTTAAGACCGGTGGAGTTACATAACAAGGTTTTCATCAGTGTGGCAGTAAACAGCTGAGTGGAAGGAGGAAAGTGTGTGTGTGTGTGTGTGTTTGCAGAAGGGGATGGAGGAGGGTTGAGTTTAGGTTGCAGTGCGATGGATGGAGAGGGTGCTTGTCTTGCTGTGGGTGGGGGTGGTCAAACAATCTGGGACAGACAGCCCATGTGATCGTCGCCATGGTGACAGTACGAGCTCAAAGGCGAGCGTAGTTGCTCACAGCATTTAGTTGCATATGAGTGCGTTTGTTTATGTGCACTAGCATTCATTATATTTTGATGTTGATAAAGAGACTAGCTCAGTGTGTGTGTGTGTGTGTGTGTGTGTTAAGTAGCTTCACAGGATTATAGGCCTATTCAAAAAAACCTTCCTGTGTAGCTGGACTTTAATCACTGCCAGGCATTTTTGCTTGTTTGCACTTTCATTTGGAGAGACATCTTGAAATGTGAATCTGAAGTGGATGTACGCTGCAAAATCCTGTTTTAAATGTACTGTGAAAAACTGTGTGAAATAGAGTTGGATGAGTCAGGGGTTTTTCACAGATCTGCAATATGGTTGGGGCAGCAGTGTTAGGTCAGTACTCTCATAAGACCCAGCCTGTCTCATAAATCAGTTGGTGTGATGTGAAAGGCAGCAAAAAGGAAAAACTAGGAGCTCCATAAACAAACTGGGTACTTATAAATCATCAGCATAATATTTAAAGTAAGATTTCTTTTTAAACAACGCTTTTATTCAGCAAGGATGCATTAAATGGTTTAAAGGGGCTTTTGTTTATTTTGTACTGTTCTCAGAGGTCCACTTGTAATGTTATCTAGATTTTTACAACCCCTTCTGTCCTGTTTTTAACCCCCCTCATCAGAACACTCTGTTTGAATAGGTGTGGCAGATTGTAGACACGGAAGTAAACGCCCACTGCTATGACTGGTTAACAGTTGTTTGACAACCTACATCCTTCAGAGATGGACGCTGCTGTTTTTAAGGTTAAAATGCATAAATACTCAGTATACCTCAAATGATGTTTAATAATAGACAAAATAACCGTGAGCACATAATAGAAATGTCTGGTGTGACATTACTGTCTTTATCAATATAGTCAGCAAAGCATTGTCTTTTAATTTCAGTGTTTCTAAACAAATCTGAAGCAAAATGAAGTGAACAAAACTCCAAGTTCTTACCGACATGGTATGGATCTTCTTTAGTTTCTCAAATAAAGCTTATGGTTTGGTTTCTGCGTAGACCTGCGCTGGTCTCTCTCGCTATTTACACTACTGGCATGAATTGGTGGGAGGGGCTAAACAGGCAGTGATGTAGAAGCAGGTGTTGATTCTCTTGCAGAGGTTTAGCCACACTATTACATCATAAAGTGGCACATTCCACATTTTGGCAAATTGGCTTCAATATGCTGTTTTGTCGGTTAACAAGAAAGTTTTAAATTCTGAAATTTACTGGATGTTTTATAGCACAATGGCTTCTTATATATCAAAAGATCAATGGAGTTTTAATTTCTCAGTTCTTGACAATTTTAAAAGTGACAGTAAAGACATGTAATATTACAAAAAGATTACTATTTCAAATAATTCTTGTTCTTTAAAACTTTCTAGTCATTAAAGAATACTGAAAAAATATAAATAATTAATATTACAAAAATATTAAGGAGCACAGCTTTTCAGTATTTATTTCTTTGTCTCCTCATATAATTGCCAATAAATCTCTTTTAATATTAATAATAATAAGAATATTGATGACAATAATAAAAATGTTTTTGAGCAGTAAATCAGCATATTAGGATAATTTCTGAAGGATCATGTAATGAAGTCTGGAGTAATGAAGTTGAAAATTCAGCTTTGCCATGACAGAAATAAATTACATTGTAATACACCTCATGCATAATTATTAGGCATGTCCAAGCACATTTTACTAATTCCAAACCACATTAATCATAATAACTACTATTGATTTTGTATTTAATCATTTATAAGTGATAAATAATTATCCATGAAGGCTGGAAGCAAAAAATCTGCTTATATTTAGGTGTGCAGAATTATTAGGCAGGCTTTTTTTCACTGATAAATGAGCCAAAAAAGAGGTTTAACTAAAAATTGTTAAATCCCCATGAGAAATATTCAAAAAACATGACCATTGGACAGGAAAATGCTCACTGGGTCAGAAAAAAACAGGTGGAGAAGAAACAACACGTTAACTGCAAAATAATAAATGTAAAGAATTTGGTATGAAAAATCAGAAAACGTTTAGTCTCCAGTGCTACCATTTTCCACAGCTGCCACCTTCCTGGAGTCTCCAGAATTACAAGGTGTCTGGTTCTCAGAGCCTTTATGCTTGGGTAAAAAAAAATCCTAAAAAATGAGAATTACATGCTGAAGCATTCTGAACTACATTAAGACGAATATTTTATAGGACATATAAATTATGAGAGACCAGCAACACACCTTCTTTTACCACTGTTTGAAGAATTTATTTATCCAAAATCTAGCAGCAAGTTTTAGGATTTCATTTTCAGTCAATCCTACAAGACCTTTCAAAATAAGATATGGAATAAAAACGAGCTCCTAAAACTTACTGCAAGATCAATTCTTCAAACAGTGGCACAAGAGGATGTGTTGCTGGTCCTTGTTTCTAAAACAATTATAAACCGCTCCCTGTGCACTGTTTGCCATCTGTTATATAGATTAGAAAGCTTTATCTGGTTTGCTGTGGATCAGTCACTGATATCATTGTCCACCACTTCAGTGGCAAGCCAGACTGTCAATGAGATCCATCTATTAGGGCAATCCCATGTGGCATGTACAAGATGGGTTTTGTTGGATCTCTGCTCCATCTGCTGGAGCGAATGGCTTTCAACACATCATAAACAGTCAAATAGTGACTCATACCAAGTCCTAAAAAGATATACAGGTAGAAGGACAATTACTATAAAACTGATTTAGACACGGAAAACACTAAAGAAGAATCATGTGCAACATTAAATGAATTTGAATTTTATATTGTCACATGATCATTTTTGTTACACAGTTAGGGTTTACCATGGGGGCACACCATGGCATGAAAGCATTGTAGAAAACAACAGCTTTTCTGAAAAATGTCTGCATTTGTCTTTCTGCTTGAAATATCATAGCCTAGTCTCAACTAATGCTATCTGTCCTTGTTTTGAGTGTTGTAGGTCGGTAGATCGATCGAGGAGTGACTGGACTTATTGAATTTGCTTTGTTTTCTGATATAAGAGAACAGAACAAAGCCATTCTCTTCAAGGGCAGCTGTGAGATAACAATTAGGCTTTATTCACCTTGCTTATTGTTGCATGGAACTATATTTATGTCTGAAAACTGTGACAACATATATCTAAGGAAAACATTTATTCTGGCAAAATAATAATAATACTGAAAAAATTTAAATTATTGTAAAAAAAAAAAAAAAACAGGATTAGATTTTACAAAATTACTTGCACATAATACCTGTAAGAATTGTGTATTAAAAATGATGTGCGTTCATTTCAAATAGTATAAATTTAGAGATTCCTCACTATATAACATTCAAATGTCCTTTATAGACATATATGTCCTTTCGCAGCTGTTAACTGCCATGTTGTGTTTTAAGTAGTCCTTTTGCATATAGTTCATCTTGAAGAGGTCTGTAGCTGCAGCTCTGAATGGTCATCAGGGATCCCTCTCACTCCTTCTTCCCAAACTCCACACAGGCAGCTCGCTCGAGGGAGGTGTGGGGCAAAAACCACTTCTAATTTTCGGGGAGCACTGCTTCGGCTGTCTGATTGTACTTGCCCCGCCAGTCTCCTGAGCATGAGTCTCACCATCACCTGGTTGGCCCAAGCGATGCCCAGTGCAGGAAGCACCTTACTGCCCACGAGCCTGTGTATGAGAAGTTAAAACAACAATAAGAGAGCATCAGAAGCTTAAAATATGATCAGTCTAGTTTTGTACAGTTTTTATACAGTGGCAAAAACTATGAGAACCCACTGGAACTGGTTCATATACTACATTAATTGGTCAGAAAAAAAGTGATCTAATCTTTATCCAATTAGTATAGAAAAGCACAATATGCTTAGGGCACTGTGAATATTGAGGTGAATAAAATACAAGAAAGATTAGTTGTAGTTCATGTGTAATTTGCTTTAGCACATTGTGTTTTTCTGTACTTGGGAATTTTAATAACACAGAAAACCAATCAACCAACTCAAATGGGTTAACATACTTTTTCTTTTCACTGTATATTGGCTGTTTTGCTGCTGGCTAAACTGACACAAACACACTCACCCATAGTCGCACCTTCCTGGATTTGGTCCGTCCACAACATCTGTAACCTGGAGCAGAGAAATAGCATTAGAACAACTTGTATTTTATTTAAAGCTGCAGCTCGTAACCTTTCTGTGTGCAGAATTTATGAAATGTATATAACAAGCAAGTGCACCACGAATTCATTTTCCAAACTGTGTTTTTGGCTTCTCTATGTTACACCTATAATAAGTGTTTATATTCTGACTATTTAGACTGGTTCGGGTAGGTGCTGCTGTGGAGTAGCCTAGTACCTGCATGATTCGTCATAAACAGAGAGAAGTAGTTCCGGCTACAATGTTCTTCCACAAGAACATTTTTAAACACCAAAAGTTACGGACTGCGGCTTTAAATTCAAATGATAAGATCTATATTGTTCACAGAGCATATTGTAGTCTTTCTGATTAGGTGTTAGAAATGAGATGCCGGTCTAACCTGGTTGACGCAAACTACCGGTGCACCATATTGATGACTCAGGCGGTGAAGTGTATTGGAAAAGGCCAGCAGGTGACGTGACCTCTGTATAGCCTCATCAGCCTGGAACTCGCTGCGAAACAGAGCCGCCACGGAGTCCACCACCAACAGTTTGACCAGGCCTCGCTTCAGCAGGACGGGCACACGCTGAGACACGCACGCCTGCAGAGCCTCCTGCTCACATACCAACCAGCATTGAGTGCTCTCTGGTGGTTATTATCTGTAATAGGAGGAATGTTTGCCAGTCTTACCAGGTCAGCTGCATGCTCGATGTAGATGTTGTCGCTAAAACGCCGACTGCAGATCAGAGCTGGTGGCAGATCTGGTCTGAGCCGGGGCTGCTGGATAACGAGTTGCCTTAGTCGTTTAATAGGGAAAGAATCCTCAGTGCAAATATAGACAGCTCCTGTTAAATGACCATAATATAAAATGTGAGCTAATGCAGCAGTTAAGCAGACATTTGTTCCTTTCTTCTCAACTCTCCTTCTACCCCAGTAATCTCACATTGCCAATTTCAGAACTAACTATTCTCTATGCGTTTCTGATCATTGAAATGTCAGTAATCTATACCAGCTGTCCGGTCCTCAACCAGGGGGGTAAGGTCCAGTGGGGGACCTCAAAAAGTATGGTTGGGTATTGTTTGAATTTGATCAATTCTGATGTCAATTCTGATTCTTCTTGATGCTCAGTTTCAATTCTAATGTGGTTCAAAACAGATGAAGTCAAATAATTAGATATTGAAGATTTATACCGTGTCATTTTTTGCTAATTATTTAATTGCTGCTGAATACCATGAACAAAAATAAGCAGGCTACATAAAAATTGGACTTGATTAAGAGCTGTTTGTGTGCGAAATAGAGCTGTATGATTTTGGATAAATTGGGACTTTATAGTTATAGTTCTCAAGACAAATTATGAGACAAGTAAACAAAATCATGGAATTTATGAATGGAATTATTCAATGACTGGCTTAAGATTTACTTGTTTCATTACTGGATGACTCAGTGTTTTTATTATTTTTTTTTTCTCTTTAATGAATGATTCAAAGAAAAAAAAAATGTAACAGCCCCTTTTTCGCCACCTAAAAAATTTCCGATTCCGAGTGGAACTGATTTTCATCTCCCAACCCTACTTCCAAGAGGGCCTCAAGATGACTTAAAATTATTTAAAATAAAACAAGCATTAAAGTAAGCTAAACTAATTGCCTTGAAAAAAAAACCCCAGTAAAGTGAAATAAGAATATTAAGTTGTATAAGGTTTAATTAGATTACCAGACGCAAGTTCTGGTAACTCAGAATCACTATTTTCAGCAACTAAATGATTACGTGCACTATAATGTGTATTCATTATTTCATTATTTTCCCTCAATAGTTATTTTTCTAATCAAATTTAAAGAACCAGGAGCCGGTTGCATAAAAGGTTAAGACTAGTCTTAAAAGTTAGCTACATTTTTCTGGTCACAGTTTTTTAATATTCAGTTACATAAAAATGTATATTAGTCTAAGGTAAATACAAAAAATAAAACAGATTACTCTTGGCTAACTGCTCAGACTCGTTCTTAAGACACCGTCTTAACATGAAGGCTAAGTTTATGCAACTGGCCCCAGGATAATTCTGGGCATTTTAAAAGTGGGAATTCTAGATCTAGAATTTATTTGTGACTAAAATATCCTTATCCAGTAAATCATAAACAACCTGAGTCAAGTTGTGAGCTACTGCTTTATAATGGTTATAAGTTTCAATTCCATTAGTCTAGGAAAAATACTGTAATTTTTTAAAACAAAACAAACAAAAAGGGGGGTTTCATGTCCTCTTACCTGAATTAAGCCCTCCGTTTTCCTGCGGATACTGGACAGACAGGCAGAGCTGTAAACAGAACTGTGTTTTTCCAGCAGCACTCTCGCCTGCCAGCTCCGTTATTCCTCGTACCGGGAGACCGCCGCGCATCAGATCGTCCAGAACCGGGCAGGCAAAAGAGAGCCTGTGTCCGGCCTCCAAAACAGGACATTCTCCCCGGACCAGCTGTAAAGCTGAGTTTATATTAAAACAGTAGTTTGGCTTCAAAAACGCCTGATTCTCACAAGATTACTGCATTTATTAAAAATGCTATAGTAAGCCGAACGAAGCTCACCTGTGACCGGCTTGGACTTGCGGACAGCAGCCGCTACAGCGCAGTGCAGCCGATGAACATCAGTCTGGGACAAGCGCGTCAGTCTCTGCAAATCCGGACCAGAGATACACAGGATCTCCTTGGCTGATCGAAAATTGGCTAAATAATAACATAAAGCAGCATCAAACAAGGAGCGAATTCAATTTTAAGTCAGTGTTGTTTTTTCTCGCCAACCTTTTTTAACAGCAGCAATAATCCTTGGATTCAGATCAAACTGTTCCCACTCCATCAGCTCTCGTGAATCTCCATTTAAACAATTCAAGGTTATTAAAATCACGTTGAATTATCTGAACTAAAACTATCTGCACACATTTTGAATTGCTCAACATTTACTTCCCGGTCAGCACCACTCTTGTCAAAATAAAAGTCTTGAATTCAATCGATTACCGATTTTATTTTTTATTTTTTTACATAGAGGTGTTTATATTTTAAGGACAGACAAGCGACTACAAATAAAACGAACAATATTTTATCAGTAAGAGAAAGAGTGTGTATCGGATAAACAACAGGACATACTCCCTTCATAATATCGCGCTTTAAGACTGGGATCCGCCACCGGCCCAGTCCATTATCAAAAAGTGGGTGTGTTGAAGGTAAATGCTTAACTAAGTAAAATAACTAGGATTATAATAAACATAAATTCATCATTAATATTTCGTGAAACTCTGTTTTGCCGAAAAGGACACATATTAGTTAAATAAATTGCGTAAAACAACTAAAAGAAGATTTGCGGCATAGGGGACACCCCTCTATATTGAGTTTTTAGAACAGCCCTAAATGTTGTATAGCAGCTTGGTAGAAAGTCATAACAGTAATGGTGTTATGAATTAGATTAGATATTTTTTAACCATAAAAAATAAATTCCGTCCTTTTAAATATGTTGCTCAGCGAATGCAGTTTAATTCGCTTATAAAACCTAATAATAATAGGAGGGGAGGATACTGGATACTGCTTTAAAGTGTTTTTATAAGTCTTTAACGTTACTTCCTTTGACTGGTGAGTGGTTAGCGCTTTTGTTTTGCATTTATGCGAGTCTTTATTGTATGAAATAAAGAATAAAACGATAAAAAAAATGTTTACATCTGCATCACAGGTCTTATGCACGCTAGCTTTTTATTTGGTAGCGTACGTACACATATCAAAACAGTAGCTTAGCAAGGTTTATAGACACTAGAAATATACAGTAGAAATAATTCTAATGTAAAGGTAATCCTAGTAAGAAACTGTATGAGTCGTGAACGACATTGAAGGTGGCTCAAAGGGGTTTTGTGTTGCAGCGCGCGCTAGGTGTGTTACGTAGCGAAGCGGACCGTCAGCGGTGCTCGTGATCCAGAGACCGGGGTTCAAATCCCGGTGTGGATCTGCTGCATGGCATATAACGAGTTTCCATCCGGTTTTATTACGTATTTTGTTGTAATTTGAGTAACAGTAAACTGACGTTGCCTGGTGGATGTGTGTTTGGTCAAATGTTTCTTGTTGAGTAATGGTGTTCATGTTATCTTCCTCAGGTCTGCCAGTATGAGTCGTCAGTGTAAGAACTGTGGTGGAGCAGACATCGACACAGACCCAGCCCGGGGGAGTGCGGTCTGCACAGCCTGTGGCTCGGTTCTGGAAGATAATATCATCGTATCTGAGGTCCAGTTTGTGGAAAACAGTGGTGGGGTGTCTTCAGCTGTTGGCCAGTTCGTGTCTGCTGATGGTAAGAGCTGTTGACTTGGACTGTTTGGTCCTGAATCATCTGTGAATGTGTAATTTAGTAAGCAACAGAACCAGATTTATTACATAAAAATGTCAGCAGAAGCCAGTACCCCATCTTTCTAGTATAATGCACTAATTGCTCCTAATCATTTCTGAAATAGTTTTTTCTTTAATGGACAAATCCATCCAAAAGATCAACTGGAGAAATTGTTGTTTATAATATATTATAAAATATTGATAAGCTTTTTGCAATGGTTTCCATGTTAGTGCGTCCCAGGGTGGTACATTATTAGGATAAATATTAATTTGTAGTTCTACATATAAATGTGAGATGAGAAATCATTTTGTTTTAGCACGCAATTGGACTTAATCAGATCTGAACATACAGTTGTTTTTTTAATCAAGAAAAATTGCAACTTGACAGCGATCACAATGCATTTTATTTGCAAAAGTATTCCATACATTACACCCTCAGTTTGAACGGGCTTGATTTTTCCTTATGGGACTATCATGTTATTTGCCATATCTCATTGCACTTTTCTCAACATGACAAAGTTTATAATTTGGATTCACCATTTAACAGCGAAACCCTTTTTTAATACAGCCTCCAAGGTCATCCTAGAAAAAAAAAAAGTGGTTTTGGTATTAAAATGTTAACTTTAAGAAAAAATAAAAATAAATTGCTTAGATTTACAGTTTTATCATTATGCATGTTACTTAAAATGTTAAAAGCAATGGAAAATTACCTCTTATTATTCCTTTATGAATGCTGGAACCGTAACGGCTTCTGCTACCAGGGAAGAGCATGGTCCCTCTAAATTTATCGTATGATGATTTTACTGCCAAAGGCTTATGATCAGAAAGAAAACGCCCAGCTTTGACTTTTTGCTGATGTGTATGCAAAAATGCCAATTTCTTTGGATTATCTTCATGCATGAAATTGTAGTGCTTATCTGCTCCAGGTAAAAGGCCTAATTTTTCCAGTCCATACTCTTTAAATGGCTGAGCACTGCTTTCAGTGTCAACGTTGTATTTCATGTTGAATGTAGGAAGTATGTAACTTTCCAAATGTTTGTGGCCCTGTTCAATTTTGCCTGCTTCAAGTTTGTTGTCGGTATAGAGTAAAGGATCTTTTGTAGACAGATTGTTAATCAGTTCATTAAAATGATCTGGGGAGCGTTTAAAACCACTGTCAGGAGTGTAATGGTCCATGTATTCTTTCAGGAAAAGCTGGTCACTCACTTCATTGCTTTTTGGATTGTAGTTTGTTGGATTACTGAGGGCAATGACAGACTGTAAAATGGAAGGTAAGGTTTCATTTATGACGTGTGAGGCATGTTTTGATCCCCAGTAGAAAGGTGAAGCTGAACCGTCGTCACCGCTCATCCTGGAATTATGATTTTGGCCACTCCTTTTTATAGACGTTTTCTGTGGGAGGTCAACAAGGAAAGCTCTGTAGTCTTCAAAAGGGTTTTGCTGCACTGCATGTGTCATAGATGGACCGGAGCTGTGTTTGATCATCTTTTGGGGTGTAAATTGCACACCAGATTTCTTGAAGAGTTGGGTACGTCTTTGTGGATAGAGAATACTGCTGGTCTGGTAACGCTCTTCTGATGTCTTCCTGCCCTGATTTGATGACGGATGCGCAGGGTGTGGAACTTCTCTTTGCACAAAACGTCTCTCATGAGGAAGTTTATTTGGCCATGGTTTAGGGTCAAAAACAGAGGCTGCCTGAGAGCTGATAAGGTTTCCTTGTAGTTCTTATGGGTTATGCAGATATACAAGAAAAAAATTATAGCAGCAATTATTTTGATGAATTTTCCTGTAATAGAAAGTGTTAACCTATTACACATGTAGTGTCTGTAAATTTGATTGTACCAAAGCTAGGTCCTTTAGACAATCTGGATGTAAACACCTTCTTAACAGAGTCAAGTGGATAGAAGCATCTCACAGTGAGCCTGAAATATCCAGAGGAAAAAAGAGAGCTGAACAGATTTGTTTGTTGGTTTTCAAAGATTCAGTTAGATTTAATTCAAGGTTCATATATTTACGAGTATATTGAGAAATACCTAAATTGTGATTCCCTTTTAATGGTTGATTCCTGGTCGATTATGTCACCTTCATCAGAAATTACCTCGTTTTCATACACAATGTAGCCATCACCCAACTGCACAAGGATGCAGATTACATATTTAGTGAAGAGATCATTTTAAAATAGATACACTGTTTGTAAAACATAATACATATGCTATTTAAAAGTTTTAGGTAGGTACTTCTTTTTAAAAAAATAATTAAATACTTTTATTTAGCAGGGGAAAATTAAATTAATCAAAAGTAATGCTAAAGACATTTCTAAGTGCAAAACATCTATTGCAAATAGATTATTAAGCTATTTTTAAATTTCACTTTTTTTGTGTATTTTTTTATCAAATAAACTCAGCAGCCTTGATGATCAAAATAGACCTTTTTTTAAAAACATGATAAAGTCTGAGCCCAGACTTGTGTTAGATATATATGAATAAGGTCAAAGAATGCATTTACCATTAATCTAGTCCCACATGTATCCACACCAAAAGAAAACATGACCCTTGTCTCATCAGTTGCCTTGGGTCTACATCTTTTATCTAGTAGGCTTGTGCTTCTAGGGGGCACTGTTGGCCAGGTTTTTGTAGTGGTTGCCACCACGGTCATTATTCCATCTGCGGAACACACTAAAACAATAGAAATCATATGCTATTAGTGAAAAGGTAACATTTTTAAGCTTATAAACCCGGTTAGCATTTTATAGTGTCTTACCTGTTAGTTCTTCAGTCTGAAAGTAACAGCGCTTTGTTATTCTCTTGTGAATCTTCAGAGTCTTTGAGTCTCTTATAAGAATCTCAAAAGTGCCGGCAAAGCTTTGCAGTGTGATGTCCTGGAAAAACAGTAAACTAAAATGTCAGGTTTAAAAGAATATTCATAAATAAATTCATAAATTGTCATTATGAGAAACAATATTTTTGGGACCAAAAATGTTTTCTTTTACCTCATAAATGTAGCCCGAAGTGAAGAGTGGGACCTCCAGAGTCATACTGTCACTGTCGTTCTTCAGTGTGTATCCCTTATCCCTGGATAAATCAGATGTGAGAGTTTGATCCCCCACAAAAACCTCCCAAAGTCCAGCTTGCCTCGCATGATTCATTCTGAACATTATACTCTGTGCTGTACAGGAAGCAGTAACATCTGGTGGGACTGTATGAGAGAGAAACAAATAAGACTTAGACTCTTGGTCACTTGAATGCTATTTAATTAAAGGTCATTAACTCTTTAAGACTTACAAGAATCATTAACGTGTGCCACAACAAAGACGTGGTGGAAAAATGTGTCGTTTCGCCCGATGATATTTAGGGTGTAGTTAATTTCCACAGAATACTGGAGAAGTCCTTCACCCAAATACTGTCAATTAGAACAATTGATTTTATTTTTAATAATATAAGATAAATATAATACTGTGGGAATGATAAATTAAAGAAAAACCTTCACCTCTCTGTTAACAAATTTATCTTCAAAAGGAACCTTGATGATGAAGCCGTGGGTCCCATTGATGTGAGGAATTTTACTAATGGAGTAATGCTGTTGAATGGCATCTGTTACTGACAAATAGTTCTCATTCAGTTTGATTTCAACAAGCTCCACATCCGAAGGAAAAATACCGAGATATACAGTGAACACCTCTTCATTTGGCAAAGTTTCTGTTACAGGGGGGAAAAAAAACAGAATATAAAGTGACTAAAAAGAAATTTGCAATAATGTAGATCAAATGAATTATTATATTAATAATAATATAAATTAATATAAATAATCCCACACAACCTTAAGTATTTTCTAAATTATGACAAAAGCTTACAAATAGTAATAAAAAAAAAAAAATTGTTTTGCATATTGGTTAGACAAATAACCTGCATCAGTCATAAAAACAATATCAGTCTATTGTATAATGGTAATAACCTCACCATCTATAGTGAAAGGGATCCGAGAAACTAGTGGCGTCTCTAGAACTCGTAGCTGGCGATGTCTGGTCTGTATTTCAGTATCATCCATAAACACATGCGAATAGATGTGCTCATAGCACAAGAAAGCCATGTAAAGCTCTTTATAGACATTATTTTCCACTAAGCTCTGCAACAAACAGTACAAAATATTGATTTCTAACTCTTTAGCAAAAATACACAGTATTAAGGGTGTAACGATTTGCATACTGTGTATCCACATGCTCTACTCACTCCAAACTCTCCACTAAAAAGTAGATAAGAATGATCACTTTAATTTGGGAAATGCCCATGACCGTTCGATTGACGGTACGCACGTTGTTACACCCTTACATAACATTGCTTGCTGGTTTGTCTATCACATACCATTCTGTAACCTCCTGGTGCACCAAAAGGCACTGACACGTGCACCACCTGTCCATCTTCTCCCAGTATGTAACCCTTGGCTTTCCTGTTAGTCTCGTCCATGAGCTGAGCATCCACACCCATCTCAATACTCCTGCTTACAAACCTAGAGGGGTCCTGCACCAGCGGGCTCATGACTTTAGGAGTTCTCCAGTGCAAATTCACCCCATCAAATGAGTTAAGAGCTGATAAATATGAGAGAAGTACAGCCTATGATAGCTTGAACTAATATTTACAAAAAAGGTATTATATGTGCATTTAGCTCAATAACAGTTAGTTCTATGATGTGTCAGAAATTGAACATGGCCAATGAGTTACCTATCGTACATGCTGCAGACGAGTCAAGCATCACTACCGCCCATTTCTGCCTGAAAAACACTGTTGCGTGAATCACCTCTACAGCAATGCCTTCAATCTGAGGAAACAACAAGGCAGGTTTCAACCTTCATGTTAGAAATCCACAGATACTATCATAGTATAACCTTCACAAATAACATTTAAAGGGATAGTTCACAAAAAGGTAAACGTTTAAACATTAAAAAAATCATACAAACATTTGAATCGTAGTATATGTATAAAATACACAGAGATGACAAGTCATATAGGTTTGGAATGACTTGAGGGTGTATAAATAATATCCTTTTTTATGCAAACTCTCCCTTTAATTGTAGTTTCACCTGCCTCTGTGATTGTTGAATGTGGCTGATTGTAGGCAGTGCGAAAGACCATCCTGTTTGGAGTGGAATCCACCATGTATCCCTTTTGCCTGGCTTCAGAGATAGACATCGCATCCAAACGGACCCGATTCAGGAACATTATCTGCCACTCGGAGATGGCAGATCTCTGGGCCTGTTAGAGGAAACAGAGAGATGGCAATGAGAAATTCACAACGTAGAAGTTCACACATGCCATTAAAGTGCTAATATTTCTTACAAAAGCGAGAGCAGCCAGCTGTGCTTCTTTATTTGTGTGTTTATCGGTCATGCAGGGTGTATCTCTCGCCACTGTCACCTAGTTTAGAGAAAAACAGATATCGTTGACCAGCTTTAGTATTATTTATAAACAATATTAGTATTTATTAATAATTTGAATTAGTTTTTCATACAATATTTATATTTCATTCCAGCTTTATTTAAATTGAATTAACAGTAACAACACATACCAAACACGATTTACACTTCCTGCCCTGTACGGTCCTACCTCAATGTAGTTTTCTTCACAGAGGATCTCTTTTGCAGACCATTCAACTGGCAGTGTGCATGTCTCTGAGAGAGAGTATTTATTCTCTCTTCCCGTATGGTCAGTAAAAACCACATTCAGCTTGAAAAGGAACCTGTTGTCATTCTACAAGACATCATAGAACAGGAAACAATATCAGAAAGCCATAATCAAGACTCATACATCTGGTTGCATAAACTGTTTAGACTAGTCTTAAAAAGTCAGTCGAGTAGTTCCAAATCTGTATGAATTTCTTTGTTCTGCTGAACACAAAGGAAGATATTTTGAGTAAAGTTTGTAACCAGGCTGTTTTGGCTCACCACTGACTTACATAGTAGGAAAAAAAAATACTGTGGAAGTAGATGGTGCCCCAAAACAGCCTGGTTACAAACTGTCCTCAAAATATCTTCCTTTGTGTTCAGCAGAACAAAGAAATTCATACAGATTTGGAACTACTCGAGGGTGAATAAATGAAGACAGAATTTTCATTTTTGGGTGAACTATTCCTTTAACATGGCGGCTAAGTTTATGCAACAGGTTCCTGATCATTCTAGAGCTTATCAGTGCAGTCTTATATTTGGATTGAATAAAACTTGCCTGGTTTTCGGTATGGCAGGAGAAATAGGAAGCCCTCAGAGACGCCCGTCCATTCAAGTTCCTCACGGTGTAGCCACACATGAATTGATGATCCTCACTAATAATATGCACTCCATTTTCAACTTAAAAAAATATCCATTGATATAAGAAATAAAGGTAACACTTTATTTTGATGGTGCCTTTTGAACAATCTGTTGACAATAAGTAGCTTTGCACCTACATGTCAACTAAATCTCATTAGAATATTAGTACACT
>JAUMHE010000075.1:8561339-8594699 GCA_032359235.1 Enteromius mattozi
TGAGAATTAGTTGACATGTAGTTACAAAGTTACTTATAGTTAGTAGAATGTCTAAATGGACTATCGAAATAAAGTGTTTTGGTTAAAAATCTATAAGACCACATAGCATTCTTAGTATTATAAGTTTTCCCATTCATTCCCAAAACATGAGCAAAAATGCTCAGCTCCAACTTTTCTGAAGCAGAATACTTGAAAATCAGAGAAAGCATGAATGCACTCATGTCTTTCACAAGTTAATTAACTGCATTGAGCATTTCAAATGACAAACTACTATTGAGTTATCAACATTTATTATAAAACATGTAATTTAATATATTTTAAATGTAATTCATTTGCATATGTAAGTATATTTAAACATCTAAGTTGTTTGTTGGACAGACTGATTTGACTATGTTATTTGCATTTATAGGCATGTTTTTTTATTTGGCAACATCGGCTTCTCTGATTGGTGAACCTTATTAACTGCTTCAAGATTGTGGGTAGAGAATTTGATTGTTGTCCACAATCTCACAGACTCTTGCATTCTACAGATGTACATTCCCATTAAAATTTTGGAGTTGAAAAAACACTATTGTGAAATATTAAAATTGAAAATACTTGTTTCCTATTTGTTTATATATATATATATATATATATATATATTTAAAATGTAGTTTATTCCTCAGATTCTCAAAAAACATTTTTAATTATCAGTGTTGGAAGAATTGTGCTACTTAATACTTTTGTTAAAGCTAATGCCTTTTTTTAGATTTTTTGATGAAAAGACATAATTTATTTGAAATGATTTATTTATACATAAGCATACCAATCTCACGTCTCATGTCTTGAAAGGTTTATACATTACTGTCAAAATATGGAGAAAATTAATGAGATTTTTCCTTCTAAAACTTGCCTGTTGTGCTCTGTAGACCTCCCCACCGACTCTCCTCCACAGCTGTCACTCACCTCAGCAGATGTTACAAGGCCAGAGATCTGCAGGTGATGCCGAGAGGCCATCTTAAAAACCTTACGAGCTCTCTTACCTTTCTCTTCCATCTGCACTAGAGTCACAGAGGGAGGTTGACTCAGTCACAGCACACTTCTCAAGCTGTGTCAGCAGGAGTCTTCTCCCACTCATCTTCCCTGACTGACTCTGAGCCGTTAATGGAAACTGCTCTCTCTCCTGGTGGCATGGGGCAGATATACATGTACAGATGTTATTGTGATTGCAGGTGATTGAACCTCCTGTGCACTTTCCTTGCCACTGCGAAGTTTTGATCGCTTTGTCGTACACAAAGCGCTACAGGTTTTGGGCGAAAGCTGTTACTAAGCAGCGGTCCCTTTGATGAGAAGAAAATTGCTACTTGCTCCATGGAGGCTTTGCGGCATGTCAAATTCTTCGTGTGTGATCAGTTCAGGGCGTTCTCACTCCCACACACTGTTTTGTTTGGTGGTAGGCAATGATCAAGAAGTCGCTTTAACAGCACCATGGTTGGTGACTGTGAATAATATGAGTGTTGGAGACAGTTTACAGGATACTTTTAGTGCATTTGTCTGTGCATTCATTGTATATTTTATTTTGGGGTGTGTGTTCAAAATGTACACCCTTTAGGATCAAAAGTCTCTTATGCTTACCAAGGCAGCATTTCTTTGATCACAGAAATGGTAAGAACAGTAAAATCCTGAAATTATTATAGTATGGATTTTTAAAATGTAATTTATTCCTGTGATGGCAAAACTAAATGTTCTGCATCAGTACTCAAGCTTCGTTGCATTATCTTTATTAAACTTTATTATTTTTGTGGAAATCATGATACATTATTTCGAGGATTCTGTGATAAATGGGAAGTTCAAAATAAAACGAATTTCTCTTTTTTTAATGTATAATAATTTTGATATAGAAAGCTTTTGTCTTTTCAATACATTCTCTATGCAAAAAAAAATCATAAATTCACTTTTTTTCCTTCTGATCCTCTTTCATGCAATATATTTACTTTAAGTGCCCCTGCGATTTTAAAATAAGTGTTAATAATTAAGTATCACATGTATGCTCGTGGTCACATGACTTATTTTGATGTAATTTTAATTATTAGCTCTTCATCAAACTCATTATCCCCCGGCAGTTCATTCACATTCTCTAGTTTGGGAAACCTTGATGTAATATAATTAGTGCTGTAACGGATTCCAATTTGTAAGTAATCTACCCAAGCTCTGATTGCCTTATATAAGTCACAATACTGAAATCAGGAACAAATCCCACTTCCTCTCTGTTGCTCTGGACTGCTGGAGGGTTTAAGTAGGATAATCACACCTTTCTTCTCCTCCATGGATCTTTATTTCTCTCGAAGCCTTGTCCCCGAGTCAGACCCCTGGGGGCCTTCCTCAGTGGCCTGCAGGAAGTGTGATAAGATGCCTTGTCACCACGAGGTGTAGAAACCACTGGGCCCTAATTGTTGCCTCCTCCAGGGTCAGATTGCATGTCTTTCCTCTGTATCTCCTCCATCATGCTAGATCAGAGAGAAAGAGCTGAATGCATAATGGCTTTGTCCTTCAGGAAGAGGATGCTCTGCGAGCATTTGTGGAAAGCTTTTGTTTTGTTTTTTTGGTGTGTTGCTGCTGTTCTCAGCGCAGACAGACTCTGTGTAAGCTTCCCCACTGTTTTATATGAGTTCAGTGATATTTGATGGTTATTATTGATATTTTTCTAGCTGTGCAACCACTTTGAGTTGGAATGAGGTTCACTCACATAGAGGTAATAGTGGGTTTGGCTTTTATAGGTCATTGAAGACTAGTTTAGACACTGGTTTAAACGGCATTTTGGTTTTGTTTACATTCTTTCTATCCTTCACCTTTTCACTTTTCTTGACATATTTCTCGTGTTTCTGCTTGAAGCTATTTTTGAAATGGTTTATATTTGTTTTGAGCCTGAATAAATGCAAAATGGATTAAGTAATCTATATTTTAGCTAATTAATTTTGAATTATTTATGAATATTAGCATTTTATGTTTAAACCTGCCCCTCAATCTGCTCTCCGACTGCCCCTACAACTTAAACGCTTATACCCCCAGCTGGAGAGCAGGGATTACAGCTGTGTAGTGGCACCCGAAACTGGTGGAGAGCCTCCACCCATTACACTTCTCTCCCCTCTTAGATTTATTTACACAAAGCCAGCTGCCGTGTGATATTGGCTCAACAGAAATATTACTTCCCCCTGTCAGATTTCATCGACATGCATTATTGACAGACTGGCATATGGGCCCGGCGGAGCAGAAGTGCTCCCTCTGAAATGGCTGAGTCTGGGCCAGCTTTTCTTTCCCCCTTTTTTGAAATGAGATCACACTAAGAGCCATTTAAATGTGTTGCCTAGCTACAAAGCCCATAAGAACACATCAGTAATAGTGGAAGTGTTTGATTTCCGCCCTACAGCCTTCAATGTGGTATATATAACCCATATGTGAATAGACCGTTAGTTTTGGTACTCAAATATATGCTTTGCTGCTGGAATTACATATATGTAGCTGGAAGATGAAGAAACAATTTAAACTAGAAGCACCAAAGCTTTTATCCAATGTTACTAAAACAAGCAGAAAGCCATGGGAGGCTGTGCATTAAATTGATTCTAGCTTAAGTAGGCCATTCTGTGGCATAATTATAGAGATCAATATTTGGTAAATATTTTAAATAATAATCAACGTATGTATTATATAGTCTCCCACTAAATAAAATAGTTTATCAGTCTCACTGTAGGCTTTTTATGGTTTCCAAGCAAGCATTTTTATATATAATGCATGGTTATAGTTTTGAATTTGTGGTTGCACCTCATCCATCTGGAATTTAGCATGGATTTGCATTGATATGCATTCATATCTATGAATATATCTTTATGTAGTATATTTATGACTATTACAATACTATAATGGGTATTACCTATAATATTTATATCTATTTAATCTAATACTTTTATCGAATAATCAAGTCCAACCAGGCTCAGTTTTGTTCCTATGTTTATGGAAACATGCTTTGGACTGCATCCTGAACAACAATTTTGTTTGCTTGCTCGTTTATTTAAAGCTTTATCTCTCACAGACCTGATGGTGTTTACATCAGTGCTTCATACTGCCTTTGAAAGAGTCCTGGGAGATCCTAGGAAATTATTGATGACAGAGCAGTGTTGGGATTGATTGTTAAGTGGACAAATTTGTCTTGCATGAATTCGCTCCATTAGCCAGCTCATTCACCATCTGGCTCAGGGCGGGAGTGGGCTGCCGAGGGGTGTGGGACGCCTGGCATAAGGACTGGGCGTCCTCACCAGCTTAACCTATTCAGCCCTGAGGGCACCCTGTCTGACCTGTGGATTGGTCCATTTTTACCTCCTCCTGAGAGGTCACGAGAGGGATACCCAAAATGTAGCACTCTGTTCAATAATGCAGGCCATCCATCTGCTTCTGGTGATTTACTTTCAGTTAAGATGTCACAGTTCTGTTCTGCAGATGTACCCATTTTAACTTCACACTTTCGCCTGGTGCCAGGCACCTGTGAAAATCCTGTGAGGGGGAAGCAATGCACAGATGCTACCTAATGTTCTATTTTTTGTGTACAGTATATCTGAAGATAATGCAGTGTTTAGCCATTTAGCTATTTTGCTAGCTTGACAGACTTTTCTCAGTTTAATGAAATGCATTTCTCAGCATATTAAACTGAACCTTGTGTTCTGTCTTATTTAACTCAGAGTCAGTTTGGTTTACTCATGCAAACTGACTAAAAGCCTTTATGATATCATAAAGTCTCAGATGAAGTTCTGACAGTATCACAGTCATCATTTCAATTTTGTATGTAAATGAGGATGTCATCATGACTTAAAATGCCAGTCAGCGATGTCAGGCGTGACCAAAGTCTTAGCTAAGATGTATATCTCACCGCCTGACATAAAAGTTGTTGATGTAGCACGGTCTGCATGTTTATTCCTACATAATTCTCAAAATGCATATGTTCACCTACTGAACTGTCGTCATGTTTCATTCACTCTCAATCCAACAGAAATGGAGGATGAGAGCATATTTTGTTATGACACTGTTCTTTTTATCTGTTACAATGATGCTGAGTGATAAACCAAAATTGTCCCAGAAGTTTATTTTATACTGTTGAAAGGTTTGTGGTCAGTTAAATTAAATGAATAAATAAATGTAAAAAATAAATATATTGACTTTAAAAAAGAAAAAAGAAAAAAGCTTTTATTCAGCATTAATGCACTAAATTGATCTAACAGTAAGAATAAAGATATTTTTTACAAAGTCGCAATGATGAAAAAAACCCCCACAAAATGTTCTTTAAGCAGCAAATCATGATATGAAGGGCATTTTAAGATATATTAAAGTAAACAAACTGTTATTTTAAAATGTTTGTAATATTTTACAATATTACTGTTTTTACTGTACTTTTAGTAAAATAAATGCAGCCTTGGTGAGCCTTAAGAAACTTTTAAAAATCTTAGCGAACCCAATCCCTTGAACAGTGGTTTACAGCGATGTTGCTGATAAGTGACAGTGATATTTTAATTCTTAAGTCATCATTGTCTCAATTTTCAGAGAATCAAGATCCTTTTCTGTAACCATGTTTGTATTCACAATGCACTAATTCATACTAATGAGTTGCAGCATACAAAAACTGCAGTTTAATTTAAACAAAAACACTGTGTAAATTCACTTAACCTTGTTTAGAATCTCATACCTTACATATTTAGTTTATGGCCTTAATGTGACCCGTGTTTTTGGCAGGCAAGGTGCATTAGCAAACGCCACTGCATCTCACTCCACTGTAATTCACACTTAGCTCACAGAGCAAACACACACCTACTGACATCATCGGTCACGTACCCTTCACTTTTCAGAGTATGCACACACAATACTGAATGTGTGCTTATACAGGACCCACATTTTGACCTGTAACCTCCAAACACATACAGAACCCTCGCAGTTCCCAGCAGTCCAGGTCACGTGCCAAAGGCCGTTCAGCTCAGTGTCACTCTCAGTCATGTATGTAATATGTGAGTGTGGCACCCAGGAGGCTTGTGTATAGGGGATTGGGTTGTGATGGTCAGCCCCTGCCGGGCATGATGGGGCAGTGCTGTGGAAACAGAGACAGAGAAGACCAGAGTTCAACAGTCATATTTAGAGCTTGTCCTCCAGATACACACATCTCAATGGTCCTGTTCTGTGTCTGCTTCTCGCATTTTCTCTCTCTCTCTTTCTCTGCCGCTCACTGATCTGTCATCTCTGGGCTGCAGATGCCCGCTATTAAATGCATAAAAGAGCTCTTGAAGAATAATTGGATGTGTTTACAGTGTTTTGCCCATCTGACACTGGAGTTTAGGCTGTTAATTCTGCCTGGTTAAAGGGCCTCGGTACTGCCCGTGAGCCGAGCCAACTGATTGTAACGTGTTTAGAGAAGAGCAGACGGTCCGTCATAAATTGCATCAGTGATTTATAGAGGCGGCCATGGGAGGGTCAGTGTTCACTGTACTCTGGAGCCGGTGTACGTCTGTGTTCGAACGAGAATGTCTGACATGTGCATCAGATTGAGAGCTAATGGCTCTGATCCAAATCTTGATGAGCTGCCTGGCTGTCTGCTGTCTTTATAAGATGCTGCCTTCAAAAACACTGTGATTTCATGTCTTCCATATAATAGCATGGTAAAATTTAACTTCAGGGAAAATGTGTAGCTTTATTGTCAATAGTATAGTGATGCATTAAACACTGCTTACTTCACTTATTTCCAAACCTAGCAAAACAGTTCAACAGTTCATTCAGTGCAAAATTCCTAATCCAGTGGATTCCAGTTAAAATTACATTCAATTTCACTGTTTTCATTAACTCAAGATTTTGTGCCAGGCATGTCGCAGTGGCCATTTTTGCAGATTTTTTTTTTTCTGTACCATTGTCTGTGAAATTATATTGGTCACACAACTGCACATTAAATATTTTCCAGTTGGCTGTGGCCAGTTTTATCACTGGAAGTGTGTCTCATCACGTCTGTTCACTACGTGATGCTAGGAAACATCCGTATTTTTAATGACTAGTTTGCACAACGAGATTTGACTTTGGCTCACAATGGACCCATTTCGTGGAAATTTATTGTAATTTATTTCCAAAGTAATAAAAACAAAGTATAGCATTATGAATGTTAATTTTAAAACTGAAAATGTACATTTATAACCAGAAAAGAAAAGAAATAAATTATATATATATATATATATATATATATATGTATTATTATTATTATTATTTATTATTTTATTTTTTTTACAACAATTTTATAAAAAAAATTCTTAAAATATTAAATATCATAATTAAGTATTTTTAAAAATTTAAAATGAAATATAACAAATAGAATTATGATTAATTATGATTAACAGTAAATAACTGTGGAAACACAACATCAGAGTCTTCAATAAAGGTCCATTGCTAAACTAGAAGTCATAGTACACACAAAACAATGAGCATAATAGTCTATTTTTGTCTTTGTTTTTAGTATGGAATAAAATACATTTAAAATAATTAGTGCTATCTTAGACTTTGCCTAACTGAGTCATTATTGTACCGGAATAATTGTACCAGCTTTGTTATGGAGAGTGAAGGATACGTTTAGAAAAGTAAATCTTGCTGTATGGGCTAACATGCAACATGGACACAGTACTGTCTGACAGATATTACTGAAAGCTTGCCTGGTATTCTCCGTGGTAGCCCATGTAAACTCCAAAAATGAATCTGACCACAGGCTTTTAGTCTGAGCACTTTGAGGCGTTCTCTAACTGTCAGTCATTTTGAGCAGCCAGGTTAACTGACATTGGGTTTGGAGGACAGGTGGTCTAATTCAGTAGCAGAAGTTAGTGTAGCGGCTAATATCCCTCTTATCACCTTTAAAAGAAGGTAGCTAAATAACAGTAATTACTATATTTTTTTGCAGATGCACTTTACTGTATAGTGTTTTGAGGATATAAGCAATATAAGAAATGAAGACTTATTTACAGAGAATATGCTGAATTAGGTTTCTTTTCTTTGCCTTTTTTTTCTTGTTTAAAACAAGAGGAATGTATTTCTCTTGAGTGAGAGAGAGATTTTTTTTTTTTTTCTTGAGACCAATGTGTGCTTTTGATTAAGAAAGGGATTTTTTGGGACCCTTGATTTGCCCTTGAAGGAGAAAAAACATCCTATCTGAACCTTCTGCTGAGGTCTGGCTCCGCCTGGCTCATTTTTAGCAGCATCCTCGCTCACTTCAGCTGAGCTGGTGCATTCGGTATTGTAAGATTATCTACGTTTCTCAATCCCTGCAAGCAGAGGCATCCGATACACAATACGCGCTCTAGATTTAACTGGAGGCCATTTCACTTCCATGGCTGAAGATTTGTAAGTGTATTAGTCACACTTGGGTTGTAGATCTGCGCCTCTTCCCAAGACTATTCACTTTGCGAGGCCGCTCGGGGGTGATTGTGTTTTCCAGTAATGTGTTTGATAATCCTAATGCTGGAGTTGTGTTAAGGATGCATGCCAGGGCCAGGACACTGGTGCATGGAGCGGATCTGGCCAGAACAGACTTGACTGGGCTCTGTCTGGCCAGCATGCTGCAGATGGCTAATGTAGGCCGCCACTCCTAATGAGTTACCACAAAGGAAGCCCCTTTCTCAGCATGTACTTTCTCTTTCGTTCACTCTTTCCGTCCTCCTCCTCTCTTTCTTAAGCAGATTAATTAGCAGCACTTTCCCTTATCGGCCAAGAAAGTGCTCTCACTAAGTCCTTGGGGAGATCTCACCAGGGAGGCGCAGACGCTTCCCAGCTTTTCTGCACTTTATTTTGTGTTTATATGCCTGTGTTAGTGTGTATTTGTGTGGGTTGTTCTGTGTATTTTGACAATATTGAGACTATGTGAGACTGCCTTTGCAGTGTTCAACAATACTTTTGCAAGTACACAATAGATGTACATGCGACATAACAGAATGGACAGTTTGCACCATTCATGTCTTAGTACAGCTTTCCAAAAATTTGTGGATTTTTGGCTTGCATCTTCAGTGGTGCTCAGTATAAAGTACCCTAAATCTTTTAGAGGCAACTTTCTATTGACAGTCAGTGCTGTTTTGCATATTATTGTGTAAATGCTTTCCCAGTTATAATGCTGTTTTTATGCACATATTTTTGCCTGTGAAGCAGTTTATGAAAGGTGCTATAGAAATTAAATGTGTTAAATGTGTTAAAAAATCTTAATTTGTGTTCTGAAGATGAACAAAGGTCTCACAGGTTTGGACGACATGAGAGTGAATAATTAATGACATAATTAAAATTTTCAGATAAGCTATCCCTTTAAATAACTCATCTATATATTCTTCATCTGTCGTCTATGTGTAATTGTGTATACACAAAAACTTTTACGGCCGTTGTAGCACTTTAAGCGCTAAACCAGCTAATCATAATTGTGACATAAATAGCAGAGTGCCTTTACGGTTTTCACTGGACTAACATGAAGCCAGAACAAGGTCATTCTCATTTCAGAAAGTTCCCTTCTTCCTCTCCCGCCTTCCCCCATCAAACTAATTACTGTTTTATACTGGTCTCTTTAATATTAGCCCAAAATAGTGCTGGTGTTTGATGTTTAAATCCAGTCGCCGGGAAGTGTAAGCTAAGCATTTCATCAGCGCCACAGGGCTTCTTTAGCCCCAGTAGTGCAGGTCTCAGTGTGAATCTATTGCTTTAGATATGCCTCAGTAATCTGCTGTGGGGTGGGAGTGAAGAGGGGGCAGGAAGTATGCTTCATATTTTCATATTTTTAGAAGGAAAATTAGGCTGGTTATGAGCTCTTGAGCTCTTATGTCAATGTATATGCTGCTCTGAAGAAGGTTGAGGCCACTGAAGATTCACAAAATAATTTTTTTATTCTTTCTGCTTTCCTTTCTTTAGACTCCGCCCCTTAATATCATCCACACCCAAGAAGAAGAGGACAGCAGCCACACCGGTAGGTTGAATGAATGCCTTGAACTGTTACTGTAAATGTCAGTATTTTACCACGTTTATTTTAGACATTAAGTTAATTTTATGATTTCAGCCTATAATTTGCACAAAACACACAATTGCACAAACCATGGTTAATCTTGTTGCAACCAATTTGGTTGGAACTAAAGTTCTAAACGTTAAACATATATGGCATGAAATTTTTCCTGTTTTTGAACTATGTACAGTACCTCATTTCTTAACCTGAGATCTAATGCGATTACTGAATGGCATCCCAGTGCAGAACTGTTTGTGGTCTGTTATCTTGTTGACCTAATGAACAATATTTCATGAATATCAGCTTAGTATAGGTCAAATCAAATTCACTTGACTAACCCTACTTGACTTCAGTGGTAAATCCATCACGATAATCAAATACTTCATAGCTAAATGTCACGGCAGTGAATAGCTAACCAGCATATTTCAAAATACAGAGTAAATATGTCATATGCATTTAATTGAAAGTCAATATTTGTGATAATGTTCAAGGCGCAGAATTCGATGGATTGCCTTTGTGTTTGCTGGGTCTTAGTGTCTCACTTCAAAATAGTCAGGCTTGAATAAGCAGCAGTGTGGCCTGAAGTGCATGTACAAATAGACAAAATAGCTGTCGTGGGGTGAAAATCACGCACAATATGATTACAGGGGTCAACTTTGTTCTTGCTATGAAGCCCCCCGCTGTCTCATCTAGGTTGCTGCCAAGATGTTCTGAACTAAATCAGTTTTATATAATGTATTGTGCCTTTCTCAGAGAGATTCAGAGTAATTCTTAACAAAGAAACATTAGCTGTTCGCCCTTTTTTCCAACAAAACAAGAACAAACAGCATTCGTGCAGCGCTTGAGACATGCATTAGAGGTCTCAGTTCAGATGTCGTAAGGAATCTTAGTATGTATTAAACAGAAAAGTACTGGAATATTATCTTTTATCTTTTGCTTAATTTTCTTCTTCCTAATGAGATCATTAATGCCCCTGCCCAGATTCTCTAGCCATTAGGTCTCTGCTTGTCTCTGTGATCTCAGCCTGGGTTACTCACTCTGGGTGTAACCCACAGGTGAGCTGCAGGGTGTCTTCTAGGCGTTTGCCAAGCTTGGCAGCCCCTATTACAAGAACCCCGCTGCTGCTGTTTCCCCTTAACTGGCACTGCCTGAAGAGCGGCCTCATGGTACAGCGGAAAGCCTGTGCTATAATTACCACTGAGACTTTCATGCTCTTCCTCCGTTTTTCACAACATGATAATTGATTTAGGCCTCTGCTTCCCCTGAGCTGTACTTCCTTACACAGATGCCTGCTGGGAAATGTAGCCCTGATTCACTTGGGCTCGTTCATTTCGATTTAATCTGTTTTTTCCTCAACTGTGTAGAATCACTATTTTTAGGCCTTTTTTCTTGTTATTTGACAGATAGTAGAAAATGACAGGAAATTATTATGGAGAAAAGAAGGAGAGGGAAATCAGTGCAGATTGGAGGCCAGAGTCACACCTTCATTTCCCACATGAGCACCACGCTTCAGCATGTCAGATGTATTTATGTTAGCATCTACACTATAGTGCTGACTAAAATAGCATTTAAATAAATATAATTAAAAAAAATATTCAGGATAAAGTAGGAAAATGTGATCAGAACTTGTTGCAGGCCACATTCAAACCTGCATTACCCATATGATCAGTTATTTGAACATTATTGTGGAAATTATTTGGGAGAAACCGGAAATGAGTTTGGAACTTGTTGCAAGCCAGATTCAAACCTGCATTTCCCACATGAGCACTATGATTCAACATATCAGATGCACATATGCTAGCCACTGCACTATGGTGCTGAGTGCTGACTAAAAAATAGCATTTTAATTCATATGGAAATTATTCAGGATAATGTATGGAGATGGGATTGGGAATTGTTGTAGGCCAAATGAGCAGATGCAGATGCACACATTTTATCCACTATGCATGATAAATCCACTATGGTGCTGTCTAAGAATGAACATAACTGTGCAAATTATTGTGGAGAAACAGGAAATAGGCTTGCAACTTGTTACAAACCAGATTCAAACTTGTTTTTCCCACATGAGCACCATTTCAGAAGCACATTTGCTAGCCACCACAATTTGATGCTAACTAAGAATCAGTATAATGAACGTTATTATGGAAATTTTGGGGGGTAAATAGGATTGGGATTTGTTGCTGGCCAGATTCAAATCTACATTACCCACATGAGCACCATAATTCAATTAATTAGATGCACACATGGTGTTCTTCCACTGCATGGTACGGCACATTACTAAAACATGACTTGTAAACCCGGCTGAGCACTGATTGGCCGGAAAGGATCCTCACTATTAAACTTGTGACATGAGACACCAGACATTTAAATCAGCACAGCCAGCGAAAGATCAAATTCACCTTTTGTTTAAATGAATGCACGTTTTTTAAAACAACCAAACCTTTTAAGGAAGTACAGTCGTTCCTCTCATTGATAACCAAGGAGCGGATCCAGCAAGAGCTTGATGGAGCGACGCAGAATGAAGATGTTTTTGTTTTGTGTTTGTTTGTGTCGCGTTTACGGTGATGTCACGGCATTAGTAGGGGGGCAACATAAACGGCATATATAATCCCACCCACTCTAAAGCTGTATTAAACTGCAGTGAAAACAAACTGAGCCGAACAGAGCAGTGCTAAACCGTAACGAGCCGTGCCGAGCCGAGTCATACCATGCAGTTGGACATTATGGAGATAATTCGAACAGATTCGAACCATAATCACCAACATAAGCACCATGATTCATATCTGACAGTAGAATTTCAGTGAAGCATTGTTAGTTTATATACAAATCTGTTGTCTCTTATTGTTCTACAACATTATTTATTTCAGGTCACTCCCAGCATTACCATGATGTTGCCTCCTGCAGCCCCAGAGCCCCCTCCGGCCCCCACCCCTCCCCCCGTGTTGGAAAGTGGGCCTGTGGCATATGAGGAACCCGCTGAGGAGGAAGAGGAGAATGAGGAAGAGGCAGAGGAGTCTTGCATTAGCGCCATGGAGCTGATAGGTGGAAACGGTCAGTATGTCACAGCGGATTGTAGTCGTGACACTGACAAGGATAATGAAGTCACGACTCAAGGGTTCAATGATCAAGAGTTTCCTAGATTAGTTCCAAGGTCTGGCTCTTCATTTTGACGAATTGCGTAATGCTAAGTGGGCTGTAACTCTCTAGCATCCGTAGCAGACTGCATTTGAAGTGTTTATCATCTTGATAAACTGCTCCTATCTCTGCTCTTCTGCAAGTCATACATCTACAAATAGTTGCTTATCTCAGAAGTGTCCTAGTAGCAGTCTACCAATATAACTTGATCTAATCTTTAGCGTTCTTTTTTTCAGCATGTATCCAGAAACAACAGAATTCATTAAAACCTTTCTCTTTGCAGACTACGGATGTGAAGCTGAAGAAGAGGAAGTATTTTAGACTGCACCCTATCGTCTGTTCCCTGAACTTCTTCTCATCCTCTTATCCACTTCTATTACTCCCTATAGCAAGGAGAGGAGAATTAAGGCACATTTGAGACACCTATAATATGCTGCACGTTCACTAAAAGCCATTCCCCCTCAAGGTGCATTATATGACTGGCTAAACTGCAGCATCTGGGTGATGAATAAGATACAGTGGGAGAAGGTGGCTGGCAGCTTTATATTGAAGAACACAAAATCATTTTAGCACTTTGCTGGTGTTCCACTAAAAGTTCAAGAAACAGAAAGCTTTGAAGTAGTTTCCTGGGGATCCCAGAGAATTAGTTTTACAGGTACAGGATATGAACCTGTTGTCAGTTTCTGAAAGGTGAGGATATTGATGTCTGCTTAGCTTGCTAATAATATTTAATACATTGTGGGACAATGTAATAGCAATTTGTTGTACATTTACATTTGTTGTACAACAATATTTGTACATAGACTGTAGGAAGCTGTGAAAATGTCATTTTTAGTGTTTTAATGTTTTATTTTTTAGCTATTTTATGATATGCCTGTATATATTTATGTACATGTAACAGTATTTTGTGCACTGTTATATTGCCTAATTTCATGAAAAGTAAATATTCCTGTGTTGGATTATGATAAATATTAATGTATTGTACAGCAATGTTATGAGCCTCATTTTTAAATGTTTTCATTAGATCATCAAAGGTGGATTTCAAAGTACACAGTAAAAGCTAATTATTTTAATGTGTATATAAATAAATGCACATCTGTTTAGAATGTTTTAATTATGATTTTATGGTGCTTTTGCATTCATTTTGAAGTTTAAAAGCCCAAATCCCCCTTCATTGTAGCTAAATGGATAAGAATGAGAGCACAGCCTTCTTTTCTGAATTCTCCTTTTATCTTCCTCTGAAGAAAAAAGAAAAGTCACGCAGATTCTGAACAACAAGACAGTGAGTAAATGACAACAGAATATTTAATTTTTGCTTGCACGGATCATTTAAATTGTGAATTCAGAGGTCATTTCTTTATATGTTTTCTCTACATTTCCTTTCTTGTTTCTGTTTAATCATTTCATATCAAGCAAATACCATACAGTACTACCTTACAGTTTTGTTTTTTTGATAAACCTTTTTGATATGAAATATTCACTAGAAGTACCCAGAGATTTTATGTTAATATTTAAATAATTAAATAACGCATTCCTGTTTGCGTTGTTTTGATATTGGGTAACAGGGTTTTTTTTAAATACACAGTACATACATTAATTATTAGCTTTTCATTAACTCAAAAAACCACTTGCAGTTCCCTCACAAACCCCAGTTTGGCAAACCACAGCATGCTACACATCTACACAGCCTCACTTCCCACATGCTACACGTCTGTGATACAATTGCTAATGTCTTAAATCCGATTTGTTCAGGAGTCATGGTCAAGGTGGTTTAAGACTTCGATTCATCAGCGCTTCCCGAATTTCATTAGAAGAATTGAACTTAATGTCTTTGTGCGGCTATGATCCGAGCATTCAGGAACCGCAACAACTGAAGCATACGAAACCAGTTTTCATTTCTGAGTACTGTAATGGCTAATGATATAGATTTTTTATGAGTCTGCGGTCAGACGAATGCCATGGTGTTACAAAAGGATCCAGCGGATTTCCCTACAGACATCAACCTGGTGCAGATGTTGGAGGAATGTTAATGGCCCTGGGGCAAGGTAACCGACCGCTAGAGGATTATGTGCGCAAGTTCTTGGATGTTGCTTATTTTTCAACCTTACCGGACTTCATTCTGATAGACCATTTTTGTGACAGTGTTAATCAGCCGCTCGACTTAGGTCTAAGATGCGAGGGCCTGCCTTTGAAGAATCAAGTCAATCTTCAGCCAATCTTCGTGAGGCAAGTCAACCCATTGTTGATCTTCACAAGCCAGGTCCATCCACAGCAGATCCCTGCAAGCCCAGTCAAGCCATGGTCAACCGTCATGAATGGAATCAAGTCATCGCTGGTCTTTGCAAGCCAAGTCAATCCACGACCCATCTACATAGGATAAGTAAAAGTTTCCTAGATCATTGCCACTCAAGTGAAGTTACGACAGCTTTGCACGAGTCACGTCCAGCTAACGTAGATTTTCACCTGTCAGGTCGACTCCATGCTCCACATTTCATCCTCCAACCCAGAGCCACAGCCACCGCACAAGATGGTCGCCAACCTGGACCCATTGCATAAGAGGGCCGCTGCCCCTGAGCCACTCCACAAGATGGCCGTCAACCCCGAGCCACTGCACAAGATGGCTGCCACACCCAAGCCTTCAGCCGAAGCAGGACTCAAGCCACAGTCTTCAGCCCCCACAGAAGCCACGTCAGCGTACCCCGGCATTGTGGGGATGGCAAATGAGGACACCAGGGCTTTTCCAGGGCATATGAGGCTAATGTCCAGTTTGGTGGATTCCCCATTGACATCTGTAAGTGCAGCTGGTGTTCTTAGGCACTGTCCCTATCTCCCCAGTGCTTCTAGTCATGGCCGTCGCTATTTTGTGTGTGTGGGCCGCACACTGTGCTCCAGAGGCCCCATCTACCCACAAGCCCGCGTTCGTTACACATGGGCTTTGCTTGTGGCTCATATACCCTGACATCTCTTATCAACAGATAGCTCATTAGACCGAAAGCCTCCAAAGATGCAGTAGAACCATTTACCCCTAAACAACCATCAGCCTCTCTGTGTGAAAGGCCATATTCATACATGGTAGAGCAGTATCCAGCTACCTGGAGGTTTAAGATGTGTTTGCTTTCGCCCATTTAACCCGCTCTGCTGGTCAGACTGAAGGGTAACAAGACACTATAATGGTCTGCTCCTGCAGTACTGCAGCCTGTCACTCACATCTGATTTGATTTGTCCACAGATGCAGGCTCAGGGTGCCCTTATACTTCAACTGTATCGGGTTCAGTTCTTCAAAGCATTGTGTTCAAATTGCTTCCCACTCTGTCTGGCTGTAGACCTACTCTGGTTTCAGTCAGGCTGGTATATTAATCACACGGTCCTCTCGGAGCAAGGTCAACATTGTGATTTTAACATCCTGTAGATAACTGCAAGGTATTGCTGGACTGTTTCATAATTACCAGCCCAAATATAAGTTAGTTATATTTCCATGCAGCTTGTTAAGGAGAGTTATGCTCACTATAAACAATACTGTTCGGTTACCAACATACTTCAAAATATATTTGTTTGTGTTTGAGAGAAGAAACAAAGTCATGCAAGTTTGGAACATCATGAGTGTTAGTAAACAATGACAGAAGTTTCATTTTTAACTGAACTAATAGTTTAAGAATTCATGTATGTGTTTTAATAAAAAAATGTGCTTTGTTTTTTCTTTTGCTGAGGGTTGAATTGAAATTAGCCTCTTTTGTAATCGACATCATGCCACAGATGCTGTTCGTAGACATTAAGTGGAAAATAATGGATGGTAATATCTTATGACACTCATTAGATACAATGACGGTGATGATGGTTGTGATGAATAAGTGATTAATACAGTCCCTTTAGGTTTCACAGCAAATGCAACATATCATGCTGTTTGCACCCTTCCTAGTCACAGGCTGTTTTGAGCTGCTCTTCGCCTTGAGCTATGGTAAAGCCTGTGGATTGTGCATAATCATTTTCCTGTGAGCCACAGGCCAGCTGTGTCCTGGAGGTTGAGGGTAGAGGGCTGTGAGATTTATACAATGTGACGCCTCTCCTGTGTGCTGGCAGATATCTCATCTGTCTCCTCTGACTGTAGCCACTCCATTGGGCTCAGGTGAGAGTAAACATAACCTCATTGATCTTCACTATGTTTGTTCGGGCCTGGCCAAACTTAGCATATACACTTCTGGATGTTTTGTGTGTGTGTGTGTGTGAGCACTTGTACAGCTATCTTTGTGAGGGCCGGTTTGAGATTAAGATCATCAGAGTGAGGACAATTTTGTAAAGTGAGGACATTTTGGCTGGTCATCACTTTCTGGGAGCGCTTTAAAGACCTGTTTGAAGGTCAAGAGTTGATTTTAGGGGTCAGGTTGTAATTGGGTAAAGGGTAGGTTTAGGGTAAGGGTTTAGGTAAAGCATTTAGTTCTGATGGGTAGGGTTAATGTCAGGAGCTAGAGATTACACTGAGTCAATGTATGTCCTTGCAAAGATAGCTATACCGTGTTGAGTGTGTGCGCATGTGTTGCTTGTTATTATTTTACTTTTGTGCTCCGTAAGAGGACTTTTGTGTTATTTTAAAAGGAAGATGAATTAAGTAGATGTAAGGAATTGATATACTGAAAAAAACCACACAGAAATCTTACACATTTTTTTATACTAAATTCCACATAAAATTAATTGGTCTACAAACTTCATATATGCTTACAAAACTTATGAACTTATAAGTCTAATATTAATAAATGGAATAAATGATTTTGGTCACTGAATTATGAAAGGAATAATTGACGACGGGCCATTGAATTATTAGAAAAATAATGCACAACCAAGGTGGTGATGAGGTCACGACGCAAAGCCTCTCTCATTTTATAATTCAACTGCCCGTCATCAAATATTGCTTACATATTATGGTTGCTACACCTCAAGACATCAATCACATTATATATTTCAAGGTATTTGTCCAGTTTTTGTAGTTAAAACACTGTTATTAGTAGGATTATTTCTTCTGCATCTCATGTCAATGTCTCCACTGTTAATTCCAAAACATAATTTTAGACCTAGTAATGGAGGCTTGAGCCTTTGATAGCAGACTAATGCAGTTAATAACTGAGTTATGAGTGTGTGTGTGTGAGAGAGAGAGAGAGAGAGAGAGAAAGGGAAAAATATAGCATGTGAATTACCTCAGAGTCTGTGCGTCTCTCAAAAGTGTTCAGCTAATAGTGAAACTTTTACGTTTCTTCACTAAGAGTGCCGTTGTTACCTCGCTTGTGAGAAGTCAAGTTGTTTTCAAGTTGATGTTAAAGTTGTCAGAGTAGTGCTAGCAACATTAGCGCGTATGTTAATGTGTGTGCATCTCTGAGAGAGCGGGAGAGATAGAGCATGTGCTTACTGTCTGGAACTACGTTCGCCGTGTTCCTTCAAAATAATTGCACACCTTAGAACGTTCGTCAGCCAATCAGGAAAGGACGTGACGTGGCCTGGTATGGTTCCCATACTAGGAATTTGTGCTCTGCGTTTAACCCATCCAAGTGCACACACACAGCAGTGAGAAGTGAACAACCACACACACACACACACCAGGAGCAGTTGCTGCGGCGCCCGGGGAGCAGTGGGGGAATGGTGCCTTGCTCAAGGGTCTCACCTCTGTCGTGGTATTGAAGGTGGAGAGAGCGCTGGTTATTCTGCTGTTCTTGTCTTTCCGTTATATATATTATGCCATAGCATATCTCATAATCCACATTTTTTACTGTTCTTCACTACATCTCACATTTTCAATGTGACATGAAACTGTGTAACATAATATGTCCTCCTTATATCTAAATTTCTCCAATGAAAGTTGTTCTTTCATCCTCTCATCTCCCCCTGCTCTGCTGTACTCTTCATGTCTCTCTGCATCTCTTTGAGTTATTGCAGACTGAACTAGAGATATACGCAACCTATCTCTCTTTTCCTGCAGTGCACCAATTATGTAACCGTTCAGAGATTGTCCCACGCAGGAACGCAGAGATGCTGTCACGTCTCCAAATGATCACTGTCTTGTAACGGTACACTGTAGAAAACGTCCTCTGCACTTTCATTCCCTGCAGAGTTGTCTTGTGCTGTTGTCTGCTAAATTTACCGCGCTCGCCGTGATGGGGCAGCGCGCCATGCATCCCCTCACTGCTCAGCTGTTCTGGGAAAAGTTTAGCTGAGGAAGACCCCCATCCTCTGCACCTTCAAACTCAAACCCATATCCCACATGCCTCTTAATTACACACAAAAGCCCAATGGTGCGAACAATAGAATGTAACATGCACATTAAGAGGTATAACACACCGTAGCCGTGAAGAGACAAACTCGCCAGGGCCCCATTCAAGTGATCTATTTAAACACAACAAGCCCCGTCCCAACCCCCTCCGAGCCATCTGCTGCTCCGCCACTTGTGCATTCTCCTGCCTCGCATCTTAAGCCCAGACATTCATTCTCTTTTCGTTTTTTTTAAATAACCTTTATTTAACCAGAGTGCCTAATTGCTTTCTCATTTGTGATGCAAAAGGTGAGGGGCAGTTCAATAACACAGGACAACATTTGACATTAGCTTCATGCCATTGCGCAGTGATACACGGTTGCATCATTTTAACATTATTAAACAAAAGTACTTCTGTAGAAATATGTAAAAGTCAAAACAATCAGCAAATAATTTGTTAGACAAGTCTGTAAATGAAAGACTTTAAATTAAATCAGCAGCACCACATCTATTTTTACACCTATTGCATCAAATAACGTCTTGGTTGGTTTCTCTCATAATGTGCATTTCATGCTTATTAAGAATTGACTCTTCTTTTCTGCTGAACTTATTTTTAGTCTTCAGTCTGTTGATCGATGGTTAAGCTTGATGTTTTGTTGAGACCGAATTGACTGTTTTTTTGTTTGGGTTCCCACAATTACATATTAAATAATAATAGTAATTTTGGAATTTAGTCATCAACTGCTTTTAATTTTTGCATTTAATATAATAATATTTTATTGTTTATATTTATATATTTTTTTATTTACTATATTTTACTTTTTATATCTAGTTTTACTACAATGTACAAACCGTATTTTTTCTGAATTGCAGGTGAACATAATTCTGTTTCTGCCAAAAATTGTTTGTATGAAATACAATACAAGAAATCAACTATATTTCATTTTACATTTTCTAACTGGAGAATCTGAGACCCCAAATTTAGTTTAGTTTAGTTTTGTTTTTTAATAGCATGCTATCACACATTGCGTATAATTAGTTTTAATAAGATTATGAAAAGCCATGTAGTATCAGTCTAACACTTGAAGGTATAGTTCACCCAAAAATGTAAAATTCTGTAATTTTACCCAGACGTACATCTATGTTGATCCAAACTTGTATGATTTTCTTTCTTCTGTTAACTCAAAAGAAGATTTTTTGACGACTTTTGGTTACCAAACATTCTTGGTTCTAATTGACTTCTATTTTCTTTTATATATATTATTTACTTTGTCTCAATTAAAAGTAAAATAAGTAAATGATGGCAAACTGTAAATTTTTTGGTAGACCATTCCTTTTCTACGTACACTTTTAGATCTTGCAGAATGAAACCCAAACAGAACCATTTGTTATGCAATTTGGCTATCTTGGCTTCTTAGTGCTCTTCTTTGTCGTCTGTCTAGCAGCACCATCTGTGTGAGAAACATTTTGGGAAAGTCCCATTCATCTGTTATAATATCATGACATACTGTTGCTTTTGATCATCAAAGCCTCCAGCAATCTCTTCATCATCAGACACTTCACTTGTAGCATGTAAATGATACAGCAGTATGTTCATCACAACCTCAAATGTAATAAACAGCACAAGGTAGCCATGACAAGACAAGACAATACATGCCTGACACGTTAAACCGAGAACACGTTTTACTTGCATGAAGGTATTTGTTATTGTTAAAGAAAGCCTTAAGGTACAGTACGCTTCATTGACCAGATATGCTAGAGTGTCCTCACTAAAGTAGGACCACAGAGGAGGCTGACAAAATAATAAAATGTTTGGCTGATACCATTGTAAACACACTGAGAGTGCTTAGGAAGTCATGTGTTTCAGTCTGGATATTCAATCTAGAGCGTAGCACACCTCATTTAACCTGACTTTGAAATGTTCAGAGCTCTTCCAATCAGACTTAATTGTCTCACCCACTCATATATGCAGTCATTCTTGGTGCTCGGTTGTGTATTGTTGACTCATAACATTACAATCAAATAATAGAACATGAATGTAAATACACTTGACAAAAGACGTGCGCTATAAACTGGTCCTTAGCTTCTGCAAGACAAACAGCAGTGAAATGTATTTCTCTGTTAAAACAGACTGATTTATAATCCACCTTATTTTTAATGTGGATATAAGCTATAAATACACAAGATTATTTCCAATTCATTAGTCGTTATAGTATAATAATGACAAGTGCAGCAAACGCTTAAAGAATTTGCACTACTTTATGATTACAGTAATAAAATAGTAACAGGAAGCCTCACAAATTGAAGTTAAAAATGTCTTTCCACTGTTAAGATTGACTGCATTGTACTCCGACTTATTTCCCATAAAAATATATAATGAAACAGCATAAATGCATAGTATGGTAGAATTTAGCAAGTCAGAACCTTTCTACAGATTTGCTCTCAGTAATCTACTGGTCTGGATGAGAGACAATGACATACACAACAATAAAGCATAGAAAAATCACATAAACTTTAAGACACGTGCATTAGCCAAAATATTTTCTGTCCCTTTAATTTGACGGATGTCCAAATTGTAAGGTTGCAAAAATAATGACCATCGCATCAACCGTTGATTAGGATTCTGAAGAGTTGTCAGAAACGTTAAGGGGTTATGGTCACAAAAATCAAAACGGGCGTTTCACCCCCTCCCACATAAACGTCAAAGTGTGGAAGTGCCCAAATCTGCACCAACGCCTCTTTTTTTTTTGAATAACTGAATAGTTCGAGTGATAAGACAGAAATTTCCTCATCGTCATCCTGTAAAAGGACAGCTCCCGCCCCTTTAGCTTCTATGTGCATCTACAAATTGTCGATATTGAGGAGACACATTTTATATGGCTAAGTGTAAATGGAGCTGTTAGCAAATCTGATCAGAGAAAATGCATGAAGTGACCAGGTATAAACAGGCCCTTAGAGTAGCACTGTTAGAGACGCATCCCACCCAGAACATCATTAATTCAGCTAATAGGAGCTCAGCTGCACGTGGCTCCATGTGATAATCAGAATGAGGGTCAATTTTAGGGCGATTTGTCACTTCAGTCATAACACATTGTCACCCTTTGGTCACAAAGGTGCAAACACGCACAGTCAGGCGTCTGATGCTGCCATCTCAACCCTTTCCTCATACACTCTTAGAAATTAAGGTTTCAAAATAGTCTTTTTCTCAGCAACGCCACAGAAGAATCAGAATCATTAAGTGAACGGTTCTTAAAAGAAACATGTTTTTCTGAGTCTAAGGTACATTTTAATAATCTTCAGAACCTTCTGTGAATTGGAAAGATTCCATGGATGTTAAAATTTCTTCATGGAATCATAGGTAGGCTTTTATTAATTTTTAAGAGTGTAGTAACTCTTGTGTTGGTTATTTAGTGGATAAGTGAACGAGCAGAGGCTTTGGAAATCGTTAACAATAAAATCCCTCTTTCATTTATATTCGCACACACAGATGTTCAGATGTCATTATAAACATAAGCAGAAGCAAAATTTTTAGTTTTCCGTCCTCTTGTGCCACACGCTGACAGCTCACAGTTGTTATGTGAGAAAGTCTGCTGACATCGTGTTGACATTTACATCATTACTATAGCAACTGATGTTGTACACTGGATATTGACTACACCGTCTGAACAGACTGATCAGATTATATTACTTAAAAAATGACAGTGCAGAGAGTTTGAAACAGCAGATTTAAAAACCAAACCCTTGTGTGCAGAGAGAGTAGGCTATATGTGAATACACACTAGCATTATACCCAGGCCAATTTTAATGTTGCACAAATTATAGACTTGGTGCATCCATGTACACATAATAAAAGCAATCTAACTAGTAGTATTTTCAGTGAAACACTCCCACACTGACACACACTAGCAAAAAAGTCCCAAGTGCTGATAAATGGATGTAAATGATAGCCGTAAGTGTGCAGCTTTTATCTGTACATGTGGTTAAACATGATTGATGTGGTTTTTCATCATAGTTATTTATTACCGTCTCCTCTGTCCCTAAAGAGACTAATCAGATAGAAACAAATCACCTTTGGCTTTTTCATTTTGCGTGTGGAAAGCAACATCTCTAACGTGCACTAAAAGTGCTTTGTCTGTCTGTGGCTACCAAAATGTAAAATGTACCAAAACAACCCTGCTACTGTAGTTATGCTTCATTCCATCCCAGGAAATTGCCGGGGCAGATTTCACGGTTTGTTGAAGATGTGTGCAAATAATGGACATGCGCGCCGGAGGTGTAAAATAGCTGTTTTTGATTTGGGTTCTTCTTGTCTTGTTTGACCTGCAGGGATACTCAAATGCTAATAAAAGAGCCAAAAGAAGTGTAATTATCATCCTCTTCTTTTCCTAATTTATCTGCATCATTAAGTGTGAATAAAAACCTATCCCTTTCCCTCAGAAATTAGTTTTATATCAAAGCAGTTAGTGCTCGTTCACGGCTTGTGTTAATTAAATGAATGAATGGCAATAGAAGGACATAGTTAAAGCACAATTCACCCCCCTACAAATTCTCACTTTTACTTGTTTCAAATCTGTTTGACATTCTTCTATGAAACACAAAAAGAGATATTTTGATAAATGTTCATGTCTTTTCTAAAAGCAAACATGTCACTCTAAGAAGAAAAAAACGTGGAAAAAAATGATTTGTTAATTTTACAGATATTTCCTTTAACCCTAAAAACACAATGCAATGTATTATTATAATATGGCTTAAACAACTGTGAATAATTAACGTGTAAACTTTTTTCATAACACATTAAATTGATCCCTATTTTTGGTTGAATTTGAGTGACCTGTCAAGTGACCTGTCAAGCTCCAAAAAAAGATGAGAAATCAGAAAAAAAGTATTTGTATATTACAACTTTTCTGCCGTCATATGGTAGCTTTGTGTGAACAAAGACTGAGCATAGCAACAAAAACTAAATTAAAACTAAATGAAAAATGTTTTAAATAAACAACAAAAAGAGGTTATAATATAACATACTGTAAAAAATGACCGTGATTTTAACGGTAAAAAACTGTGAAAATTCTACAGTAAAAACCCTGAAGAAGAATTCCCTGCATTGGATTTCAAATTTTGTTTGAATTTGTTGTTTTTTCTTTGAAATAATTATGTTTCTTAGTTTTTTCTTATCAGCGATGTTTATTAGGGTTGTATATTACATGTAATGTTGTTAAATGAATGTTTATTGTATATTTCAGTTTAATGAGTCTCACCATGATGGTGTTTAGTGTTTGTGTGAATGACACTGAGCACCTTCTATATATGTTCATATTTAAAAGCTGCTTGTGATTGGCTGTGGTTCATCATGTGACTTTCTCATCACCATCTGCATTTGGTGCTTATCAGTGTATTTCAAAGCTACAAAACAGATTTCAGTACTTTAATAGTGTTACGATGTGGTGCTGTGCGAAGAAGGAGATCGCAGGAGACGATGAAATCCAAAATAATAAGTCTTTTAATAACGAACATAAACGCGGAGAGGCACACTTAAAACATTCACAATCAACTCACATTTAATCTCAGGGCTTTTTGTTGCAACATATTCTTGTTGTTCATATGATAGAACTTTTGAAAATGTTAGATTTTAGTCATGTATTCATGCACTTAACATTACATAACCCACTAATATACTCAAAAAAATGCACATTTTCACCACCTCTCAATCAACAGAGAGAAATAGCTTCAGAGTTGTTGTTGTTGTCCTTTTAAAAATAAACTTGCTGTTTTCCATCCTACGCAGGGCCAATAAAACAACAGCCAGGATTCGAAGGACTTTTCTTATATTACTAATGCTAGAGGGCAAAGGTGACACTAATCAGACAGTGTTTGATTCACTGCATATTAAGCATGTTTGTGGTAGCATATGTGCATGTTTTAAATGTATTCCAGCCTGTGTGTGTGGGTGTTTGGAAACAGAGATGGAATAATGTGGGAGGAGAACCAGGTGAAAGAGACATTTCTCCTGGATCGGCACTGGCTCTCTATCCCTTTCCCTCAGGGTTGACTTTGACTTTCCCTCATCCCTTTCTGGGCTATAGGGTAAGGGCTCATGGTGGTTGTAGTGTTAGTAGGGAGGTTTGGTTGAGGTTAGCATTGATCCCCCCCTCAGGTCTCATAAATCAGCGCCTCTCCTGGGCCGCGAGGGCACCTCCATCTTTCCTTGGATCAGTTCTCATCCATTTGCACTGTCACTCTTTAAATTACCCTTTCTCTCAACGCCACCCTAAGGTCTGAGAATAATTTCCAAGAGAATGAAATCTGTGTTGGCAGATTTTGTGCAAAAATTGCCCTTCCTGTGGGGTTCATGTGTTTTCTGTCAGCTTTTTTTTAAGATAACAAGATGTTCTCTGAAGCTGAAAAAGGCTGAGTTGAGTGATGTTTGCTTCTTACTATTCAGGTGCAAATTCAATAACAGTTACGCTCCTTTTTGCGCAGTATTTCATTGCAAAAACCTGCATCTTTTATGCAATCTAGTTTCGCCAGGTTTAATATGTTATAGTGCTACACCCTGGGAGGCAGAGTTATTTCAGTGTCATTGAGATATATAATTTTTTTATTTTTTTATGCTTTCATTTTAATTTAGGTAAGTTTTTTTTATGTTTAACTTAATGAATAAGAGACATGTTTCCTTGGCAAATAGCTGAAATATATATATATATTTATCTTCAAATAAATTGATAATTTTACTTCACTTGACATTTAATTTATTTAATGTAACAAAAATGGTTTTAGTTTGTTAAAGGGTTACATCAAGGGTGTCATCAGTGGTTCAACTGTAACATTATGAAGCTACAAGAATACATCTGTACAGAGAGAAAACAAAAATAACGAATTTCTTCACTGTAACATAACCGCAACAATATTTTGGAGAGCATCCGCTGGACACAAAAAGCGTATTGTGAATTTTTGTATGTCCTCACTTGTACAAATGAATAGGATTTTTGCTAAATCGTGCATATTTTATGGGGTTTCACAATTCGTATGAATTTGTACGAATGACCTACACCCTAGCCCTGCCCCTAAACCTACCAGTAACTAAAAAATGTGTTTTTGTCTGTACTTTCTTGTGACAATCTGATTTGTTTAGGTTAAACAACATTTTACTGGAAAGTTAGACGTTATCACACAAAGTACAATAGTTTTCAATGTACAATGTTTTCATTTAATGTGCAAGAGCCTTATAACTCACCAGAGTTTGTTTTTATTTTACCATTTGAATATTATTTATAGTATCTATTAATATTCTGCATTAGCTTTTATTTTCAGTGTTTCACTTTAATTTATGTGCTTTGCATAATTTTTATTAGTTGTTTTATTTTTATATAGCTTTACTTCATCTGTATTTCAGGTTTAGTTCTTATTTTTAAATTTATTACCTTTATTTTCCAATTCATTTCGAATTTTCTTTGAACTTCTAATATTTACATTGTGTTTTAATTCAGCTTTATTTTTAAAACTGTCAGTGACATATTCCTTGTTAATCCTCATGGAGATACCTGTTCAGTCTTTGAAGAGTCTTGGACGTTGTACTTCCTGTTGGTTGTTAGGGAAAAAGAATTCTGATTATGTGTCAGTCTCTGTGGTGAAGTTCTGGGCCGGTTAGACATCCCTCAGCCCTTTGTGCCTCATGCTGTGGCTGTTGTAATTGAATTCATTAATAGATTAAGAGGCCCAGAGCAGAAACGCCCCCTGAGGCGACTGACTTCACTGTGCTCCCTTTGGTCGCCAGATCCTGGACGGGGTAAATCCTCAGATCCAGACCCCAAACTCTAATCATAAACACGCCGTGTCTGTTTCAATCACTTCTAATCAGTCTAGCTCCATGGCAACTCCATGTGGGGCCTCTCAGATGTCTCCTGAGAGCAGGGTTAGTGACCTTGGGTGAACTTTGACCTTCAGCCCTGTGTTGACATGAATTGAACAATAGAGGTCAGATTGAGTGTTTTTATGAAGTGCAGGTGGAGAGGCGAGCACTGCACGGACCAAAGAGATCGCAGAGGGCGGATGCAACAGATGGACACACTCCACAGGGGTTCTGCTGGACACCATATATGAGAGTGAGCGGCATAATGACTTCTACTCTGTGGTCTGGATAATCCTCAAAGAAGCAAGTTTTTGTATGTATTTCGTATTCATTTTGTTATGCTTAGAATTTTCTAAATCTTGCTGAAGTAAGAGTGCAGCTTATAAAGGGGCGGTAACGAGCAACACCTGGATGCGTGATCAGACCCAGGTACGGGGTGTTATGGGAAATGGAGTCTGGTAAAACAAGCACTCGGGTGAGGGTGCCCTCTGTTGTTGATCGGAGAGAGCAACAGAGGTCTCATTCATGACAGAGCCCCTCCTTTGCGAGCGGCTCCGGACGTGAGGGGCCATTCGACGCCAAGGTCGTCCTCTGGAAGCAGGTGCTGGTTTGTCGGGATGAGCTTGGTGAAACTCCATGGTCAAGGAGGGGTCCAGTTTGAATGGACCCACGTACCTGGGACTTGCAAGCTGGTCGGAGGTGGAGATCTCTTGTGGAGAGCCAGACCCACTGACCAGGTGTATACTCGGGGGGCCTCCCTTCTACGGCGATCTGCTTGTTCTCTGGTTCGGTGAACAGCTCGTTGGAGATGCACATGAGCAGCATTCCAGGTCTCCTTACTGCGTTGTAGCCAGTAATTCACCGCGGGCAATTCTGAGGGTTCACCTGACCAGGGAAACAAAGGAGCTTGAAATCCAAGCACGCACTGAAAAGGGGTCATACCAGTGGAAGGTTTCCGCAGCGAATTTTGGGCATACTCGGCCCAGATGAGGAAACGACTCCATTCCCGTTGGTTCTGGTGGCAGTATGTTCAGAAGAATCGGGTGACTTCCTGTCAGGTTCTACCTGACCATTGGCTTGGGGATGGTACCCGGAAGTGAGGCTTATGTTGATGTTCATGTGTTCACAAAAGGCTTTCCAAACTCTGGATGTAAATTTTGGACCTCAGTCAGAAACTATGTCGTCAGGTAGGTCATTATATCGAAAGACCTGTTCCATTAATATCTCAAAAAATCGAAAGTGCGATTGTTCGGACAGGATGGAGGTGGAGGATGTTGTGTGTTGGCTTCTGTTATCTCTGTCATGATATCCCATTGTACTGGTGCAAGAATTATCGTGGAGGGAAGGATAGGATCTGGGTTGTTGTGGTTATTAGATTGTTGGGGTTCATGAATTCGAGAGAGGGCCTCAGCCTTGCCATTCTTAGTTCCAGGTCTGTAGGTTATTTTGAAGTTGAAACAGGAGAAGAATAGGAACCATCTTGCCAGACACGGGTTGAGTTGCTTGGCTGAGCGGATATATTCCAGGTTGTGGTGATCAATGAGAACGGTGAATGGCTTGCTAGCCCCCTCTAGCCAGTGTCTCCACTCCTCTAATGTGGCTTTCATGGCCAACAGCTCATGGTCTCCCACATCGTAATTCCTCTCAGCATTGTTTAGTTTACGGGAATTGTAAGCACAGGGATATAGTTTAGCCGGAGTACCTTGTCTCTGTGATAATACGACTCCAATGCCTGTGTTGGAGGCATCTACCTCCACTGTCGTTGGCCGTGATCAGGGTCTGGGTGGTGAAGAATGGGGGCCTGAGTGAACTGTTCCTTTAGAGTGTGAAAGGCTTTGATGGCAGCAGGTGACGAGTCAGGAGGGATGTGAGTGGAGCGGCCACTATACTGAAGTTTCGAATGTACCAACAGTAGAAATTTGCAAAGCCTAGAAACCTCTGCAGCTGAAGAAATCCCTTACATTTCTCCGCTGATCCATCATATTTGTCAGTGAAGGACAAAGGGGGGCTGGTCATGTTAGTTGAACCACTTGTAGCGTCTTTACCAGTTCCTCGGTTACAGAAGTGAGTCTTTGGATTTGTTGTTGTTGAGACAGCAACATGGATCCAGGATTTCGTGGACCTGGTAAGCCGTCCACGATAATGGGAGGGGTCCTCGTGTCTGAGACCTCGTCCTGGTCCCTCTCTCCTCTCGGATCACCAGCGGGCTTGAGCAGGGAGACATGAAAAGTGGGTGAGATACGGTATTGAGCAGGTAAGTCTAATCGGTAAGATACGAGGTTATTTGTCTGAGGATTTTGAATGGACCCACGTACCTGGGACTTGCAAGGTGGTCGGAGGCGGAGATCTCATGTGGAGAGCCAGACCCACTGACCAGGTGTATACTCGGGGGGCCTCCCTTTTATGGCGATCTGCTTGTTCTCTGGTTCTAGTAATATGCATGCTAATAAGTAACTAATAGGTATAACCATAAAATAAAGTGTTACCTTTTGATCCAATAAATGCAGCCTTGATGAGCATAAAAGACTTCTTTCAAAAACATTTAAAAGAAAAACTTTTGTTTTATATAAAGATGCTGTCTGATGATATAAATGCTGTCTGATGTTGCTTTGGGAACACAGGTTACTGTACTGTACTGTTTTTTCAATTTGTATCAGAGTCACAGAGGGCAGCTCTCCCTACATAACCAATTACACTGGTGTGAATTACAGGGAACTGAGGGAATTAAACTGCCTAAACTAGGGTTCCTCAAAATGTCAATGTGTACAATTTGTGCTTTATTTTTTATTTTTTTAGCATACACTACCTTTTTGAACTTTTAGGGTCCTTTCAAACGACTTGCATCAGGGCATAAAAGTTATCTTGCGTTGCTTTGACTTCCACATGAAAAGCACAGCAGACAGCTTACTACTTTTTTTTAGATAGCAAGAAAGCAAGAAGTTGCTACACAGTAAACAGAAAAAAACCCAGAAATTTAAGCTTAAAACAGAAATAAGCTCCTGGTGATGACTTTTGATACATTGTATCAAAAGCCAAAACTATTGCAGGAAGGATTCTCTTGAATTTAAATTAGTTTATGAACTGAGAAACAACTTTGTACAATAAAAAAAGAAATTATTAACCATTCAAAATATATGTATGAATTTTGACTGTTTAAAAAATATTTTCTGTTGCTTTGACTCTGAAAGGCTAGGTGGGAGCAGTCACTGCAAGGACGTTTCATATGCCTTGTGTATTGTCTGGTAATCATTGGCTATGCTTTGAAAGGTCAGCAGCAAATGGGGTCAAAGTGGAAATTGTTTGAACTTTGAGTATCGTGTTACAACGCTTGAGCGGCGCCGATGCGCAAATACATGGAGAAAGCTATCCTAGCATTTCATTAATCTCAATGGCAGTAGCTCAGCTGCCCCCCAAAACATCCTCTATAGTATAATGAAATACATGTGAATGATATATTGCCTTCAAAAATGAATCAGAATCAGAATCAGAATCAGAATCAGAATGAATGTAACCGATGGTTACTTATAAATGGCCTTCAGTTAAGAAGGAGAAAGATGGTTGTCCCCCATAATAGTGTAGTTACAACATTTACAGATTTTGTCTGAAAATCTAGAAAAATATATTTTTTATAGTTTGATTTGTGTATTAAAAGTGTTATTGTATTATATTTTTATATATCCAGATATTAGGGTCTTGGAAAAAATTATATGCATTAAGCTCCTTAAATTGCCAAAATATCCATAAAAGTACAGTAGTACAAGAACAGGCCCATCTGACTGTTGCTGGTGGCAGGCCTACTTATTCAAGCACATCACACATAATTACAGTGACAGTTTATGATAATCATAACTAGGCCATATAATCCGGTGCTCATATTGCATGTTAGTTGACAGGCTGTTCATATGCATTCCTCTCTACAATTTGTACCCTCCGTAACAATTCATATTTTTACACAACCGTCTGACTCATGCATATATTGTTAGCCATATCAGTCAGCACACAGCAATTCCCTTTTATCAATAATAGCATGTATCACATAATATGAATGTACATGCAGTGGAGCAGAAAAAGTGCCTCCGTGGTTGACATACAGCTTCAGAAATGATAAGTGATGTTCAATGGTGCCATATTACAGGTACCATTACACACCACACCATATTACACCACACCACATATTACAGATTTGTTTTCAAAACCTACATCATTACTTCACTGTGTCATTTTGTGAGGAGAGCGAGGTCTGTTGCACCTTTAATGGCTCTTTAATTATTGAGACACCAACCGATTGTCTTAGCAGGAAAAATGCATGGATCGCTTTAGAGTACTTTCATTTACAATGAGCGAACAGATAGTGTGGCACAAATGCCAGATGTTGTTTTGCATGGATTTTATAGAAAGTTTATATTTAGATATTATAATATATGTTGCCATAAATATTATGACATGTTTGTCATTCCATTCCATTTCCTGCATGTATGTTCCAGTCCAGAAGTTGTTTGATTCAGTAAACACTATTTGGTTTGATTGAGTGAATTTGCTCACTCAAAACAACCTTTAAAGTTCAAATGCACTGTTTCTATATCTATTTATATGTAGTAGAATTTTTGCTTGGTTAATTACTGTAGAGGGGTCTTAAACACAGGACTACGTGTCAAAAGAAAGAACCATTTCTTTTTGATTGATCTTTCATATTCTTAAAATGTTCTTTATATGTTGTATATGATGTAAGCTTTTTCTGCAGTAGTTATTCTCATAATTCAACAAATTCTTTGTAAACTTAATTGCGAGATATAGGGTTGGAATTTTTATATTCTTAGAAGAAAAGTTGCAATTGCTAGAAAAGGTCAACACTGTAAAACAAAAACCTTTTTTTTATTCTGAGGCAGAAAAAACTATTGCACGATGTTACAAATTTATTATGAGATAAATTATAGGATAAAAAGTTGCAAATACATTTTTTCATTTGTTTATTTATTCATTTTTTATATTCCATTATAATAGAACAATATCAACCCAGTTTTTTGATGGGGGTGGGGTATGTTATATCTTGACAGTTAATGCGATTTCCTCCAGATTTTAGGTTTTTTGTCCTATCCCAAATTAACTCCTGATTATGCTCCTTATATATGGCAGATCATTATGTGAAGAGTTCTTTTGTGTTTTCCACCTGGCATGTGGGTGTTTGAATTTTGATCCCCAGTCAGTTTCCCCCATCTCAGGATAATTAAGAACCATAAGACCTGTTCTTTAAGAAATTAAGACTTGTAGGTTTAATGATAATTTCAAGCATGGCACTGACATAAATTACATGTCATGTTGTTCTCCAGGAGGAAAAAAATGCTGTGCATTAGAGTCAAGATTAAGCATTTTTTTTACTCAATAGGGGCTTTCTGTTCTTTTCTCTGTTCGGTTTCCATTTTCCTCACAGATACGATTATATTTGTTATTTAAGAGTATGATGTGATGTACCAGCTGTCAGCCTAGTTCTCTGCCACCATCTGCTGTGATCTTAGTTTACAGCATATTTAGAGAAAGAAGGAATGAAAGTTTGAGAGGGAAGCGCTTGGTCACATACTGCCCTGCTTTAGACGGTCAGATCGCTGTTCTCATATCCCTTCTTACTCATTGCCTGATCAAAAACAGTGTTATAATGTCTTGTTCCAGCTAATGAAAGAGCTTTTCTTAATAATTTATGCTATGCTAAGCTAACAGGCTAAGACTGAAAACACTAACTGAAAACACAAACAAAGGGAGGCACTTCTGTAATATTTTCCAGTCACCGATTCACGTTGAAAGTTAGACACTGGATATACACTGCATACTGTATATATATTATGTACTCACCAAAAAATGAAAATGACTTCCAAACTGCTGTAGAACACAAAAGAAGATATTTTGTTCATTCAATGAAAGTCACTCTGACAGCTTATCATGGCATGAGTATAAGAGAGCCTGGCAAGATTGCACTCGCAGGTTTTCGCTGAGGAGCCGAGTAGGCGTCAGCGCAACCCAGGTTCGTGGCAAGGAGATGTAACGTCTCCGTTCCCTCCTTCAGGGAACGTTCGTAACCTAGACGTTACCCTTTCAGTCGAATCACTTCGACGTTACATATGGGAACACCCATGGAAAGGGCCA